>WOVY01001160.1:0-311427 GCA_013436015.1 Rhipicephalus annulatus | reverse complement strand
CGCATCTCAAGAAAGTGGGTACGCCGTGGTACGGGACACAAATCCGTACAGCCGGCGGGCACGTCGTCACCCCTCTCGGTATCTGCACGATTAGAGTCGGCATACGCAAACGCACATTTCTCTGCAGCTGCCTTATACTTCCTGAATGCTCCCGAGACCTCATCCTAGGCGTCGACTTTTTACGTGAATACGGTGCTATCATTGACCTCCGACAGCGCACAGTGACGTTCTCTACAGACAAAGCAGAAAAGCCTGATGACAGCCATCTCAGTTCGCTTCGTGTTTCGGCCGACATAATCACGTTGCCTCCACGTTCAAGCATCCTGGTTGAAGTCGTGTGTGACGAGATACGTGACGGTGAGGCAGTCGCCGAAGGCAACTTGACACTTTTGTTTAGCATAGGTGTCTGCGCAGCCCGCAGCCTCATTACGCTTCACGACAGACGTGCCACGCTGCTTGTGACAAATTTTAGTAATGAGCAGCGGCACCTGTTTCGACGCACCGCTATCGCTTTCGCCTACCCCATCGAAGACGTTGCTGAATGTTTTTCTGCCGCATCAATAAATAGTGGGCTACAATCGACATCGACCGGCGTTTCTAAGGCTCTTGAAAAGGTGGACATCAATTCGAGCCTCACGCAGAAAGAACGCGCAGCGCTGCAGGAGCTGTTGCTTGAATTTCAAGAGTGTTTCGCTTCGTCCTCAAAGGTGCGTCAAACGCCCCTTATGAAACACCGGATTATTATACACACCGATGTCTCGCCCATAAAGCAACAACCCTACCGAGTTTCTGCCAAAGAACGTGACGCGATCAATGCTCAAGTCGAAGAGATGCTTCAGGATGATGTTATACAGCCGTCCAATAGTCCATGGTCATCGCCAGTCGTTCTTGTAAAGAAAAAGGACGGAACGTGCGTTTCTGCGTGGACTACAGAAAGCTGAACGACGTGACAAAAAAAGACGTGTATCCTCTGCCACGCATCGATGATTCACTAGACAGACTACGGCGAGCAAGGTATTTTTCATCCATAGACTTGAAAAGCGGATACTGGCAGATTGAGGTTGATGAAAGAGACCGAGAAAAAACTGCTTTTGTTACACCGGACGGCCTGTATGAATTCAAGGTGCTTCCCTTCGGCCTGTGTTCTGCACCAGCGACATTCCAAAGAATGATGGACACTGTTCTTACCGGTCTGAAGTGGAACACCTGCTTAGTTTATCTCGATGATGTCGTCGTATTTTCGGTCACTTTCGAGGAACACTTGAAACGTCTGCAGGCTGTTCTGGAAGCACTCCACTCTGCGAACCTCACGCTGAAGCCAGAAAAATGCCACTTTGGCTATAAAGAACTTAAATTTCTGGGGCATGTTGTGAGCGCAGACGGTGTTCGACCTGACCCCGACAAGACAACCGCCGTAGCCTCCTTTCCCGTTCCCCGTGACAAGAAAGCAGTACGCCGCTTCCTCGGTCTGTGCGCCTACTATCGTCGCTTCATCGCCAATTTTTCTAGAATTGCCGAGCCTCTGACTCGTCTCACACGTGACGACGTACCATTCGTTTGGAATGAAGAACAGAACGCGGCTTTTATCGATCTACGTGAGCGTATGCAGGCACCACCAGTTCTTGCTCACTTCGACGAGGATGCTGCCACGGAAGTTCATACCGACGCGAGCAATGTAGGTCTCGGCGCCGTGCTTGTCCAACATCAAGAAGGCACCGAGCGCGTGATAGCTTACGCCAGCCGTGCCCTGTCTCGCGCCGAGATGAACTATTCCACCTCGGAGAAAGAGTGCCTAGCAGTAGTGTGGGCCACTATGAAATTCAGGCCTTACCTCTACGGTCGTCACTTTAAAGTAGTTACTGATCATCACTCATTGTGCTGGTTAGCCAATTTACGAGACCCGTCTGGGCGTCTGGCACGATGGAGCCTTCGTTTGCAAGAGTTTGACCTTACCATTGTCTATAAATCAGGCCGCAAGCACGAAGATGCTGATTCCTTGTCACGTGCACCTACTGGAGTTTGTGATCCCGACAATGACGATGACTGCGGCTTCCTCGGAGTCCTCACTGCAACAGACTTGATCGCACGACAACACGATGACGTCGAGATTCGCGCAATCATTGACCAACTAGAAGGACGCAACACACCCGTACCTCGGCACATCTCTCGCAATCTCTCTTCGTTCTGCCTGCGGAACGGTGTCTTGTATAAATCAAACTCGAACGGCAATGGGAAAGCCTACTTGCTAGTGGTCCCATCTGACATGCGAGACGACATTCTTCTGGCCTGCCACGACGAACCCACATCCGGGCATCTAGGTTCTTCACGAACTCTCGCCAGAGTTCAACAGGCGTACTACTGGCCGAGACTTGCTATGTACGTCAAGAGATATGTGAAAAGCTGCCGTGAATGTCAACGCCGCAAATCTCCGCCACTGAAGCCTGCAGGCCTGCTGCAACCAATCACACCACCAAGGTCGCCGTTCGATCAAATAGGCATGGATTTACTGGGGCCGTTTCCTCTGTCATCTGCCGGTAACAAATGGATAGTTGTAGCGACAGATTATCTAACGAGATACGCCGAGACAAGAGCCCTGCAACGAGCTACAGCTTCCGATGTTGCCCAGTTTTTCGTCGAACAGATCGTTCTTCGCCATGGCGCCCCGTCTTGCGTCATCACTGATCGCGGAACAGCTTTCACGGCTCAGCTCATTGACGATGTATTCAAGCTAAGCTTCACGAGCCATCGCAAGACGACGGCGTATCATCCGCAGACTAACGGCCTGACGGAACGACTTAACAAGACCATCGCCGATATGTTGTCCATGTATGTAGACGTTCAACACAAGACGTGGGATCAGGTCCTTCCATACGTAACATTCGCCTACAACACTGCCATCCAAGAAACGACACGATTCACACCGTTCCGTCTCGTCTATGGGCGTGAGGTCCAGACCATGTTGGACGCTATGTTGCCACACGATTACGACGGGTCGCTCACACCTGACGCTGAGCAGCTTGCTCAGTTTGCCGAAGAAGCTCGACAGTTGGCACGCCTGCATATCACGCAACAACAAACTGCAGATGCACGCCGCTACAATCTTCGCCATCGACAGGTCGAATACCACCCAGGAGATCTAGTTTGGGTATGGACTCCAGTTCGCCGCCAAGGGTTGTCCGAAAAGCTCCTGAGTCGCTACTTTGGACCCTACAAAGTAGTGCGTCGCATCAGTGACGTGAATTATGAGGTGGTTCCATATGGAACCATGTCACCCCAGCGTCGAAAGCACTACCCAGAGATTGTTCACGTTGTACGGCTCAAACCGTACTTCGTACGTTAGTGGGACCGTGCCTCAGCCTTGTTCTTTTGTTGTTGTTTTTTTCTTGAGTGTGCCCACAGTGTGCATGTCTGCTTTACTTCCGCTTATCCACTACCATTCGCGCGAGCATCGGGGCGATGTTTTTTTTTCAGTGGGGGAATAATGCCACCTGGCCATGAACTGCGGCGAGCACGAGCCCGCATCGAGGAGAAAAAGGAGGAAGAAGTTGTTGGGCTAGCGCGCTCTCGCCGAGGCTGTTGTTTTTTTTGGATTGTGGTGTCCCTGACCTGCGCCTCTGTGACTACGCGGTATTCTTTACCTGAAGTCCCTCTTGTTCACGCGCGACAGTATGAATGTGGTAAATTGTTGAGTAGCCTTTTCTAAATCCTGCTTGTTCCTTTGGTTGATTGAATTCTAATGTTTTCTTTACTCTGCTAGCAATTATCTTTGTAAATAGCTTGTATACTACAGAGAGCAAGCTGATCGGTCTGTAATTCTTCAAGTCCTTGTCATCTCCTTTCTTATGTATTAAGATGATGTCAGCGTTCTTCCAAGACTCTGGTACTTTTCCCGTCAGGAGACACCTCGTAAATAGAGTGGCTAGTTTTTCTAACACAATCTGTCCTCCATCTTTCAGCAGATCTGATGTTACTTGATCCTCACCAGCAGCTTTGCCTCTGTGCATGCTCTCCAAAGCTTTTCTGACTTCTTCTATCATTACCGGTGGGGTGTCGTCTGGGTTACTGCTAGTTCTTATAGTATTAAGGTCGTGGTTGTCTCGGCTACTGTACAGATCTCTGTAAAACACCTCCGCTATTTTAACTATCCTATCCATATTGGTAGTTAATTTGCCTTCGTTGTCCCTTAGTGCATACATCCGCCTTTTGCCTATCCCAAGTTTCCTCTTCACTGCTTTGACGCTTCCTCCGTTTTTCAGAGCGTGCTCAATTCTCTCCATGTTATACCTTCTTACATCGCATACTTTACGTCTATTAATCAGCTTCGAAAGCTCTGCCAGTTCTATTTTGTCTGTTGTACTTGACACTTTCATGATTTGACGCTTCTTAATTAGGTTCTTCGTTTCCTGGGAAAGCTTGCCGGTGTCCTGTCTAGCTACCCTGCCTCCAACTTCCACTGCACACTCCGTGATGATACTCGTCAGATTATCATTCATTGTATCTACGCTAAGGTTGGTTTCCTCGCTAAGAGCAGAGTACCTGTTCTGCAGTGACAATCTGAATTCCTGTACTTTCCCTCTCAGTGCTAGCTCATTGATTTGCTTCTTGCGTATCAGTTTCTGTCGTTCCTTCTTTAAGTCTAGGCGGATTCGCGCCCGTACCATTCTATGGTCACTGCATCTTACCTTGCCAACCACTTCCACATCCTGCACGACTCCTGGGTGTGCAGTCATTATAAAGTCTATTTCGTTCTTATTTATGCCACTAGGGCTCCTCCATGTCCACTTGCGGTTTTCTCGTTTTCGGTAGAAGGTATTCAAAATACGCAGATTATTGCGTTCTGCGAATTCTACTAGTAGCTCTCCTCTGGCGTTTCTAGTGCCGATGCCATAATCTCCTACTGCCTGGTCTCCAGCCTGCTTCTTCCCTACCTTTGCATTAAAGTCGCCCATTACTATAGTATACTGTGTTTTCACCTTACTCATTGCCGATTCCACGTCTTCATAGAAGCTTTCAACTGAAGCGTCATCATGGCTGGATGTAGGCGCGTAAGCCTGTACTACCTTCATTTTGTATCTTTTATTCAGTTTAATTACAATGCCTACCACCCTTTCATTAATGCTATAGTAATCCTCTATGTTGCCAGCTATGTTTCTGTGAATTAGGAACCCTACTCCCAGTTCTCTTCTGTCTGCCAAGCCCCGATAGCAAATTACGTGCCCATTCTGTAGCACAGTATAGGCCTCATCTGTCCTCCTAACCTCACTCAGCCCTATTATATCCCATTTAATGCCTTCTAGCTCCTCGAATAATACAGCTAGACTTCCCTCACTAGATAACGTTCTAACGTTAAACGTTGCTAAGTTCAAGTTCCAATGGTGGCCTGTCCGTATCCAGAGATTCCTAGCACCCTCTGCTGCTTTGCAGATCTGACCGCCGCCGTGGTCAGTTGCTCCGCAGCTGGTGGGGACTGAGGGCCGTGAGTTAGTTGACGAATGCCTACGGGAGGGGGTGGCCAGATACTGCACCAGGGTGGCCAATCCTTCTCTGGTGAGATCATCGGTGCGTACCGGCTTTAAGCCGGTACGATCAGATAGTAGTGGGAATGCTCCATGCATGTCTTCCTTATTGTTGTTCAGCAGCGTTGGCGGCCACCCACCACGGAGCCCAACGAGGGGAAGCTACAAGGTTACAAATGCTGAAACCTGCAGACGCCAGCCGTACAACGCCACTATAACCCAATGCGCCTAGACCAAGGTAGGCTATTCACAGGGTTAACCCTAGCCGCCAGGAAGTTTGGAAGTAAACGGAAGAGAGTAGAAGACAGGGCAGATAAATAGTAAGAGATAAAGACGAAGATGTAGGGAGAGAGAGATAGGAAAAGGCGACTGCCGATTCCCCTGGGTGGGTCAGCTCAGGGGTGCCGTCTACGTGAAGCCGGGGCCAAAGGGGTGTGTTGCCTCTGCCGGGGGGCCTTAACGGTCCAATCACCCAGCGTCGGCTCAACCCCCAGGATCCCCTTTTCCTCGGACACGGCAAAGCCACGCACGGCTAGGCGTGGGAGGGAGTCGAAACTCCCCCGTTAGCTCGGGTTCGTGGTGTCGCTACACACCAAACGCCTACTTGCGCAGGCGCCCCTGCGGTTATGCGAATATGAAGATATTCAAATACGAATCGAACATTGAATAATGAAGAGGTGCAATTTATTTCCACCAGCAATCTTCTGCTTAATCATATATTTAGGTTGGAAACAGTACAATTGTTATTATAGCCAGCTTTGCGCACAAAAATAAAAAAAAATGACACCATCTGTACTTCCCAGAAAACATAAGACTGTACTATTTGAGCTTGTGACTGTGATATCCTGGATTCTATCCACATGCAGAACATACCTTTTGTATCTTTTGTATCTTAATGTGGTAGTACTTTATTACAAAACAAGAGCTTTCATACCAGCTACCATGATCACCGGTCAGCATGAGGCCACTGATGTGATTGTGTTAACAGTTAACACCAATGTACTTGAATCTAAGTGATTATTAAAGCAGCCTAGGTGGTCACAATTCATCCAGGTTCAAACACTATCAGTTCTAGCTCGAAAGACTCCGACTTTAAAGTTTTCTTTCTAATTTTTTCCCCGGTTCTCACCGACCAAGCCACCAAGAAATATAGGAGTACTTTGGGTGTTCTTCAACCACACAGCACAACTCGTTATCTCTATTCCTTCCGTTGCCTTTCTCGAAGACAGCTCTTGCCATTTTCGGATCAAGAATGCTGTGTTGCACTGATAGCTGCAGTGCTGTGACCGAGGTGTACCGGGCGCGCAGCGATAGCGCGAGATAAATGATCACTGACGTGTGATATAAAGACGCCCCAAATACGCCTTTTTGCAGATGGAGCCACAACTCTCATCGGCCAGGGCACTATTTTGCCACGTCACAACCCCTTTCGACGCAGTGGCTGTAGGCGGCAGTAAACTGATGTTGGCAAAAGAGCGAGATCATAGCAACAGTGTAACGGAGGGCTGATTGCAGGAAACGTTGCGACGCGAGCGCAATGTGCGTACGACAGATTTTCATAGGCGCTGTCGGAAACACAGCGGAACCGTTAGCAACGAAAAAGTATAAGTGATGACACAATTGTAATGTTACCAAAAGTGCATGGCCTTTTCTATGTTTACCATTGCGGGGAAAAACAATAACTAATTCACATGACCATATCTGCTATTTTACGATCATTCCGAAACTATGAAGAGAGTATTACATGATGAAGTAGCGGCACAGCTGATGGACGACTCGTCAGGCTTCAACACGTGCATGTACGCTTCTACGGGGATCCATTAGAGAAAACTGGCCTGGCTATACATGAAACGTGTCACCATCCTACGTCAAGCTGAGCGCGCCCTTAGCTAGTTACGTGCACTGCATCGCCTATTAAGCTCACTACACCAGCGCCACGTCTTGTAACATATACGCGTGCACTTGCCCTTGCGTAGAGATTTTTTTCTTCGTGCTTGCTCAGCACTGAACCGAGCAAAGGTGTGAAGACTATTTCCATTGCAACGGCGGCGAGTTGCCTTCGTTTCCACAAGCGATTCATTGCAGACGGCGCAGTCTGTACGCTTACATGAACCATAACAGCACTAAACCGCTAAGCCACACATACTGCCATGCAGGCAGTACATGATTTAGATTTATTGAGATGTTTATCATTGGTACGTTTGTCGCGATGCATGCCTTGCCGCCGCATTTGCTGGTAGCCGTCATCACGCTCCTACGAATTTCCATGGAGGCACCACCACACTTGCGCTGAAGTCATAGATATTGCATGATCTACTGAGGCTCTTATGCCAAATGCACCAAATCGCAAGTTCTCTCATGCCAAATCGCCATATGCGAACGAACACTCGTGAACATTGAATATTCAAAGAATATTCAAGTTCAAATATTCAAAATTTTCAAATTGGTGGTTATTGAATCGAATACTAATATTACAAATTCAATATTCGCCGAATATTTGAAACTTTCGAAATTCCCATGCAAAACTATGGGACTCGCGCATTTGTATATCGAACTCTCGCACAACTAACATCCATTATATCAAACTCTCAGCCTTACTGAAGCCCACAAAGTAAATTTTTTTCTGACAAAAGTTGATCATTTTTTGGCCACGTTCTATATATATCTAATCCTTCCTAGCGCGAAGGTGATGAAAAGGTGGTGTTACTTTATTGCGTTTATCTGCGCAGTGCTTGTAAGTGCACTAGTAAGTTTGACGTGCGATCTGCAGGTTTTCATGTGTGGGCATAGTGTTTTTCAAAGAAACCGATTATCGAGGGCTCCAAAATGAAAATGCAAAATGATTTGGCAACGTCATTGCAATGTTCACATTCCCTACCTCGTTTGTTCTTACACAATAGCATACGGGCCTGAAAAGCATGGCCTTCCAGATGGGGAACCTCGTGACGTATTTTCGATGCTTTCGATTTTAGAATGCAGATCTTGCGGTCTATGCTTTTTCTAGCTTTCCCCACCAAAGCAGTGGCTACCTGCTACAAAGCCACAAGGCTCGCTAGCGCCTACATGCTGACGGTAGGAACTTGTTCCTTTGTTTGTGGGCAGCGTTGTCTTCAGTAGCTCGTGGACTAGTATGCTTTTCGCCTCGTTCCTGATGAATCCTCATTCGAACGAAACATTGACCTGCTCGTAGCAATAGAAAATGTGACTGGTGCTTGCAGAAACGTGGAGTAAGGCACAGTCGTAAGCTGTTTCCTAGTGAGCTTTGGTGCCAGGTGACGACATTGGGTGCATCATGACAGCTGACAACGGTGTACGGTAGGTGGCTCACTGAATTCTGCGACTTATTAGAGTTTCCGAGCACCATCAGAGAGCGGTTATAAAGTGCGGTTATAAAGATGCCCCCGTTGACCAACCTTTTACTGCGCTAGAGAACCTGCATCGGCGTTCAGCATCAATCAAAGCTGCTGTGGCCATGAGAGCTGAATTTGTTTATTTGGAAAGATTCAATGATATTGATGATTACTGGAACTTACCTGCACGCAAGAGCAAGACAAGTTTACGGACTATAAGTGTGGTAATTGCAAAAGAAAAGGTGCCCTTTTTGTTCTTTATCATACTGAGATCAAAATGTTATGCTACATTCTTTACGATTTCTGAAAACTGTTTCAAGGCCTACAATGCTTTAATTGAAGCCTTATATACACATATTTTGTTTTTCAAATTATTGATTGCTTTATGGGGTTTAACGTCCCAAAATCACCATATGATAATGAGAGGAGCTGTAGTGGAGGGCTTGGGAAATTTTGAACACCTGGGGTTCTTTAACACGCACCCAAATCTGAGCACGCCCATAGAAAATGCAGCCGCCGCAGCCGGGATTCGATCCCGCGACCTGCGAGTCAGCAGCACAGTACCTTAGCCACTAGACCACCGCGGCGGAAATCTTTTAAATTATTGATATACAGTTGACGACAGATTTCCCAGACCCTCAAGGAACTCCAAAAACATACGGAAAATCAGACAGTTCGGAAAAACCAATGCGCGCTAAAGGGCACCTTTCTTCAGGTATTTTAAGCTGATAGAGAGGGTAACGGCAGGAGCACAAGATTTCGTTAAAACAATGTGAATTCATTGGGTAGAATTCATTGGTTAGGGTTCTTTTACGTGCACCCAAATCTGAGCACACGTCCTACAGCCTTCTCGCCTCCATCGAAAATGCGGCCACCACAGCCGGGATTCGATCCCGCGACCTGCGAGTCTGCAGCCGAATACCTTAGCCACTAGACCACCGCGGCGGGGCTCTCATGTAAACGAGCCAAGCCACAAAAATGATCATATATTCAGAATGTTCATTCACGTGGTGACAAGAAAAACAACAGAAAATACACTCCAGTTACATAGTAGCTCTAGAAGAGTTATTTCGCAGTGGCGCACAGGCACCACCATGTTTGATCACAGGCATGTCCTGGAGTTCTTTGGCCACCAATAGTTCTTGTGCCATAAAGCACCAGTTATCGTCAAGTTTTATCAGATGATCCTAAGTGACCTTCCGCTGCCGCAGCCAACGCGTTGGGCTAGGGAAGCAACCATTGCCTTATCACAAAAGCTGGTTGCAGCAGGATGCAAGAATGTCTATGCTTGAACAGTCACCCATGGTTGTTCATGTAGTCGCCTAAAAGTTTGTAAGTTTGAAAGTGTATTTGTATAGTACGGCAGAACAATAGTCGTAGTACGGCAGAACAATACGTGATATGTTTATTTTATATGCTTAACATTCATGACGTACGAATTTAATTGTACTATCAGTAACCACAAGTAGCAGTGGTTACAATCCAACATGTTAGCAACCATGCAGACGTGACCACCCACTTCGATTCGAACTCACGCTGGCTATTTGCTCACTGTCTTGACAGCAATAAAAAAGCACGTGGAGAAATTGGCTATCGCTTTGCGTCATCTCAGGTTGGGGCAAAGTATTAGGTACGTCATGTCTTCACTATTCAGATTAGTGGTGTGTATTTAGCAACTACTGTTGGGCCTTGTCTCGGAAAATTTGAAAATCAAACTCAGAAACACTGTGAAATACCAACCATTAAATTGCTTCCAAAGCTTCGGGACTCAAATATAAAGTGAATATCTGTAAATTTTGAACTGCTGGTTCACACAGTGCACGTTGAAGGCGTCATGAATTATAGCCGTAAGAAAATTACGTCCACGGGTGCTGCCATGTCGACCTTTCTCAGGTGCTACCATCTGCTCACCTTCACTTGCCCAGAAAGTGCGCACACATGGTATGGGGACACCGAACAGACGACCGGGAAGGGGTCGTTCCGAGCAGCGCCGCCAAAGGCTATGGCACGGGAACGGCCAAGGTGTGGGGGCGCCATACAGCTCTGATTGAGAAAACCAGCAGCGAAAAACCATCTATTGTTCACGTAAAACGTAGCCACGGGAGCATCGTACATGCTGAAAATATCACTACACAACGTCAAGTCACGTAACATAATTTAAATCAGTCAAGTCCAACTTTGTGCGCATGTGAGCCTAAGCTTTTTTCATATGTCTAAGACTGAGGGACCATACTGTTTTACATGGCCGTTCACCGGTTACCTAATTGGATGTATTATATTTATCGAGGGTATATTGTGGCAAGGAAGTGTAGGCTAGGGAAACTGCAGCACATTTAAGATTTCTTGACCCACTATATGTAGCAGTTGGATACACACATTTTGTATAAGGCACATCACTTCTTTGCGAACTTGCGCAGTGCTACTGAATGATCCGATGCCGCACACTCTATCAATCGGTGTCCACTCTGCGATCTATAGCCTTCTGAAAACATCAGATGTTGGAGCTACAGTCTGATGACCCAACTTAGTATGGAAGGGGAGGAGGGTTTGAAAATTATGACTGTTTAATCATCACTTGCACTGTTTTTCCATCTGCATATTAGCTAGTATGCAATCACTCGGGAAAGGCTACTGATTTTTCACAACTATATGCAGCGCAAAATAATGAGCCAGAACGCTTACATTTCGCCTACATACTAACATACGTAACATTCTAGCAAAACAAATTCAGCTGAAATCCCATCTTAAAACTGCGAGTGTGCTGCACTAGCTCTAACAAGAACTTGACTTCAGTCTAAAAAATTAATTCGTGTGCGCTGTTTTCGCTATAACATGTGCCCCTCGTGAACTCTGCTACACCGTTAATCAGCGATCCACTACGACCAGTTCGAATGTCTACCAGGTCCTCCGGCGTCCGCGACGGCGACGTCCAGGAAGCGGACGGGGCCCGATTGTGACAGCGAGGACACTGATGTCTACTCCCTGACAGGTGAAGGACCATCTGACGACGACTTTGAAGTTGTAACGAGCCGAAAGAGGGAGAGACGTAACGCCAGGGCCTTTTCATCCCCGAATACACCGAATGAACGATGGCCAGATGCCAACGCCATCATCATCGTTCCTACTGAGCCCGACGGCAACATTAAGTGCTTCCACAAGCAATCTGTTTCAGCATGGCTCGAGCGACTGGTGCTATATGAAATCATTGACATCAGAGTGAACCTGTGTAAGAATGTCATGGTGATTGATGTTTTGCATGCCACCACTGAACGACCGGAGGTGGGTGGTATCAACGTCCGCTCCTATATACATACCGATGAGCTCCAATGTCGTCACTGGTGTGACCTACAACGGCGACGCTGCCATTCCTAAATCGGACTTGAGTGGCCTGGTCAAGCCAGCAAATGAAGCAAGTGTCATCGTCAAGGTTGCTCGTTTGGTACCTCACGCTGCGTGAAAACAGATTTTAGAGGCAACTTTCCACCTTCGCACGTAAAGGTGGGCCACTTACGACACTCTGCAAGACCGTTTGTGCTGAAGGGGCTGCATTGTTTCAACTGCATGAAGCTCGGTCATGTGAGAAGCGTATTCGAAGGCAAGCGAGCATGCTCCCACTGTGCTGAAATTGATTTCGCGGCCAGCTGTAAAGTCACTGTTCTCGAGTGTTCAAACCACTGTTCTCGAGTGTTCATAGGTACATGAATCACATTCAGTTAGCTGTTGAAGGTATCGCATCCGTAATAAAAAAAGAACTTGAAATATCCACAAGTTTCGGTATTGATGGTGTTAACGCTAATGTTCTCAAACTGACCATTATTACTTGCAGTTGAATTCTTTATCACATACTTGATCAATTATAGTTCACTGGTACGTTTCTACATGATTGGAAAATTGGCAAAGTGTTACCCATCTTCAAATATGGAAAAGAAAGTGATGGAAATAACTATCACCCCATATCCCTCACCTTAATTTCTTGAAGCATACTTCAACATATCTTTGCATCTTATATTGGCCACCTTTTAAGAAACAACTATTAGTTTTTCCAAACAGCGTGACCTTAGGAAGGGTCTGTCTTGTGAAACCCAGCTACAAGAATTCACCCACGATCTTCATTATAATATGGATGGTAACACGCAGACAAGCTGCATTTATGTCGATTTTACTAAAACATTCGATTGAGGCACGCATTGTCGTTTAATTACTAAAGTGTCTTTCCTAAACCTTGATTATTTTACTGTATCTTGGCTCCGAAACTTTCTGTCGTTACGTAAAGAGTTTACATGGATCAGTAACACCTCATCGCCATTATCTGACGTAACCTTTGTAGTTCCTCAGGGCAGCATCATGGGTCATTTAATATTCCTCATATACATTACGTTCTTGCATCCCATATCACATCACACATCCGATTGTTCGCCGATGATTGCATCAGCGCCTTCGGTACTATTTTAGATGCGGAAGCATCTTATACTCGCGCCTTGTAGTGCGCCGTCCGCACCGCTTCTCGAACATTCGACAGCTGACGCGCGCGCATGCGCCGTCGCGCCGTCGCCCACCATCTGTGCCGCGCGCGCTTTTTCTTCGAGAACATTCGACAGCTGACAGCGCATGCGCCGTCGCCTCCTGTGCCGCGCGCGCGCTTCTCCTTCGAGAACATTCGACAGCTGACAGCGCATGCGCCGTCGCGCTGTATATATACTCAAGGTCGGCGCTCGCTCGCTCAGTTGCCGCTCGTCCGTTGGTTTGTACGGCGCGTCGACGTCCGAAGTCGCCGTGAAATGAATGCCAACGAATCCACAAACACAATGATCGACGTCCCTAAGCCATCGCCCTCAAAGTTCGTCGCAATAAATAAAACACCGCCCTTTCGCATACGTGCCGTACGTGTTCACTCATTTAACACCCCATTTCACAACCACGTTAACCAATTTAGCCATCGACCCAAGTAAGTCGCAATTTAACACCCGTTAACCAATTTCCGCATCCTCCTCAGTGTTCCCCCGAGGGAAGCTGCGGGCAATTTTTTTTATTTCGTGCGAAGTGGTTATGGACACCGGTGGCGGTGGACAACTACGTTGCTGCACGTGACCCAATTTGTGATCTCATAACAGCTTTCTTTGTAAAACGAGAGTAAACCACATTAATCATCTGAAAATCATCTCACCGTTTGACGTCAACATTCTGCTCTAGACACGTGTGGCAGTCAGAGAGTATGCGGGTAGAGAGTATGTGCCGAAGGTGTTTGACAATTAACATTTACGTAATTAAAGTACGTGCGTGTTAATAAAAAAGATCATGCATCTACACGAAGCGAATGGTGACGAGTGGGCGAAGCTACGCCCGAATGCCAGTAATGTATACGTTGACGCCACCGAGTAGTATAAACCGTTTGTGGTTGCACGTTTCTTTATATTATTCTGTCACAGCTACAGTTAATATGAGCCATTGCTAAAGCTTTTTTTTTTTTGTCTCTTGTAGGCGAGCGTTGCCCCATATAGTGCAAACTAGGTGACATACAATGACATGAAAAGTGGACGGCAAAGCTATGCTCTAAGGTCTATATTGGGTACGTTGATGTCAACGACCAGTATAAAAGGTTCGTGCTCGTAACTCTTTTATATTGTTCTGTCACAATTAGGATTGTTTTTCGTCTATTCCATTTTTTTTTACTCACATACACTTATTTGTGTCGCCTGTAGCAACAGTTTTCTAACCACTATTGCAGCGGACAGAGAGCGTCGACGACAAGGGACCCAAAATCTATGATTTTCACGTCTCATTAGGCAATTGGCATAAACGGTTTTCGCTACTAGGTTCTGTTTTGTTTGTTCTTTAACCTCTCTGTTAACGGTGCAGGTGGTTTTTCACAGCAGAGTTGCGGGTGCTGTGCGAACGATTCACCATGGTTTTCACAAGCATATCGCCTATGGTACTCTCGTATATCTGCACTTGCTTTGAATTTACGAGGATTCGTTATTTTTCTTCCTTCGCTGATGTGCGGCACACACCAAGCGACTGGGTATTAGTGTTATTTTCAGGAAATAAGCAACCACGTTTCATTCTGAAGCTGGTATAACAGGTTCAAATAACGCCTAATGCAAGCTTTTTAGGGGCGAAGCTCCTCTTAAGTCTGACGTTGTCCGGCGCGTGGTGCAACCGAGAGTAGAACAGAAGAGAAATTGAAAAAAATAAGAGACAAGAAAAAAAGGAAGGCAGTATCTGTCGAACAGTATAATATATGGCGCTGTCTCCAAGAAGTACACACAAAGTGCAAGCGAGTGAGGATATTCTAGATGGCACTGTACCGGTACTCTCCGATTGACTGCTGCGGAGGCTGTGCCTGGGTGCGCGAGGAAAGAGTGTCTCCCCCAGTCTCCGGAATAGTTACCGTACGTGGCGGATCGCCGGTGGGGCATGAACGAAGCAGAGCAGCGGGCGCGTTGAATACGCTTGCGCTCGCCTTGTCTGGCTCGTGTCTCGTCGGTGTACCCACGCGCCGTCTGCATTATTGAACGCGATCGGACGCATGGACGCATGCACGGATGGACAGACACACGGACGAATGGAAGAACGGACGCTTCGCCCCACTCATCATCATTCACTCCATGCATATGCTGTGATATTTTTTCAACTCATATAGTGAAGCAAGGTACTTACAGATTCCCTTATGCGTCCACCTCGGTCGACTTAAAGAGGAAAGTCATTTTGAACTTCTTTTTGTGCCAAATTTATGCATTGAACTTCGGGGATCTTCCTCCGAAAGCTTTTTGCAACTAACGTGGTTCTTGCACTTCATTCAGTGTTGGCGGCATTGTAAGCCTTCTGCGCCACATCTTGCTTTGTACTCTGTATAAAGTTGGTAAACTTTTGACCAAGAAAGGATGTCACGTGATGACGCCACCATGTGACGTCACAGTGATGTCATTGCTTAATAGGTGAGGTCATCACGTGATGAACACATTTCATCCTCGTGTTGACGAGACGCCGGTCAATTTTGGCGTTTGACGAGGCACATAAGGCGCTTTTGTACAAGAAACTATGCAGTGCCAAAAACAGTCCAAGAAGTGACGTGGAAATACAGCGCACCATTCGCGGCAGCCGCTTGCAAATCACAACACGCGCGGCCCGGGCCGCTGGAGCAAATCGCACTGAAGCGCCACTACTTCTCGTGACCACCACGCAGCCCGCCCGTATGGCGGAGCTTTCAAACTGAGTTTATTCTAGTAACGTTAGTACGATCCCCGCTGTAAGGAGCTTTGCCCCTAAAAGTGTGAACAGTACATAGAACGACTAGGCAAGGATGAAACAACAAATGCAAAGAGCACCTACTTCTAATCAGCTTTTTATGTGGACAACAACATCTATTACAATGCAAGATATAGGGTGCAATGCTGAAGAAGAATAAGAGAAGAAACAGGCAAGAGTGTACATTTCACTTACTACGGGCATATCACCACATGCCTCTGTTGTCTCGTGCTGTCCTAATCGTTCTATGCTCTGTTAACACTTCTTACAAACTTTTATTTTTATCGCAGAAAAGACAGACTAGTGTTTAATTTGTCAATAGAACTAACTAATCAACCAACTTACCAACTAACCGACCAGCTAACAAACCGACCAACTGACCAACCAACTAGCTAACCGACCAACTAACCAACCAACTCATCAACCAACTAGCTAACCGACCAGCTAACCAACCAACTAAATGACCAACCAACTGACTAACTGACCAACTGACCAACCAAATAGCTAACCGACCAACTGACCGACCATCTAGCTAACCGACCAACTGACCGACCATCTAGCTAACCGACCAACTGACCAACCAACCAACTGACTAACCGACCAACTGAGCAACCAATCAACTGACTAACTAACTGAGCAACCAATCAACTGACTAACTAACTGAGCAACCAACCAACTGACAAACTAACTGAGCAACCAACCAACTGACAAACTAACTGAGCAACCAACCAACTGAGAAACTAACTGAGCAACCAACCAACAGACAAACTAACTGAGCAACCAACCAACTGAGAAACTAACTGAGCAACCAACCAACTGAGAAACTAACTGAGCAACCAACCAACTGAGAAACTAACTGAGCAACCAACCAACTGACAAACTAACTGAGCAACCAACCAACTGACAAACTAACTGAGCAACTAACCAACTGAGAAACTAACTGAGCAACCAACCAACTGAGAAACTAACTGAGCAACCGACCGACCGACCGACTGACTGACTGACTGACTGACTGACTAACTAACTAACTAACTAACTAACTAACTAACTAACTAACTAACTAACTAACTAACTAACTAACTAACTAACTAACTAACTAACTAACTAACTAACTAACTAACTAACTAACTAACTAACTAACTAACTAACTAACTAACTAACTAACTAACTAACTAACTAACTAACTAACTAACTAACTATTTTGTTTGGTCATTGACAATAAATCTCTCGCTCGCTCAACACTGATTGACTATACACACTTCTCTTCACTGCGTCCACTCGCTATCATGACGAAACACTCGCCTAAAGAGACGACGCAAGGATCCGGCATCTCTGCGGGAATGCACTCCGTGGGGTTTCGGCCCAGTGGCGTGCCGTCACAGCTTCAGCCGCCCAGAGGGCTTTGTGCTATCTTGACGTTCCTGTGCAGCACTGTTGCGTTTGTGAAGAGCGAGGGGGAAATCCACATTGAATAAGGTGCGGCTTAGACGTCGAAAATAATTCTATGGCTTCCTCTAAATAATGAACCGTTACTTGGATGCGATAGACAATCGAAGCCCGCGCCTATTCATAAACGGTAGGCCACTGTCATAACAGATGCGGTGCCAGAGATAAAGAAACCGACCGTCCAAGAAGCCGCGTTGTCTCGCGGAGGGGATCCCGCGATGGCACTTTACAGCCGCTTTTCACGCATTCATTCCAGTTTTAAACTTGCGAGACTGATCGTGGAGGCTTCGCTTCTCGTGTGAACGTTGGCGCACTCAGATTTCAAGCATTCACGAAGATTGCGTCTTACAGACCGAAACTGTAATCTCATTCACCCATGCCGACACCCGGGTGCTGACGCTTCTTCATATTCTGTGACGCGTGGAAAGCTGATATGCAAATACGGGTGCCTATTCGAAGGTCTGATATAACCACTCTTATGTTAAAGTAAAGAAGGAACTACGAAGATATTGCATGGAGTCCTCTGATTTCATTGCATGGAGTCCTCTAATTGCATGGACTCCTCTAATATTCACTTATGAAACTGCTGGGGACCACGAGTTGCGCAGTTTTTTTTTTTCGTCGTCGTTCTGCAACATGACGAGGTTTTTTTCGCTTCGCATACGCATGCGCTGTGCAGGCTTGTGGCAGATCTTGTCTAGCAACCTTTTCTTGTATGCTGCATCATAGAGTTTCTTAAGTATACATGCACTAGAGAAAACTCTGCCCCGCCGCGGTGTTCTAGTGGCTAAGGTACTCGGCTGCTGACACGCAGGTCACGGGATCGAGTCCCGGCTGCGGCGGCTGCATTTCCGATAAAGGCGGAAATGCTGTAGGCCCGTGTGCTCAGATTTGGATGGTTTTGGGACGTTGAATCCCCCCATCTCAATAAATTAGAGGGAACTTTGGTGCTAGTGTCTATGTGAGCTGCAACGCACTGCTCTTCGGCGATCATGGAAATGATGGGTAGTACACGGATTTGTCTAATATTCCTACTTCTGGCTCCGTGTATGTTCGTGTGGCTTGTAGCTGTTTTCTCACAAAACAAAAATCAGCAAATGTTCAACAGTAGCATTTCACCAGCTTAATTTTTTAGGCTTACCATTTCAAATCGAGTCACGAAGTTCAAAAGGGTTCCGCCTTTCCTTTCAAACGAAACCGGAACACTGCAATAAACGAAGCCACAAGTGTGATTAGAGGCGCGCAAGTACGAAGACTAGGTGAATCCGTGTACTGCCTATCATTTCCATGGTCGCTGAATGATCGCAGCGCCAGAGCCCCCTCTAGTTAATTTTCGAAAAATATATGTTCTACATAACATCTAAACACGTGGGAAAAAAAAGAGATGTGAATTACGTAGGGGGGCGCGCTATTCCTCCGCCCGCTCGTAGAGGAAGATGTTTGATTGGTATTTCCTACGCTATCCTCTCTTCGAAGAAACAAAAAATGACCTTGCTGGTTTGAAAGCACTCGTAACTCGTTTTCGACAAAACTTTGTCAAACGGCCCTAAAAAGAGTGCCTATTACGTGAGATATTAGTGTTAAAGAGCATTTACACTGACGGACTCGTGAGTGGACTCACTGCGACTCACTCAGACTCAGATCGAGCCACGAGTCTTGGTCTGGCTTAGTAATGTTTTGGTGAGAGTGAGTCCAAGTGAGACCGGCTAAAGGAAAGTTTTGAGAGCGTGAGTACGGTTGAGTCCAGCTCAGAAAAATTTTCGTGAGTCTCTGTCCGAGTGAGTCCAAAACTCAAAATCAATTTCATAAGTGATCTGAGAGAGCTCCAGAAGTTCTGTTGACCAACAGAGCTAGGTATTTTCACAACAACCGAAGGGCGAAGAGTGCCTCGTTCAAGTTCATTGCACAACTGGCTGAAACAGGCCGGGCTTGGTCAAAACCTATCGGGCCCAGGCCGGGTACGGGCCGTATTTAAAAAGACTTGGCCGGGCTCGGGCAGGCCGGAGCATGAAGTTTACTGGCCGGGCCGGACTCGGGCCAGAAAAATCGCCCCGTGCAGTGCTCTAATCACGATATAATAAATTCATCGTCAAAACATTGCAATACTGTCATACCAACAAATTTGTCGTATGCATCTCGACATAGAAATGTAGATGCGCAAAATTAACTGAAATTGTTACTACCCCGACACTGCCCAGACCTGCCTCTAAGGAAGTGCCAAAGGGGGCTTCTCCATGAAATGACAATTGTTGCAAAAACGCTACACTTACAGCAAGTTTTACAAGTTGTCGCAAAGCCAAAAAGGACGATGAAGGCTCTGGAACAAAAAAAAGTGTACAGCACGACACGATTAAGTTGTACAGTGGATTCTCCTACATATTCATAATAGTTTATAGTTACTTAAATAACCCCTTTTATGTAATGACACACAGGTAAAGGTGGGGAGGGAGGGACGGGCAAAGACGACAATACTTGATATTATCATTACTATACAATGGCAAACACTTAGTATACGCGCTTGAAATTCATCCGCGCTTTGTAACTGTTCTGAACATGCGCGATAGCAGTGACAGTGTGCGTGCTATCGCAATAATGTGTCTCTTTTTCCTTCTTTATTCTTTCCTCTTTTCCTATTCCTTCGTGTAAGGTACCAAACCGAGCAAGCAGGGTAAACTCCCTGCCTTTCATTCGCTTTTCTTTCTTTCTCTCTCTCTCTCTCTCTTTGATGCAATTGGCAGTAGAGCTGGTATTAGTATATGCGGAATACAATAGGATGTATATTAAAACAGAACAATACAACAGTTGAGGTTATTTTAACAGTGGATTGTTTTGAATTGGTAACATGGAACCAATTAATTGGTTATATCCTTATGTCGTACGTTCTATAGTTCAATAGAAATAGGTAAAAGTAATTTTTCGAAGGTATCAGATGCATTGGTGGGCGTTGCAAACTCGTGTTGTCAGACCGTGAGAAAGGTGGTTAGGCGGAAGCTGAATCCTGTTTATTATGTGTGGGACGTTACAACATTTTGTGGAAAGCGACAGCTATAAAATCTTAGTTAAAAACTTAGACTAGGAATAATGAAAGGTGATGCCAGCCATAGTTCGAAGTGAGAGTAAGGTAAACCTGAGACTTCGGGCAAAGATTACGTGCACCATGTAAAAAGCGTTGACCTTTGAGGACATTTTTTCGTTTAGGTGCTAGGTGAAGATGAAAGGACAGAGGAAATAGACAATCTGGAGAGAACTTCCGGACAAAGTACGAGTTGTATTGCAATGAGCTGCGACACCAATTGCATGAGGCCGCGAAAACCCGTCTTTTTTCCGCAGCACCACCGACTAAGCAGATCACGAGTGATTGGCAGCAATGTCCGGATTACACAAGCGCTCGGCTCAATACTTCTAGATCAGACAAGCGCTTTATTTATATAATCATCATCTTCTGAGTTCAACTCGTGCTCTGTGCCCAAATATTGTTGTCCCTGTCGTCGACAACACTACATATTGCCACGTTCCATTTCCCAAGTTTTTGTTATCGTCTCAAAACACCACACGATTCTCAGCGCAAATCGCGCCTGCAGTTTTCGAGATGGTTCTGGACTGTAGTAGATCATTTCGATAAGATCACGCCCACTGTGCGAACGGTACAGATTGTTCTGGAACCTACGCCAGCGCCAGCGATAACGCTAGAACATTCGACGGCAAGAGTATAAATGCCGACGCGCTTCGCCGCTTGTCAGTTGTTGATCGAAGGCCGACGCTCCGTTCGCCGCTATCAGTCTGAGACTGCTATCTGTGCGAGACTGCTGCTGTAATTTGACTTTCCGTTTACCGGGCACAGGTTCGCCCAAATAAACAATTAAATTCCAACACGAAGTCTCCTGTCTTCGGCCACGTCACGACCCCGTGACATCTGGTGGAGGTGCTGCTTCGTTCATGTACCGGACGCCCCCGTCAAGCCGTGAATCCAGCCCACGTCGCGGAGAAGACATCGACGCCAAACAGGAGCAGCGAACAAGCCGCCGACAGCAAGGGCTACCACTGAAATACGGGCTTCTACAAGACAAGGCGCGGAAGACCAAGGCCATGACCGCCACTGCAGCGACAATGACAACCGCAGCGTCCCAGCCCACGATGGTCATGCATCAACCCAGGGAACCACCAATTTTCCATGGGTCATCGTTTGAAGACCCGGAAACCTGGCTAGAAACATACGACCGTGTGGCCGCCCTCAACCACTGGGACAACGAAGAAAAGCTCCGTCGTGTGTACTTCTACCTGGAAGACACCGCAAGGACCTGGATAGAGAATCGGGAGTCCACGCTCCGAATCATCTGCGGCGCATTTCTGCAAACGTTCGCGAGCGTCGCTCGCAAAGAGAGGGCCGCTGCTCTACTAGAGACCCGGGTTCAGCTACCAAATGAAAAGGTTGGAATTTTCACATAGGAGATGATCCGCCTATTCCGTCACGCTGACCCAGACATGCCTGAGGAGAAGAAAGTTCGTTTCCTCATGCGAGGGGTCAAACAGGAGCTCTTCGCGGGACTTATGAGGAATCCACCGAACACCGTCCAAGAATTTGTATCCGAGGCGACCACAATCGAAAAAACCCTGGACATGCGCACCAGACAGTATAATCGTCGCCTGACTCCAGAATGCGCTGCTGCTCAAGTCAGTGACTCCGAAGACCTGCGTGAAACGATCCGAGCGATCGTGCGGGAAGAGCTGCGCAAACTGTTGCCTTCGGCGCAGCCTTAAGTGGATTCGATCGCTGACATTGTGCGAGAAGAAGTCCGGCAAACGCTTCGAATTCCCGAAACACCGCTGCCCGAGCCAGAAACTATGAGCTACGCCGCTGCAGTGCGCCACAACGCTCCTCCCCGTCCACGCCAAAACGCTGCCCCATCGCACTTCCGTCGACAGACGCCACCGCCGCCACCACCCCCGCCGACGTCATACCGTTCGCCAGCGGCCCAGCGCAGTGCACCGAGGAAGACTGACGTCTGGCGCACCCCTGACCATCGCCCGCTCTGCTACCACTGCGGCGAGGCCGGACACACATACCGCCGTTGCCAGTACCGACAGATGGGACTGCGTGGCTTCGCCGTCAATGCACCACGTCCACAGCCAGGAGAACGACCACGTGACATCGCCGACTACCTGACAGGAACTTGGTGGACACCTGAAGCCCTTCGCGTTCCCCGTCGCCCAGCCGCCGCACGTCACCGCACCACCGGCAGTACTCTGGCCCAACACGGGGCTGGTCTCCTAGCCCGTATCCGGGAAACTAAGGGCAGCAACCGATGGAGGTGCGGTTGCTGTGCGACGAACTACCGAAGATCCTCCGACGACGACGACGCCGCGACGGAGCTTTCCGAACACAACGCAAACCAGGCAACGCCCTGACGGCGAAAGCTCACTTACCGAAGGTGGCCTGACGACGCAACGTGGAAGCAGCGGAACAAGCCGATGCAGCCGTGATCCAACGCCACGCCCTAACTGTAATGCGAGACGGCGAACTAGCGACCTCGACGTTCTTATCGACGGCCACAGTGTGACCGCTCTCGTCGATACTGGAGCCGACTATTCTGTCATCAGTGGGTCGTTCGCCGCGAAGTTAAAGAAAGTTAGGACAGCTTGGAAAGGCCCTGAAATCCGCACAGCCGGAGCTCATCTCATAACGCCTGCAGGAATCTGCACAGCGAGAGTCGCCATTAACGGCCGTATTTATCCTACAGACTTCGTAGTCCTACAGCGTTGCTCGAGAGATGTCATCCTTGGCATGGACTTCTTATGCCTCTATGGTGCTGTCATCAACCTAAAAACAAAGTCGATAACGTTATCCACAGAAGAAGCACTACCGCCGCGCACGCCGTCAGGACACCATGCCTTGAATATGTTGGAAGAACAAGTCGCCATTCCGCCTCGCTCAAGCGTCATTATTTCAGTCGGCGCTCCTAAATCACCTGACTTGGAAGGCGTCGTTGAATGCAGTCAGCATCTGTTGGTCACCCGAAATATTTGCGTCGCAAGAGTAATTGCAGAGCTGCGCGGAGGCAAAGCAACGGTTATGCTCACGAATTTCAGCAATGAGTACGAACATGTGAACAAAGGAACAACGGTCACATAGATCGAAGAAATTGTCGAAGCCACCAGTGCTTTCGCCCTCGCCGATTCTGCGGAACCTGCTCAGAGGAACCAAGCTCCTCCCATAGCTTTCGACGTCAATCCCAGACTTCCGAACGATAAGCAAGAACAGCTCAAGGCCCTGCTCCTGCAATACGAAGATTGCTTTTCGTCGTCATCGAAAATTCGGCAGACCCCAATCACGAAACATCGCATCATAACCGAAGAAAATGCCCGACCACTCCGTCAGAGTCCGTACAGGGTTTCGACGCGAGAACGTGAGGCCATGAAGAGACAAGTTCATGAAATGCTGCGGGATGACATTATCCAGCCGTCCAAGAGTCCATGGGCATCCCCCGTGGTGTTAGTGAAGAAAAAGGATGGGACCCTACGTTTCTGCGTCGATTATCGCCGCCTGAACAAAATCACAAGAAAGGACGTGTATCCTCTCCCACGAATAGATCACGCACTCTATCGGCTCCATAACGCCAAGTACTTTTCGTCAATGGACCTCAAGACTGGCTATTGGCAAATCGAAGTCGACGAAAGAGACCGAGAGAAGACGGCGTTTATAACACCCGACGGTCTCTTCGAGTTTAAGGTGATGCCCTTCGGACTTTGCTCAGCACCTGCAACTTTTCAACGCGTTATGGATACAGTACTGGCAGGATTAAAGTGGCAGACTTGCCTTGTGTACTTGGACGACGTCGTCGTGTTTTCCTCGAGTTTCGACGAGCATCTTCGGCGCCTTGAAGCTGTACTTCAAGCCATCAAGACTTCCGGACTCACACTGAAGCCAGAAAAGTGCAGATTCGCGTATGAGGAGCTCTTGTTTCTGGGGCACGTTATCAGCAAGTCTGGAGTTCGTCCCGATCCACGGAAAACAGCCGCCATCGCCGACTTCCCGCCGCCCACTGACAAGAAATCCGTGCGCCGATTTCTGGGCCTGTGTGCCTATTATAGGCGGTTCGTGAAAAACTTCGCCCGCATCGCCGATCCTCTCACTAACCTTACCAAAGCCGACGTGGAGTTTAAGTGGGAAACGCCGCGGGAACACGCTTTCCAGGAGCTAAAACATCGCCTCCAGACGCCTCCGTTACTTGCCCATTTCGACGAATTCGGCGAGACAGAAATACATACTGACGCAAGCAGCGTAGGTCTTGGCGCCGTTCTTGTGCAGAGGGCTGACGGACATGAAAGGGTTATTAGTTACGCCAGCCGATCGCTATCTAAAGCAGAAGCAAATTATTCCACAACAGAAAAGGAGTGCCTCGCTATCATCTGGGCTAGGTCGAAATTTCGCCCCTACCTCTACGGCAGGCCCTTCAAAGTTGTGAGCGACCACCACGCATTGTGTTGGCTAGCCACCTTGAAGAACCCTTCAGGTCGCCTCGCACGATGGACCCTGAGACTTCAAGAATATGACATTACTGTCATTTACAAGTCCGGCAAAAAACACTCCGACGCCGACTGTCTCTCTCGTGCGCCTGTCGACCAACCGCTACCCGACGACCCGGATGACGACTACTTCTTAGGAACGATAACTACCGACAACTTCGCTGAACGACAGAGGGCCGACCCGGAACTTAAGGCCCTAATAGAATACCTCGAAGGCAGGACTGCCGAAGTCCTGAAGGTATTCAAGCGCTCACTTGCGTCGTTCTTTCTACGAAACGGTCTTCTACAAAAGAAAAACTTTTCACCGCTTCGAGCTAAGTACCTCCTTGTGGTGCCTTCAGCTCTGCGACCAAAACTCCTGCAGGCCCTGCACGACGATCCGACGGCAGGGCACCTCGGTGTTTCTCGCACGCTCGCGAGGATACAAGAAAGGTACTACTGGCCACGTCTTACCACCGACGTCACTCGTTATGTGAGGACATGCCGGGACTGTCAGCGACGCAAGACACCGCCGACAAGGCCAGCGGGACTTCTGCAGCCAATTGATCCACCTTGTCGACCTTTCCAGCAGATTGGTATGGACCTACTGGGGCCGTTCCCGACGTCGGCTTTCGGAAACAAGTGGATCGTGGTAGCTACCGACTACCTCACCCGCTACGCCGAGACAAAAGCCCTGCCAAAAGGCAGTGCATCCGAGGTAGCTAAGTTCTTCGTCGAAAATATCGTCCTACGTCACGGCGCCCCGGAGGTCCTTATCACCGACAGAGGAACGGCGTTCATTGCCGACTTAACTCAAGCGATCTTGGCATACAGCCAAACAAACCACCGCCGGACGACAGCGTACCACCCACAGACCAACGGCCTCACCGAGCGGCTTAACAAGACGATCGCCGACATGCTGTCAATGTACGTCGATGTCGAACACAAGACGTGGGACGCCATTCTTCCGTATGTGACCTTCGCATACAACACGGCGGTGCAGGAGACGACGCAGATATCTCCATACAAATTGGTCTACGGAAGGAGCCCGGCAACGACGCTCGATGCCATGTTACCCAACGTTACCGACGAAGAAAACCTCGATGTGAGCGAGTACCTTCAACGCGCCGAAGAAGCCCGACAACTTGCGCGTCTCCGTATCAAGAATCAACAGACGACCGACAGCCACCATTACAACCTTCGACGATGCTTCGTGGAATACCAGCCCGGTGAACGTGTTTGGGTGTGGACGCCGATACGCCGACGTGGACTAAGTGAAAAGCTTCTGCGACGGTACTTCGGACCGTACAGGGTGGTTCGACGTCTCGGCCCACTTGATTACGAGGTTGTCCCCGACGGCATCACGAACTCTCAACGACGCCGATCGCGACCTGAAGTCGTCCATGTCGCGCGCCTCAAGCCGTTTCATGCGCGTTAACAAACTGAAAGTGTTTTTTTGTATTATTGTTGTATCGTAATTTATTCATTGTACTTTCTTGCAATATTATTCTACATTCATCTTTAGTTAAAGCATCGGGACGATGCCTTTTTTTCAGAGGGGGCAATGCCACGTTCCATTTCCCAAGTTTTTGTTATCGTCTCAAAACACCACACGATTCTCAGCGCAAATCGCGCCTGCAGTTTCGAGATGGTTCTGGACTGTAGTAGATCATTTCGATAAGATCACGCCCACTGTGCGAACGGTACAGATTGTTCTGGAACCTACGCCAGCGCCAGCGATAACGCTAGAACATTCGACGGCAAGAGTATAAATGCCGACGCGCTTCGCCGCTTGTCAGTTGTTGATCGAAGGCCGACGCTCCGTTCGCCGCTATCAGTCTGAGACTGCTATCTGTGCGAGACTGCTGCTGTAATTTGACTTTCCGTTTACCGGGCACAGGTTCGCCCAAATAAACAATTAAATTCCAACACGAAGTCTCCTGTCTTCGGCCACGTCACGACCCCGTGACGATCGCGACCTGAAGTCGTCCATGTCGCGCGCCTCAAGCCGTTTCATGCGCGTTAACAAACTGAAAGTGTTTTTTTTGTATTATTGTTGTATCGTAATTGTATCGAGAAAAAAACTATGATGCACCACTACTACAACACGACGAATACAACGTGGCTTAAACACACAATACAACCAGCCTGCGAAAAAAAAGAAAAAAAGGAAAGAAAAAAACTCGTCATTTTCGCAACAAAACAGCTTAGCTGCAGGATGCCTTTATTGACTGCATAAATTATTATGACGGAACTTGAACACCTTTTGACTTAATGGGAGGGCTTATGCTCCTCGAAACTTCGTTTTTTTTACATTATATAACATTTGCGACAAAATAAGCATGCATAATGCATTATTTCGCTTTAACAGACTCACTTAAAAAAGAAGATGATGAGAAATGTTATTAGTGCTGCTTCCCCATTATGATACATTCTTAGAAAGCACACATAGCAAGAATGAATCATTGCAGGGTATGGCTGGCAGAGAGTTCGCAGAGGTGAGGCAAGTGCGCACGGGGAAGCACATGCAATAGACAAAGAAACGCACAATTACTGTTCGAAAATATTTGCAGTATCGTTTCTCCTTCGGGACTGTGAATGTAGGAAAGGGCGTTCTAAGAAAAGAGATATTGCATGATGTTTTGTAGAAGTAATATTTGAAGAACAAAGAGATGGTGGTCGCCGCTTAGATTTCGTTCCAAAAAAAGAGAAAAAAAGTAGAAGTAATAAAGTGCAATACCGACTTGAAATAAACTTCTGACCTCCTTCAAGAAATGGCCTGATCAATTATGCAATTGGAAGAAAATTGAGAGAAGCATAAAATGAAGAAAAGTAGAAGCGTGGGAGCCCGAAGGAATGTTACGAACGCGCAAGAAGCAAGGCCACGAAGGAAAACACAGGGAAAGCGCCAGAGTGGAACACTCAACATAGTCACCAGCGTGAACGGTTGCACGCAGCTGCCGTTAAATAAACGTTGTGCCCCGCAAACTACCGAAAAATAGGCGAACGACGCGCGTGACAACGGCTGCTAACGCTGTGGGTCCCCGTACGTCTTTCTTTTTGAGCTTCACAACGAGGCCTAACAGCGACAACAACAAATGCACTGCAGAGTAAACTTTGCTTGAAAGATTGGGTTCCGCCCCGATGTCAAGGGCAGTGGCCACGCTGCTAACGACTTTTGGCACTCGTATCGATCCACTGACTATTCGCGAGAGCTGAAAAAAAAAAAAACACTATGGCAGGCTGTTCACTGCTTTCATTATCAACGCTGGAGGGAATTGTGATGAAACTGGCGTATTATGATAATTATTCAATTACGCCATCGTATGCCAGGAAAAACACAATATGCAGATCTTACACCCTTCTACAATTGATGGCCCGCGAAGCATCTTCCAGCCTAGTCAGCCGCCCAGTATCATTCAGCGTTTACCCAAACACTGCGAGATGAATGAATGAATGGTGTTTTTAAAGGCGAACAATTACTATCATGCTGATTGGTATAGTCGGCTTTCATGTTTCCCATATTTTGTTTTCATGTATAAAGGATACTGTGCGTGTGACGCGAGAATGGGCGTGACCGAAGTTAATATGAGCTTAACTAAAACACATTTTTGAGCGCACAGAATGAGAGGTAGGTTTGCAACGCCTTTGGTAAAAGCGGAAACGCGGTACAGTGTTTATATATATATATATATATATATATATATATATATATATATATATATATATATATATATGAAAAAATATGGGAGGGTAGGGTATACGTAAGAGCCAGCTATCCGAACATCAGGGTAGTGATGTACAAGATACTCACGAAGATTCTAAATAATAAGAAAAATAAAAGTAAAAAATAGTATTCAGAGGCACTATGTACAATACAGGGCTTATAATGCATGAGCGCAATCTATGAGCACAGTCTAGTTCATACAGAGTCATCACGTCGCGGATAAGACTCGTACAGATAATGACAAGGAGCAATAAGAACTAAAAATAGTTCATTAAATTTGTGTCCATTAAAAATAATGGAGGGCGCTCACTGCGTGCCTTAGATTGTCGAATGTGGCTATAGTCCGATAACTATGCCAATTGTATGCGGTAGTCTGTCGAGGTGGTTCAATCGATCACTCGGTTGAGTGCGTTGTTCATCATATTGCGGATATTCTATAATTATTTGTTCTACCGACGCATCCACAGACCACAGTGGTCGCAGTGCGGGAACGTTCTTCATTTCATGCGCCATAATAAATGATTAGGTGTGTGCAACACCCAATCAGAGACGGTGCGGTAGCAAGTCTAATGGTTGATCGATTTTTTGACTGATTGTACTGGGGAAGGGATAAAGGGGAGAAAAGAGGTTTTCTGCAACCTCTTTTCTCCCCTTTATCCCTTCCCCAGTGCAGGGTAGCAAACCGGTTGTGTGTCTGGTTAACCTCCCTGCCTTTCCTTGTATCTTTATCTCTCTCTCTCTTGACTGATTATAAATCAGAAAAAAAGGATATATTTGATATAAGAGGGGACACTTTGTATTTTTAAATTGGTCATTTTTTGTTCTGTATGCTATGGTGATGAAAAATTCGGGGGGGGGGGGGCTGCAAAGGCCACCTTCTCCTCTTGGCTACTCCACTGACTGACCACGGCCTTGCATGGAGTCAATAATTATATTTCTGTATCACAATCTACAATGCAATATTGAAATACAGCTATCCTTCTTACGTTCTATGTGCCCGGCCCACGTCCATTTCGTCTTCTTGATTTCAACTATGAAATCCATAACGCCGGTTTGCTTCTTGACCCACTCTGCATTCTTCTTGTCTCTTAAGGTTACACCTATCAATTTCCCTTCCATCGCTCACTGCGTCATCCTCAATTTAGGTTGAGTCCTCGTTGTAAGCCTCCAGGTTTCTGCTGCGTAGGTAAGTACTGGCAAGACGCAGCAGTTATATACCTTCCTCTTGAGGGTTAGTGGCAGATTACCATTGATAATTTCAGAATACTTGCCGAATGTAATTCACTTCCTTCCAATTATTCTAGTTATTTCGCTCTCATAGTTCGGCTCCGTGGTTAGTATACCTTTGCTAAGTATACATTTTGCGTTACAACTTCCAGCATCTATCCACCTACCGCAAAGAGCTCTTTTCTACCGAGACTGTTTAACATTACTTTAGTTTTGTCCATGTTGATTTCCAGACCTACTCTTCTGCTTTACGCGTCCAGTTTAGTAATCATGAGTGGTAATTCATCTCCCTATTTGCTCATCAAGGCAGTGTCACCAGCGAATCGCAGGTTACCAAGGTATTATCCATTAACTCTTATCCCTATTTCTCACCAATCTAGGGCCCTGAAAACCTGTTGTAAACACGTAGTGAATAGCATTGGAGAGATCGTGTTTTCCTGCCTTACACCCTTCTTAATTGGAATTTTGTCGCTTTCTTGATAGATAACTATGGTTGCTGTAGATTCACTAGATTTCTTCCAGTATGTTTATGTAGGCTTCTTCGATGCCCTGATTCCGTAGTGCCGGCATTACTTTTGATGTCTCGACTGATTCAAATGCCTTCTCGTAATCTATGAAGGCTATGTATATGGGTTGGTTGTATTCCACGCATTTCTCTATAGTACCTGATTGATAGTATAAATGTGGTCTATTGTGGAGTAGCCTGTACGGAATCCTGCTTTGTCCTTTGGTTGATTGAACTCTAATGTAGCCTTATTTCTATTAGCTATTATTTTTGTAAATAGTTTGTACAATATCAACAATAAGCAGATCGGCCTGTAATTTTTCAAGTCCCCGACGTCTCCTTTCTTATGAATTAAAATGATGTTGGCCTTATTCCAAGATTCTGGTACCCTTTTCGTCAAGAGACACTTCTTATATAAAGTGGCCAGTTTTTCTAACACAATTTCTTCGCCATCTTTCAGAAGACTAGTTGTTAAATGAGTGTTAAATAAATAGGTGCAAGTCCAGGACGCGTGGTGCGCTATAATTGTTGACTCGAGTAGCCTCAGGAGCCTCGACTACCGATGGGCAGCGTTTTCTGGCGATGCTGAAAAAGTGCCGCAGTGCTCTTGTCAAGGACCCCATGTGGCCGACTTCTTCTACTGCGGCGTCCCGCATAATTGTATCGTGTTTCTGGAATGTAAAATCCGAAGACTTTGTCATCGCGAAGTTGTTTGTGACAGCCGTATGTTGCAATTCACAAGCAGAAGACTATCGCCATCTTGAGCCGGCATGCCATCTTAGTCATCTTTATCTGCCAGAACACATGTGTCCATTTGTCCAACGTGGGATGGTCCGACGGGTGAGAGAATGATTAGAGAAAGAGAAAGAGAAATTTCGTCAGTCATGAATAAGCGAGGGGTCACCAGAGTCCCTGTTCGCTTTTGGTGGAATGTATTCTTTAGCTCAATGGCTGCACGTGCTTTCCCCGAGCCATTGGACAGTGATCCTGGGACTGTGTGAAGCCGGAGGAATGAAAACGCAAAACACAACGTAACGAAGTTCTGAGAGGATGTCTCAGCATTTCGGAAGCATGTGCCACCTTCCTCAAGAGCACGAAAACTAAATATATCTGTTTCTCAAGAACTAGCGAGAGACGCGTCTCCTCCTCAAATGATCACCTTTCTCAAGTCACATGAACTCGTAAAAGAGAAGAAAACAAGCCGGGATCTGTGGAGGAAAGAGTGGTGAAATAAGAGAGCGAGGCGGCTCGTAAACTCCCCTTGTATACGCCTTCCACCGTTGAAAAACACTTCGAGTTATACGACTTTGCCGCCGTTGGCCAACCATACAATATACATGCTCGAGGCACGTACCACAAAAAAGGGAGCCACGTTCAAGCGCGTTCCTACGTAACCGCTGCGACGTGCCTCGGCGTCTGTGGACGCGAATGAAAAAGATTAGAGTGCGCGTGGTAGTGGTGGACGACGAAGCCAACGCTTCCGAAGGCGACGAAGCGGTAGCAAGAGCCGAGATACCGGGGTAGTTGCAGGCTCCGGCGAAATCACAGCGGTTCTCAAGCACTACAGCTGCTGGAAGCGCTCGCAGCGACCCAAGAGGCGGGACGTGCCAAAAGAGGAGAGGTGCACAGCGCCTCGAAAAGCACAAATGTGCCGGAGGCTTCGGGTCGTGTAACTGGCATCTGTCTGTCTCTATACCTATTCATTTTGTTCATTCCAAATACGCCGGCCGGCCGGCCGGCCGGCCGAGATGTATTGTGGCGAGTTCGGGAAGGCCAGAAAGAAAAACGCACGGGAGGTTGTGTGCCGGCAAACGGAGATAACTTCTTCCGTTGAAATGATCCTCCCACAACCATTTCCGGAGTCAATTCGGGTCGTTACCGTGCCCAACCAACAATCGTGTGTATAAGGTTTCACCCTTTCCCTTATTTCCTCCTTTCCTCAACTCGAAGAGAGAAACGGCCGCCGGTCGGTTGCGTCTTTAAAAAGGCGTAATCTCGATAGCTTTCCTCTCGGCCAAGGCTTGGGCGCTACAGTATTGTTAATGGCATTAAAAATATTTGTGTGATATGTGTTAGCAAGCTTGACAGTAAAAATGGGAATGATATTTTGCTGAAGAGGGACGCATGTCGCACTTTAGCACCCGCAGCCGTAAACCAAGCCTGGTTCTTTGAGTTTCACATTGGGTCTCATAGTCCGCGGATTTCTAATTTTATTACCTTTGCAGGGCGTTCTCCCCGGGCAAACATTTGAGTGGAGGCGTAGGTTTTCACCACAGATGATATAAATAAAGTACGGCGTAAAGGGGACAATCATCACATGCATTTTAACGAAATGTTTTTGACAGCGAAGTTCTAACTTCTACCCCGTAACAGTTACATCTACACGAGGAAAAAGTAAAGGTTGGAGAAGAGAACGAGCGGACAAAAAAATGAATGAATAAAGTTAATAAAAAAGCATCATTCCTCGGAATCTCAGGTTTCAAAACTACAGATCCTAAATTTAGTAGGTGCCCTCGACGGCGATCCTCTCACAAGCTGAACATTCGCTTCAACCTGCACATTTTCGATCGCATTTCATGAACCAAGAGGAGATGGAGGAACACGAGGTCCAGAGGCTCATGGACGTAGATGACATGGACTACCACAGAGCAATGCATCATGGCTATGAATGAACTTGTAGAGTCAGACGGTTGTCTAGATGAAATGTACATGAGCGGTATGCGAAATCAGACGGCTCTTTTGGCCAAGGCCTGCAGTGAACGTCAGAGCACAATCTCACTCTTGTACGAATATAACGCGGTAGAACATTCAAGCGACTTCGCTATGGGTGATCGTTTTGTTTGTCGCTTACAGCTTCACTGTCAAACTGCCTTTACAGCATAAATTGAAGTCATAATCTTTTTTCCTTCTTTTAAATGCGAAACATTTCTTTGGTACTGCAGGCCCTTTTGGTGTGTATCACATGTATTTGCCACTGCTGTCGTGGTCACACCCTAAACTTGGCGTGAACCAAAATTAGTATGGGAGACTCAGATGGTTCGACGAGTATAACGCGCTGGTCCAGACATGAATAATGTCCCAATCCTGTCGCGTACGTGGCCTAACACTTCCCGCCAAACAGTAGTGCATACCCGCCGGCGAGTATGTGCCGCTGGTATGCGGCCATGTCCCACAGGTGATTGATTTAGTATCTACCTAGGGACGACGAGAACATACACGTGCAATTTTAACATGCAATTGTTTAACATGCGATAGTTCTTGTTTTCCTGCGCTTATTTTGTTCTTGATATTGCAAGTAAGCCATTGATGCTTCAAGGTATATAATCTAAGCACTGCCAGTAAAAGTGTTTTACAACATGCGCACTACTCAGTAACTTCTTTGTTGTCGGTGGAATTACGATGAATCGACTAACGAGCTTTCTTTCCCAAGTACGGTGGCTATTAAGGGCCGCTTTCGAGGCAATTTCATTTGCCGTTCTTCTAGGGTGCCGCCGAGACGACTGTGTTTCGAAGCCTGTGCACTGCAAGTGCTCTTGCTGTTTACTCCTGCACAGCGGGCTCCCGTTCTCGCGCCTTGATTGGATACGTGATTGGTCGAAGTGAAAAGGCGGGGGGACCCCAACGTGTTGTGTTACACAGCCACCGACACGTCCAGCGCCACAGATACCATGCTTCTGTTGGTCACGTGTCTTTGACGCTCGGCACTATCTCACGTCCAGCTTTTCATTCCTCGCGTCCAATCGTCCAAGGCTGTTCACGCATTGTGAGCACGTAGTCTAGATTCTGGGGCCACTGCACGCATGCTAGCGCACGGCGGGCTTGCTCACTTGCGATCAACGGAACCAACTCCCAACAATGTCGTCCTTGTTTTCTTTTATTTCTTTTTTTGTACTCACCAACGAGCACCTAATAATTCGGCAACTTTAGCAGGTTTTCCCATCTGGTGTTCGCAATCTTTCACGTGAAAGCTTTGTTCAACCGAGTTTTGCGGGCAGCTCAGAGAGAAATATGTTGGACGCCAATGTTATCTCCAACGCACATTTCAATCACCGAAAAAGTTCAAATCGGAAATTGGCCAAGGACACGATCTTGGATTAGCTATACACAATTATATATATGCGTGGCCACTTCCTATGATGACAGTCCACAAGGCACCTGTGTAGCTGAAGCGTTGTATTCACCAGATGTTTTAAAGAGTTTCGGTGATGCTTTTTATACGGCGTGCTTTATGAATTTGCGGTGCCTGTCTTAAAATCCTAAAAAAAGGGGAAAGATCTCTGCTTGAACTTTTAGCAGCTTCATTTATCAGCTCTAGTGCCGACAAGGGTCTCCACACTCGCGCATCTTGCTGTATTTTCATAAAAACGATAATGCCGATAAAAGTTTAGATATTGTGTTGTTTACAAAGCATGTGATTTGAGAACTGACCAATAATTTCTAGAGCAAGAAGTAACATTTTAGAGCAAGGAAGTAACAGCATCACCACACCCCCGCGGCCACATGACACTGACTGACAACCGGATTTGATAGCGGAGAGAGAGAAAGAATAGGGTTTAGGGAAAGGCAGGAAGCTTAATCAAACAAAAATTTCTGGTTCACTACCTTGCACTGGGGAAGAGAAGATGGGCATGAAAAGTATACGGAGGAAAACAGGAGGGAAAGTGATGGTTAAATGAAATAGAAAACGCACACACACACTCAAGGACGGTGTGTCAATCTGCCAAAAATTTCGTTGTCAGTTCATGCTTGCATATTGGTGTAGTCTTTCTTGTGGATGTGTGCTCGCGTTGTTGCCCCTTTCCGTGGGCAGAAATTTCGGAGCATGGAAAATAGCAATACTGTTTCAAAATCAGCAGACAGCTTAGGCTGTTCACTTTTACTGAACGTCGTAGAAGTATATAAATAAATGTTTAACCTAAATGGGCTCTCAATAGAAACTATAGTTGACGCATAGTCCACTCAGCGTCAAGTAATCATGATCACTGAAAAACTGTAGCCGAAAACCATAACTGACTTTGATATTTGAAAGAGCTAGGCCTTGGACACCTATAAAAATACGCCTGTGGACATATTTTAACACGGTAGAGTTACACGCCAGATTTTCGTTACGGATATGACGTTTAAAATATACACAAACAAATGGCAAAGAAAAAAAAAAGACTACAAGGAAAATTTTTCGCCGTGAGTCGGACCTACGACCTCTCGTTCTACAGCGTGTTGCGCAAAACGACTCGGCCATAAACCGTATGTTCTTCAAAGTACTAAGGGCAAGCCTTTCATGCACAATAATAACTGTGGGCCGTACTTAGTGCTCAGCGAATTCAGCATGTTCTCAGTATGACTAGCGAGATGTCGCGAAGGGCTCAAGGGTGTGCTTTGAAAACTGTCGCTCCGCACGTTGCAATGCGCGCGCGCTCATCTCGTTATTGGAGTGGTTCATGTGCTGGCATTGAGGATTCAGGAAGCACGAAGGTCACTTCGCTTGGTGCAGTGGCGGCGTTTGCGAAAGGAGCGCGCTGCTCACACTGAAAGGAGTAACAGTGGAAGTTGTTCATGCTCGTTCATGTACTTAAATTTTGGTGCAGGTCAAAGGACCCCCGGTGGTCGTCATTTTGGGAGCCCTCCTACATGGTATCTCTTGTAATCATATCATTGTTTTGGCACGTGAAAATTGAGATAGTACTGCCAGTTCATGCTTGTTCTCTGTGTACTTGTGCCCTCATGCCGTACGTCCTTCTCTCATCACTACGTTTTCCGTCACCCACAAAAGATGTACACACCTTAGCCAAAGACATGGCATTTATACAAAACACTAAGTCTGTTTTATGAGATTGAATGAAAAGTGGCGCGTTGACTCGGGTATTCCTCTCAAATATCTTCCACAGCTTTGCTTTTCATTTATGCGACAAGCCAGTTGATGAATTCGGGACTCGCGAAAAGGGAGCAGCTCCTGCGTCTCTTGAAAACATAGCCTTGTGACGGGTTCTCCTGTGTAGAGAAGAATGAGGTTGGCACTCGAATAATACTGTTTTGCTAATTGCTCTTCCGGTCTTCTTCACCCAAAAGACAAAAGGTGAGCACAGGGCACGCTTCTTTGTAAGCCTGAAAACTCTGAGAAGACGGAAGCGCGGTGGTGTATGGTTTCCGCCCTTTAACTCGCTCGGGGTAGGCCCCCAGGACTTCTGATTAGGCGAGTCATCCTTGCCACCAATCTCCTGTTAATTAGCATCACAAGTTCTATTTGCTCGTGAACCGGCACTAAAATATGCTGTTAGTCCGGCTGCAATAGGGCCTTTGTGCAGTTTTCAATTTGTTCTTCGTCAATGGCCGATCCCGGATGGAAACTAGACAGCGGTATGTGGACACACACGGACGCACGCCGTGATTTTCGATTTTCCTCTCTCGTTTTTTGCTGAAAAGAAAAAAAGTCCGCGCGTACAACTTGTTGGAATAATATATCAGGAATCTTATGTAAATCTTTATGCAAATATAGTTTGAGCTCACGTGCTCCTGCCACAGAAAACGAATGCGAACTTACGGGCAATGGCAGAAGTGCTTTTGTTTATTCTATTCCTTCATAAATGCACGCTCCAGCCGAAGCCAAGTAGAAAAGATCTTTCTTGTGAGAACCAGACTAGCTGGGGCCCATTAAGTCGTAGATGTGTCATACAAAAGTGTTTTAAGAGGACTCCACATGGAAAGCGAACTCGTCCTTTCTTTTAGAAAGAAGGAGAAGATGAGAGAACACTGGACTACAATGTTATGTAATGGCAGTGTACTTTATGGTCTTGTTCGTGTAGTGAGGCAAATAGACTTACATGAACCGTGCCCAACTTTCTTGTGTGAATCATTTTTTCATTGCTGTGCTTTTCACACATTTTAGCATCCAGGAAAAGCAGTAGCCGGTGGTATACAAAAGCGGGGGCATGTCCTAAATATTATATACTAGTAAAAAATGGTGCAAGGAGAACAATGACGCTAACGCTGTATTGAAGAAGCGAGAAGAAGATTAAAGCTTGCGAGGATAAATTCATACACAGGGCATGTGTGCTCCGCAGTGCCCTTTTACGCCCTACTACAACCGGCCGCTGTCACGAAGGAATTCATCGCAGGGAGGCTAGCATGGTCCCTTGGACACAGGAGAGGAACTTGTGGGAAACTGTAATCATAACTGTCTAAAAGAAAAATTATTTGTTCGCAGAACGCTTGAGAGAAGCAGTCAGAAATGACAGAGCATAAAAAAGAATTTTTACTTTTATGGCAAATTCAATCGAGAGACCAGGAGTAGAGGGATAGTGCAGTGAGGAGTGGTAGGCAGAGCACTGGAAGCAGGGACACTCGATGTGCCACTGGAATGCGGCACGCTCCCGCAGAGCAGGTTAAAGAGTGACGAGTGGGGAGACTATGTGATCGAAACAGTCCATGCCCCCGCATTCTCTGCGAGACAGCAGCAAAATACGCGTGAAATTGGTCACTAACATGTTGATCATTATCTTCTGAACTTGAAACTTGAATGGGTGGCGCGAATGTTTAGACAGAGAAGAAAAAGACACGTACGATTCGGACATGTCCATGTGTTTTCTTTCTCTCTGCCTAAACATTTGCGCCATCAATTCAAGTTCAGCTAGGCACCACTTAGCTCGACAGAAAACGTGTCTAAATCATTATCCTCATATATAGTTTGCTTTGGCGACCACGCATTCGGCAGAAGGCCAGCTGTCATAGTCGCCACCCACGCGGCAACAGCGGTGTCAAATTACACATGGTTGCTACCATTGCTGCCACACTCACCGTCTGAAGATTAATTCGAAGACTGTGACGATCAAAGGCCACGTGACTGTCGTTGACTGCACTTACTCTGCTTTTCAGGCGAGAACCCTACAAACTGCTCCTGGCTGCTCTCGGTGCAGCAAAGCCACTCTCGCTCTACCAATGGATGACAGTGCTCTTATTCCTGTACGAACACTGAAACAGATACACTTTCGGCGTGCTTTTGAGTGCTCCAGCTCTCCCAATGAAATTCGCATTAAAATTCAATGCAAAGCAGCCACAATGGGGTCAAACACATACGCCACGGGTGAAAAAAAAAGAGGGGGGCAGACATCTGCCTTTAGCCATGCAAATGAGAGTGCAATTTTGGTCTGTCACATTATATTTATTTATTTTATTGCACTGTCTGCCCCATTTCGACTACGGCATTGAAAAACAAACAAAATACACACCTGCCCAAACACAAGCACTACCAGCACAAGCATCTATAGTTAACATACAATTGTGTCGTGTGCCATGTTTATCTCTCCTCTCTTTCTTCTCCTTTCAATCTCCCCCATTTCGTAGCCCCCACTGTAGGGTATCAAACGGGCTATCCTCGACTGCCTAACCACCGTGCCTTTCCTTCCCTACAACTTCTTCTCTACACAGTCAGGCACTTCACGTCATTTTAGTCTGCAGGGTTATAGTTCGGCGTGTTTTTTTTTTTACTATAATGGTGACCAACGCCACCCGAATGTTGCTTTCTAAAGCTATTTATTCTTTACTCCTGGAAAGCCGGAAATTAATGACGAGTCATTGTGAAAATTACGTGATTGCTTCATTTTCATTTTTGCATTATTAGTAGACCTTGCCTTTATTTCGGACTGGAGGATGAGGAAGAGGAGCGGATGAGAGAGGGCGTTGAAGTGAAGCTCTGTCTCCACAATGAACAACGCTGCTGACACTTATGACCACAGGTCAGGCCAAAGCACTCGCTTAGCGCGTCTTAGTACCCTTGTCAGGCTTTCTTAACAATAGATGTCCGATAGTTCCGCTATGGCCATGATAGTGATCGTGCCAAGGCCTGAGCACTCGCAAGGGGGCAACGATGCATCAGTATGTATATAGCATGAAGCGGCGTGAATATTGAGCCTATCTAGCGAGACGGGTGATCGCAAAGTTCCTAAATTTGGTATCAGACGGCATTATTGGGGATGTTGAGAGCCTGCTCGATAAAAGATGCATCATGCGTGGAACAAGACGGAATAGCGGATAAGAGAGCACACGCAAGAAAAGCACACAAGGTGTGTGCGAAGCATTGATTCGGATGCTCCATGCACTCAAGAAAAGAAAGCTTGCAATTAAATACAGCAGTATTTTGCTTTATATATTGTACAAAGGTGGTTCCATAGGGCTCACTGAGAAAAGGATGAAGCAAAATAGCAAACAGAGGCTCTGCTCGCGCAAGGTTTCATTAAGGCCTGCATTAACATGAATATTCTCGAGAATATCCCCACTACAGGTCCAGGAATGCGAAGGTTCTCGCTACTGTGACGTTAGTCGATCGTTCATCGTGGTTGCGTATCGGTTACGGGCTCGACTGCTAACCCGAGGGTTGCGGGTTCGGTACAGGCCGCAACAGTCGCATTTTGGTGGAAGCGAAACGGCAGAGGCCCATGTACTGTGTGATGTCAGGGCACGTTAAAGAGGACCAGGTGGTCGGAACTTCCGGAGACCTCCACTACGGCGTCCCTAACAACCACATTGCCCCACTCTTTTGTCAGGTTTTGTGATTAGTCCGTTACAATGTGAGTGCTGCTTGGCGGAATGTCAGTGCTACCCTAGAAAAGTATTTTCAGGCATGTTCACTCTATCCGTGGTGCCACTCCTTTTGAACGAGTGATCGCGCGCACGAGAGGATGTGAGTTCATTGCCACTAAAGTCTCCCGTCAAATGATGAAGCGTTCGCAGCGTGTTTTCGAGGCGTAACAACTTTATTCTGCCTTTCGCGTATGAAGAGGCGCTGCTTTACTAATGTATTACTCTTTAAAGTATTCAGTTATTTATCTGTGCCAGTTATTATTCTACGAAAATCTCAGAAAAGACGGTTTGCTATAGAACGTGTGCTCGATGTATAAGAGCAAAATTGGATGGCCTAGGAAAGTTACGAAATAAATATGGTAAATTGTATTGTTTATTTATACACCACATATACACACGCTACCTAGAAGAGGCACAGAAACAGTTACTTCTCATTTGCTAAGCTTGTGCAGTTTTATGCTGAGTTAGCGCTATACACTCCGTTTGGGGCTTGTAGAGGGCGCTTTGAAAGCCGCGCGCAGCGCCGCTTGTGTCGCGGCGTGCGCGCAGCGTTGAGAACCGTATAGCAGACAGCAGCTCCTCATTGCTTTCAAAGCGACAAAACCCCCGTGACCGGCGCGTTGGTTCTTTGAGCAGAATGTTAAGATATCGCATTCTTCTGCAATGCCACCATGAATAAATGGGCAAACCTGCACTGCTCAGCAGCTACGTTTTCCACGTTAGTGAGTGCCTTGCTGCTTATCGTTAGTACTGAAAGCAAATGCGTGCGTCAAGGGAGTGCAATGCAAGATGCTTGCTTCATAACTATCGCGATAAGCTGTCACACAAAAATATAATTGGCGCCTGTCTTCTATGCGTGTACTTGCGAAGTACTGTTACGAAGCACGCCTCCGACGACGTTACGAAGGGCGCCACGAATCTCACCGCTGCAACCATTGTTTCGAAAGACGGCGACGCCAACACGGTCCCGAAGGCGCCACTGCTCCGATCTCCGCCGACACAGTCACCAGCCGTTTGGTAGCGTAGGTTTCTCAGCTCGCGACTGCTTCTGCGCAGAGTTGATAGACGAGCGGATGAGACGACGGCGAGTTAAACAAGGTTTATGTACAGCATATATACACATGCATTACAAATTCGGCACTGGGGCCGACAGCTTAGAGCCGAGCTCTCCTCTATAACACATAAGTCTACTGCTCGTAACGCGCCGCAGGGCTTTTTTATATGCACCGGGAGGATTCTTTGAGTAACCAAATGTCCAACCAGAAGCGCCGCTGGTCGTGAGATCAGAATCCTCCAATGGGGTCGCCGCTGGGCCGCGTCATTCTCATTGAATCTGGAGCCGCTGCGCTGCACGTGGCTGCACCCAAGGACGAGTGACGTCGCCACGCATTGCGTCAGACTCGCCAGACAGGAAGGCGCCGATTGCTTCGACGGGCTCGCTGGCTGAGGTGACTCACTGTGCGTGCGCGGCAAAAAGGCACCGCCGCGTAATGACGCCGTTGAGTTGTCTGCGTCAGGCGGGCTCGCGGGCTGGCCTTGACCCAGATTGCCCTTTTCAGAGACATGGACGTTCGCTGTGGACTCGCAGGCATAACAGTACCAAGAGCATTTAGAAACATCGATGGCTCCACTGCCATTTGCCATGGCAATCATGGCGAGTGGCTGGCGGCGTGCTCGTTTTTTGCGGCTTCGTGCCATGGTGATTTTCAGCCACCGAGTCTCGCAAATCGTTTCGCTTGAAAATGTCGTGGCATCATTTTCACTCATCAAGATCATGGTCTTTACCTCGCCGCTCACACAGCTATGCCAAGAGCTTAAGGAGCAGCCGAGGAAGAGAACACGCTGCGGTTTCGGCCAGAGAGGACGCCGTAGCCCTCTTTCGCTTCACCCTGTATGGTGGTGATCACTTCGGCCACCGTGACGCCTCTCTCATTCCATACAACCCCTTGCGTTGCTTATGTTGCTTTCCGAAACGCACATGCGTCGCTACAGCATTGGCAAATTTTGGTTTGGCAAGTGCTACTCTTCGCCCTCCAACATTTCTTCCTAACAAGCACATTATTTACCAATAAAAAAAAGACTTCTGGATGAACCACTTCGAAGGATGGGATTAAATTTATCACTTTTGGGGGTTCTTTCTTTTGGGGCTACAGCACTGGGTTTTAGCCTCAGGAGCGTTTGTAATGCCGCATGCGATTTACTACGTGAGACGAAATGAGTCAGGTTATCTACATTAGGTTCATTCTTCATCCGCATTAGTGGTTTTTTGTGAATTAATATAATTACTTGTTTGGAGAACGATCTATTGCTATGAATTTTGAGATTATCAACAACTTCATTTATATAACAAGGCTCCGCCAATCTCATAGCTGATCTCCCGTGGTGGGTTGCTCCAGTTTAACAAGGGTCAACCAACCCATCAAAATCTTAACTTGATCCTCCCGCTTTCGCATCGATTTCCTGGGTGGCTGGTTGTGTTGCCGGTAGTATGCTACGTAACCCAGATCACCCCTTAATTGATGGTCCTATCTACACAGCAAAGCACTAATTAACTCCACATTGAGTTAACCAAACCTTTGAAGAGTAGACGGTGAGTTAATAATTGTTAAGGTCCATTAACGCATTCACAAGCTCCGAGCTGAATAAAAATGCATTGTACAAATTTCTTTTCTAGCCAGCTCTATGGTGGCAGGAACCTCACGAGAGGTCATTGCACCTGCATAGATGGTGTCTGAGGCCAATTCAAGCATGCGGCAGCAGAATGAGAGAGCGCATAGGGAGCAGGAACCAAACACTTTTTAGGTCTAACAACCATGATTCACTTATTTCGCTGTCTAGTAAAGGAGAGACGAGTCGAGAATTTGTGAAACGTGTACACAATGTGTACCTTATGGTGCAATGGACTACGCAGCAGTTCATGATTCCGATAAACTATACGTGCTAGCGGCAGTGGTGCCAATTTAGCGGAGTTCCCGCTAAATCTGGCAGATTTTATTTTATTTCGACGAGAAAAAAATTAGTCTAGCGGCTAGCGGATTTTCTGACGGGCCATTTTTGTACATAGCGGATTTCTGTCGGATACCTCACGCAGTGGACCAATTCAAAATCGCCCTGCAAGAAACCATTCCCGTGTTCTCTAAAAATGCGCAAATTGTTTAACTTCACCGGCTCCTGTTCACTTGCTCCGCCTATCTCAGACAAACAAATCCGTGAGGTTTCAAAGCGGCGATCGCTTTCTAAGTAATAAACAACGGACGAGCTGCGATGCACCAATCTGTGGACTCTGCGCGCCTCCTGCCGCTTGCCGTGCAAACAGTGAGTCCGCTATCGTGCAGGGACCTGTCTGGTCCCTCAACAAGTACCAGCGGTCCTGTGGAGATGGTGTCAGACGACAACAGCGGCGACGAAGACCTCGATGTGTTTTTCGTTGACCTGTGAGTTTTTTTTATCAGTGTCAACATTTATAACTTTTAGCCTCATCTGTGATGAGGTTCACCAATGACGACGACCGCAGCACTGACGCCTCAAGTGTTCTAGTTAGACTCCTTGAACGACTATTCGCGGCAATATGTTATTTCAGCTCTCGAAGTTTTGGGGAGCTTTTGAGAATGATAAAGGTATTTATCATACGAAATTGCAGTGTTTTTTTAATAAAAGAGGCCCTAGCGGGAAATTTAGCGGATATGTTTTAGAATCTAGCGGAATCTGGCGGATTTCTCATTTCTTTTTAGCGGATGTCTGACGTTCAGCGATGGCAACACTGGCTAGCGGGCGTTGAAAAAGCGCTTGGTTCTGCTCGGGCTCTCAACTGCTGTCTGCTCTGACGGCCGGCGCGTCAGTCACTGTGCACGGATTGTATTGTACTCTTTAGAACATCTTTCTTCATAAGGACGAAGTAACTGAGGAGAGTGTTCACTGCTGCCGCGACTAGGTTATTCAGCACAGTGTCAGGGTGATGACCATCACAACAGGCATCGAAATCTTCCACTTCACAAAAATGTTCCTGTGACACACAAGAAGAGGCGTTTCCGCTTTCGTTCTGGCCCCGCTCGCGCTGTGTGCGTAGTCACTCAAATAAACAGGGGAATTAGGAAAAATTGTCGGCACTGCGTGAGCCGTGTAGCCCCAACGGGAGCTTCTACTGTTTTGCCGGTTCTTAGATCGGTATATTTGATAGTGGCTCTTAAATATTCTGGCTTAAAGCGGAGCTCAGACACTCGAAAACCATTAAAGAAAGAGACCTACCGTAGTTGTCTACAGGCACGTAACTTCGGCGGAAGTTACATCAGTGCATATTTCAAAGAAGCATAATATAGGCTTATGCACTGGTGGGAGTAGCGCAAAACTAGAATACCCCGAAAAGTGACTGAAACACTGGCAAGAAAATACTGTGCAAAAAACCGATGCACTGAGCAACGCAACAGAACCCATTTTTTTGTCAGCTTGTAAACAAAGGTGCCTGTGGTGCTCTTCGCAGAGTGAAAAGTTTGCCGACCCTGAAGGAAAAATACTTGTTCTGAAGAATGTACACCACGCACGTTTATTGCTTCAACGTCCAGACTTACACTACAAAGAACCACACACGTCATCTTTAGTTGAGTGCAAGAACGGAGCATGTTGGAGATACTGGAACGACTTAGAATTATGTAGTACGGACGCACACATACGTACCTTCGGGCCACGAAGAGAACGAATAATGATGCCCAGGTTGTCGAAATTTCCGCAGCCCTCCACTAAAGCGTCTCTCATAATCCTTTGCTAGTTTTGGGACATAAAACCTTACATATCTATCAATCAGAACGTATATCGACGTCATCTAGACGAACGGCACATTCCCATTTCTTTCTTCGGTCGTCGTTAAGAAACGAGAGCACTCACACCTTCGGTCCATGATTGTAATTGTCGCGACCATTCCGTGTCACCCTAGCGCGTGGTTGTAGCCATACGCTATGCAGTGCACAATGCGCATCAAATATCCACGCCGCATTTCACAAAAATAAGAAACACAGTCTCCTCCAGTCACCAACAAGCACGCCAGAAGACCGTTAGGCAGGGTTGGCAATTCATCACTGTCAAGCGGCGTGAGCAAGCGTGAACTCGTCTGCGCAGCAAAACATGACGGTCAAACGTACTGACGACAAAACACGGGAAGGAACAGTGAGCAGGCCTGAAATTATAGGTGACATTGGCAAACCGCGCCGATGCACTAAGAACCACCGGGATTATCTTAAATATTTCTGATGTGATTACGCGCACAACGCGAACACTTCATATTGCGTGGCCGCTATAACAATAACGCTGGAACATTCGACGGCGCATGCATAAATGCCGACGTGCATAACCGCTTCTTAGTTGATCGACGCCCGGCGCTCTATTCGCCACTATCAGTGCCTGTGTATTGCTGTAATCTGACTTTCCGTTCCCGGCCACAAGTTCAGCCAAGTAAACAGTTTCTCCTTCGACATACACTCATCAGTCTGCTCCCTTTGTCAACGCCGTGACTATACGTGACAATATTGTCGTTTTGGGACGGGAAAACTCGACATGTAGTAACAGTTGTTAGCCAAGTGAGCGGCTTTCGTTTGTGTGCTGACGAGCTAGAAATGAGTGAATGCTGGGGCGTACGAAGGAAGTAATTAACGCGAATGGGGATTCCCTCTTGCTCAAAACGTGATGTCTCAAGGAATGATTGCAAGCTCTGGCGCTCTAACAGAAATCGCAAATGGAGTCAGTAGCGGCTCGGTAGAAATGCAGCGCGAAGGTAAACTGTCGGTAACCAGCACTTTATATAACGATCCACCTATATGAAATAGAAAAAAATAAATAAAGTATACCCTCAGACATTTGTCTATATTTACATTTTCATACAGGGCACAGGAACACAAGCCAAACCTAACCAACTAGCCCGGTAACAAGCATTGTGTCTATATCTTGTATTGTAATCATATCGCAAACAATAGCATGCAATTACATTACATTTCGCTCACAAGTACACCAAAGCGATGTTTCAGCACTCACATAAGTTGGCTCCGCCATGGTGGTCTAGTGGCTAAGGTACTCGGCTGCTGACCCGCAGGTCGCGGGATCAAATCCCGGCTGTGGCGGCTGCATTTCCGATGGAGGTGGAAATGTTGTAGGCCCGTGTACTCAGGTTTGGGTGCACGTTAAAGAACCTCAGGTAGTCAAAATTTCCGGAGCCCTCCACTACGGCGTCTCTCATAATCATATGTTGGTTTTGGACCGTTAAACCCCACAAATCAAATCAATCACATAACTTGGTTTCATATATAGTCAGACCGCCACCTACGTCAACGAAGTTTTTCTTTCACAATCGGTGAGGCGTACTCATGCGTCGACAATCCATCATTCCCCGCTCTACATAGTGACGGGTCCAACCTATAGGCTTTTTTCTGTTATTGATTGATTGATTGATATGTGGGGTTTAACGTCCCAAAACCACTATATGATTATGAGAGACGCCGTAGTGGAGGGCTCCGGAAATTTAGACCACCTGGGGTTCTTTAACGTGCACCCAAATCTGAGCACACGGGCCTACAACATTTCCGCCTCCATCGGAAATGCAGCCGCCGCAGCCGGGATTCGAACCCGCGCCCTGCGGGTCAGCAGCCGAGTACCTTAGCCACTAGACCACCGCGGCGGGGCGCTTTTTTCTGTTATTGCGCCAATTGTTCAAATAATCTAGCGAACTCACGGCGACCACTAATTCTGATAGAATATTGTCTCATCATCCTTCAACCGGTTGAGCCACTCTCGAAAGATTACCCCAGCACCGGGCTGCCATGATTGGATGGAGCGCAATTGCTAAGAGCGAGACACGTTTCCATGCCGGGAACAAGCCGGAATTTTACTGCCGCACAGAATTTGCCGAGGGGTGTCGTGAGTTTCAGTGGACTCTACCAGTATTGTAGCTGTCAGCGTCGAGTTTATGGTACGCCGAGTAAGGCTGAATATATCATGAACGCACTTTTTTATTGCGATAGGGATTATATGGGCACTCCTGGCTGGATTTTGCCACCGGTGTCAACGTCACTCACCGTATATGTATATGTATGTATGAAAATGCAAGAAAGAAAAAAAAAAACCAACCAGAAAAACACTCTGGCGCACGGAATTGAACTTGGGTCCTCTCAATCGCGAGTGCAAGGCGTTAACCATTGCACCACCAAAAAGCACGTGCTTCAACGTCGGAATGGCGAGCAATTCAGATCTACGACTTACCGCTGTAGAGGGACATCTCGGGGGGAATTGTCTTTTTAGAATTACCAGCAAGATGGCGCAAAGTTTCTAAATCCTGTTGTATTCGAGCTCTGCTCATGTCTGCAGGGTAAGAGTCGGATTTGCCGCGTTGTCTGCACAATACTGATGTCTTCAGTTACAAGTCTCGATGTCCCCACTCTCAATACCCTATAACGTATACATATTACGGGTGTGAGTAGGGCTCATCAAACACGAGGTCTAACCTGGATGAAAAAGGGATACAGTGGCATGACCCAGCGAGTTAATAGGAGCCTGCCCCAAGCGTGTGTATGTAAATAATCTCCAGCGGTCATGTTGCTTCAGCCCTACTCACCATTTGCTCATCCCCAACATGCAGTATTTGCTTGAGCCCTATGGAGGCAATGCTCAGCCGGACAAGTCATGTTTCGTATGGTTTTTCGAAGCTCGCAGATCACTGCGACTGAGAAAGCCAAATCGATGGCGGGGTGTGTGCCAAAGACTTTTTCTGGGTAATTTGACTCGAACGTAATAGCGCAGCGTTCCACACCTGCCATTTCCTCACTGCACTCGCTCTCTCTTTTGTCGTTTTCTTGATTGATCGCTGCCACAACGCGTTGCCAAGTTTCTCCGCTGTTCACGTGCTGCTTACTGGTGGGAGCCAAGCACGGCGGCAAAATTGTAAAGCCTGATTTAATATATTCGCTCTTTTTTGCAGAAGTGCCATCGTCGTGCTTTAGGAAATTGGGAGAAAAAATGACACCGTTATTTAACACGGTAAAAAGTGTAATTTAAGGGCATGTTTTCTTCATTAGACACAATAATATTAAGAAGTAACCTACAAAGCTTATTTTGACATCATGGACTGTTAGTTCTCATTAATGTGGTTATGAGACTTGCATTATTCTGGTGGTCGACGACTCAAGGTGATTAGCAGTCGATGACTGAATGCAAAATCCAAAAACACAACAGAGGTAGTCATTAGAGGATATCATTGTCGATTCGAACATTTAACACAGATGTCCATGGGCGCTGCATCTGAAAGCGAGGAGCTTTCCATGAAGACAACCATCAACGAGACGTTTAACTCATGGGGTCTAACCAAGCAATGCAAATTTCGTTAATAAAATTGAGAAAAACTTTCGATATATCACGAGGCGTGGTTACGAATGCCGTTTTATGCAACCCTAAGGTAAGCGTAAGTGGGCACTGACTCATTGATAGCATTTCTCCCACAAAGGCAAATTGGAGCATTTCTTTTGTTCTCCCGCATAGCCTGCCCCAGAATCCCGCCCCATGTCGACAGCAAGAGCGTTGACCAGACACGACCCCGAGAAGAATGAAGTAGACGTTCAAGAGATTCTGGCAAGATGCGTTCACACGAAAAGAACAGCTGGGCGAACGAGTACATCAGCCAGCAAGGACAAAGGCAGAGAAGGGGGGGGGCGGTAGAAGGAGCGGTAGAAGACAGCAAAGAAGGCAATGTTTCGAGGCCCTTGGCTGAAGGAGCGATGAAAAGCTCTTGCTCTCTCGGGCCTTTAGCCGAGCAGATCGCAAACGGCGCTTTTCATTAACGCAGAAGCCTTTCCCAAGAGGCCGCGGGAGCGCTACCGACGGTAAAGCGAGCCGCGCGGCGCCGGCAATGCAAAGAGTCCGCTAGGACGACCTCTCAAGGCGCCAGGTCGTCTTTTAAATTGGGCCGCTTATTGCACGGCGGCGCAGCAATCGCGCTTTGACCTCGTAGTCTCAAACTCTTTGTTTCCGGCTATGGCAATAAACGAGACCGCTCAGCATGGCGAGAGTTTAGGGCGGAATTGCGACGTCATCATCGCGGCTGCCGTTTGAGGCAGCGAGACAGACACCGCTCTTTGAACGCGCGTCGTGTTTCCAATGTTCCCGCAGTTAAGAAAGAAGACGAAGAGAAAGAAAACTCGTAGAACAAAGGGTGCAAAAAAATGAGGAAGTTGGTCGTGTTATGAAGTGCTGCCGTTTTTAATAAAGGTGCCGACGACGTGAAATTCTATTCCTTTTTTCTCGAAACTCACCAGGCTGCTAGTGTCACAAAATTCTGATAAAAACAAGGAGCGAAGTTCGTTGTTCGCGCTGTGAACGAAAAGACACCGCCTTTTATTTAACATTTAGGTTAAAAAAAGAATGTTAAATGACGAAAAGCTGGCTGCAATCCTTAGAACTTGAAAACTAGATAGAATTAGTACAACGAGCCTAGTACATGGCTACGATTGACGGCTCTTAGGACCAGATTGTCTACTTGTTAGGAACTTCGCTTGCTTTTAAGTAAACATTTATTCTTTTAACTCAAACTATAACTATGAAGTAGAAAGCAGTCCACGTAGCCACACAGACGCGGCCACGCTGACACACGCAACCTGAAGTTTCTCACTTGACAATTTATTAATTAAAAAAAAATCTGGAGGAAATTTTATCTAAAATGGCACACACTCTGGCTGTCAATTTGGCTATAGGGGGAATACCATTTGAATAGCTTATCTGCTGAAGAAGCCAACAAGGCGCTGACAACACTCAACGCCGTCTAAAAGATGAAGAGGAAGGCCGGGACGTTAAGCAGATATGAGCATTCATTTTGCCACCCGGCACTCTGTCAGTGAGGAAATAGGGGCAAGATAGAGGGCGTAGAGAGAGAGAAATAAAGAGAAGAAAAAAGCACGCACATGCAGAACACACACACACAACCACACCCACCCACCCACCCACCCACCCACCCACCCACCCGCCCACACACACACACACACACACACACACACACACACACACACACACACACACACACACACACACACACACACACACACACACGCACACACACACACACACACACACACACACACTGAGAGAGAGAGAGAGGAAGGTTGTGCTGGCTACAATCTTTCAGAAAGCCCGGTCGATCGCAAAAACCGCAGCAAGCGGGCCTTTTGTGATGTTGCATCTTGCGATGTAGTAAAATTTTTTCCTCCTATAAAGGTTGGTCTTTTAACTTTCTGAGCGCGACGCAAAGGCATAGGTACTGCTGTGCACTGTATTGTAGGCAGTGACAAGAGATGGGTTCAAGTGTTTCTCTGTTGCCACGGTGGTCACAGGCTGAGGTGTCGATCATCCCAACGAGAAAATTTAAGCGTATACGCGTTGGTAAAGGTAAGATCCAACCACAGACTACACAAAAGGGTCACGTATTCTCGGCGAAGCCTCGATGAGACTACAAGACTTAACATCTGTAGTGTTTAATGAAAGTAATCAGTCATGCTTTAAGGGCGGCTGATTCCAGTGTGATATTGTGCGTTGACAAACAAGCAAGCAGAGCTTCCGTGCCGCATCATTTTTAGAAAGTGGTAGCAGTAGTTGTATAAACTCTGCTCTCTCTAGTACTAGCTGTTCGTGCGGTCCTCGGCGTAAGACTGGCAGTATACACTGCAGTGCCACATTCGAGTCGCAGAAAATAGTGCACTTGTGTGTTGGTTGGCCACTAACAGATTCTAACGCAGCACGAAGGGCTGCCAGTTCTGCTGCCATCAATGTTGCTGCACGGGCTGTATTAAATTTAATCATCGTGAACTTCGGTGTCACTACTGCTCCTATTGAACTGTTGGGCGGAACATATCCTTCAATGTAGATATGTATAGAGCCTAAAACTGTGAATGTTGGACCCGTTTTCTTCACTGTCAGGCGTACATAGTGGTTACCGTCGTCAGATGGCAGAAGTTGAAGAACGTAAGTCAGGTCGCGGAAAATAAACAGCAGGACCTTACTGTTTCCACCAAAAGCAGCCGACATAAATGATCCGTCTCTGGAGAGTCCGATTGCGCTTTTGGGCTCGCAGATGACGATGATGGAAAACATAGTGGTGAAAACAAACCGACAGAAATCAGCAGTGCATGATCTCAGTACACGTACATTACTGTAAAATTGCTGCTTTTCGAACCTTTTCCCTGAAAGACAGTGGCTGCAGTGAGTCATTATCCACTCAAGGGCTGATGCCAGTACTGAGTTTAGAGAATCCAATACTCGCAGTGTGCCGTTGGCTGATGCTGTCTACATGTTCTTCTGTAACATGCGAATGACAATAATTAAGGGCCGTAGAAGAGAGATCACTGGCTGATCCGTGTTTTGCAGCTCCCCTGTTACTGCAGCTTGCTCTGACGAAGGCGGCTTCTGCTGTGGTCTTTCAACAAGTCGCGTACGCGTAAGTGGCAGCCATTTCTTAGTAGAAAGAGGTTTCTTCGTTTCATCTCGTCTATATTTTACATTTGCCACGGCGGAAACTGCAGCTAGCGGCGTTCCCGGATGAGTCGACTCACTCCTTGAAGTGGACTGTGTCCTCCATAAAAAGTATTTGATGGCGATGTCATCTTTACCGGACTCTTTCAGTATCACACCGGGCTCTTTCAGTAACATGCTTAAATGGTTTCAGCAACCACCAGTTAATGCAAATGATTCGTAACGTCCCATCTCGTTTTGCTGGAGCTACAACAAAAAACAGTTCGCGATGATATTAGAGGGAATAATATTGTTCTAAATGTTGAATTGTGTACATTCTTGGGGAGCGTACTTTGGTCGTCCTTCCATAATCGATCCGTACAAGAGAACTGGACACTCTTGAAAAGCAAGTTGGCTTCATTCGTTAATGAATATAATCCTTTAAACAAAATGACAGATTATAAACAAAATTCATGGTTCAACAAATAACTTAAGAGATTAAGAAAAAAAAAGAGATTTTACACGGCGGCTAAGCGAGCGCAAACTGCTCCGTCGGGGCAAAAGTTCAGAGACATTTTGGATAACTACTGCTCTGCAATACGCGCTGTCAGCGATACATATTTTTCTAACAATCTACCATCACTGCTCAACACTAATACAAAAAAAGTTTTGAAGACAAGTATGCCCAGAACGTCACAATAGCAACATAACGTTGCACAATGACGATCATATTCCCATTCCAGATCAAGATGGTCCTAACGCTTTCAATGATTTCTTTACATCATACACACCAATGAAGATCATACATACGTCTGCAAAGTAGCCGATATGGGTTAATCTTTTTTTGCAGCCCATTGACATCACTGTTGACGGAGTCGCATCTAAGTAAATAATCTTAAACTCTCCACCTGAGCAGGCGTTTACGAGATTAACACTAAGGTACTAAAAAGTACGGCCTCACCCTCGAGTGAAATATTATGTCACGTTTTTCCGCAATCACTCTCAACAGGACAGCTTTCACATGACTGGAAAATCGCTAAGGTCATCCCCGTGTAAAAGTGGCAGTAAAAACTTACGTCAAAATTACAGGCCCATCTCTCTAGCATTGATCTTCTGTAACATGCTAGAGAGAGAGAGAGAGAAAATTTAATGCGGAAAGGCAGGGAGGTTAACCAGAAAACATATCCGGTTAAATAGCTTCCAATATTTACAATCACTGTCAGATAAATAACCTTTTCTTTAGATTTAGAGAGGCCCTATCACGCGAAACACAGCTTCTCGAATTGACAACTGACGTACATCATAACTTAGACCTGAACCTGCAAATTTACTGTATTTTTCTGGATTTTTTTAAAAGCCTTCGATCGGTTTTTTCACTGTCAACAAATCTATAAACTCTCTTCCTTGTGTCTAGATTCTTTAGCTCTGTCACGGATACGCAACTTTCTTACTCACCGGGAGCAATTCACTATTGTTAATGTTTTTTTCTACCCACTTTCATACGTTTTTTCTGGTGTGCCACAAGGCAGTGTTGTCAGTCCGCTACTTTTTCTTTCTTATATTAATGACTTACTGAGTAATTTATCCTCATGGGTGCGCATTTTCTCTGACTGTATAAGTTACTGAGCCAGAACTAGTACTAGTGATTACTTAATTCAAAATTACCTCAACCTCACTAACAATTGGTGTGATTGTTGGCTTATGTCCCTTAATGCAAGTAAATGTAATGTCCTTCTCTCGTGAACATCCTAACTCTAAGTTTTGATAATTTATCAATGGCAATCGCATATCTTAGCTTAAAGTTTTAAATATTTAGGTGTAACCTTAACATGTAACCTTTCCTTGACTGTCCACATCACCAACATCTGCGGCTACACCTCATGATCATTAGGTTATTTACGCCGCCATCCACGTAAGACGCCCACAAATATACACGCCTTAGCATACGTAACATTTGTCCGCTTTCAGCTTGACTGCGCTTCCATAGTTTGGTACCCACATTACACTTAACTAACATGCTGGAGTCAATCCAGAAGAAAGCCGCTAGATTCATCTCCCAAAACTACGATCATGAAGCAAGCATAACACAAAGTAAAAATAACTTATCAATTTTTCTTCGAAGCAACCGTCGTCATATAAAGCTCCTTTCAATATTTCATAAGTACCTGCACGAATGAAAGCCATTACCTTCAACACTGCAAACATCTGCCTTCACATCAAAGAGACTGCATAATCATCTTTCATTCACACGCATCTACACTAAAACATACATTTTTTACTCATCTGCCCTGCCCCGCGTCATTTGCCTGTGGAACGGCCTTCCAGATGACATCGTAGCTGAACGCAATCGAGAAAAATTTCGGCACCTTTGTATCACCCATTTCCAGGATTAACTGCTCGGTTTATTCGTATGAAGTTTCTTGGTTGGTTGGTTGGTTCCTCAACACTTTGGCGCAACCCACCTAGGGGATGGGCCATGACTGGGATGGTGCTTTGCTTTTTAAATTATTTCACTTCTTGAAAGGCAGGGTTGGACTTAGGTAATATAGGTAATAATTTAAAGTTGTTAGATTTCGAAACATACAATAAGAACCTTGATAAGAAAAACGCAATAAACACACAAAAACAACAAAAAAGAATTCTATACATAAAACAACTGAGGTTATCTATTTTTAGCATTCCATTGTTTTAGATTCTCGTAAGAAATTTGTAACAGCGGTAAAAACGCTCCTGTGACTGCAACCAAATGCGACTGCGTCAAATGAAAGAATCGCCGGAAGTGTCAAGTTTAAGTCCAACTTTCGTAGGGGTTCTTCTATTTTTCCTTTGATTTTTGAATTTTCGGCATGACAAAAAGAAGTGCTCCAAAGATTCTCTCTCATTAAAATAAAGGCACAAAGGCGACTGTGCCAGACCCGACCTGGGAAGGTAAAACTTCAATGAAGGGACTCGACAACGAAGCCTTGTAATTACTGTTTCTTCCTTTCTTGATGAACACGAATTGTTCTTCCAAGGGAACTTTAGCTGTGGATAGTCTTATAAAAACAAAGGAGATTTTTTGAAGTTATTGGCCGTTGTGCGTTTTTCAAAGCGCGTTGCTGTGATATATTCCGAAGTAGGCAAAATAGGTAAAACAGGACCATTAAGGGAAGATACAGCTAGTGCATCTGCATGCTCATTGAGAGCTAAACATCTATGGCCTGGTACCTACACTAGTCGAACGAGTCGCACATGTCTAGGAATGAGTGAGGAGAAAGTTTCAAAGGTACGCGAAAAAGTTGGTGAGCTTAAAGCAGTACAGACCGAGAGACAGTCTGTTATAACAAACACCACTGATAAATCTTGGGGCACTTTACGCTATGCTAGGACTATTGCCAGTAGCTCAGCTTGGTAAATAGGGGTAAAGTCGGGTAATCGAATTGAGAGAGCCCAGTCAAGAGACGATCATACGATTCCTTCGCCAGCCTTCCCTTCATAAACAGAAGCGTCAGTCGCTATCACAATGGATGCTCATATATTGGCCAGATGATCTTACAAAATGCCATTTATATACTGATATGGTGCATTTTTTGAATTCTTGAGATATATGCCATCCAATTCCATCCTAATTGCATCTACAGTGTTGAGTACAAGCATATCCCAAAGGTCAACTCTTAAGGGATTCAAAAGTTTATGTGTAAATATTACTTGAGGACACCATAATTTAGACAGTTGGTGGTTGAAAAATGAAGTCTGCTGGCTAATGAACACATACTGTGACCTCCGCTGAGGTGATGCATAGATTTTAAGGAATGTTCGTACTGTTGGAATATGACATCTGTTGATAAGAGAAGGCAGGCGGGATTCTTCGTATGGGATATTATTCGCAAGATATTTAAGTAGCCCTAGGCATAAGCGTAAAGATTCGCGTTCTAAAAGAATCAGTGGTCGAACCTTGTAAGCCGGAGCACCAGAAAACAAAACAAAGCCGAATTCTAATATCGGCCGAATGTGCATGCAATATATCATGACGAGCACGTCTCTACGCAAACCCGCACGATAATTACTGAGCCTGCGCAGCATCCCTACGGCATGTGCCCTTTTAGCAGCCGTGTTTTCTATGTCGGGACTCCAGTTAAGAGTTTCAGTGTAGGTTACCCCCAAGTACCTAATTGACTCGACCTGTGGTGTGGCGTCTTGTCGGTACATTAGTGAAATTTGCACTGGGACATTTTGTGCGAAAACTATGATCGTGCTTTTGTTTATATTGAGGCATAGGTTGATGTCCTCCAGCCACGTTTCCAGGCTATTCATGTATGTCTGCAGAATCAGATACAGTGTGCGAATGTCCGCCGACACAGCAAAAAACGCGATATAATCGGCATACACATAAACCTGTACATCTTGCTGTATGGGAATGGTACATAGTAGTGCATTAAATAATAAGGGCGATAGTACTGACCCTTGCGGTAGACCTCTCGTTTGCATATATATTGAAGAGTTGACACCAGATTGCGAGCAGTGAAATTCTATTTCACCTAAGGAAGCATGGATCCAGGCCACAAAGTATTGAGGCAGTCGAAAGTTCTGGAGCGAATCTAGCAGTTTCACATGCTCCACGCTATCATAGGCTTTTGTGATATCTAAGGTTACCAAAGCGGAGTATTGTTTCTGATATCTAGCAAGTTGAATTCTGCTTTCGAGATCCACGTGCGCACACTAAATGGAGCACCCACGTCTGAATCCAATTTGACATGGGCTCAGTGTCAATTTTTCTGACATCCATCGATCCATACGTCTATATAAAGTTCTTTCAACGAGCTTTACTAGGCTCGATGTAAGTGCAATGGGCCTGATATTATCTAAGGTAAACCCAGCACCTTGCTTTTTAATAATGGAATCACTTTTGCTATTCTCCAATCGGGTGGAACCCAAGAGCTTCTAAGTGAGTTATTAATCATCTAATGTAGGCCAAGTGGGTATATTTTATGTACTGATTTTATCACCGACATCGTCATGCCACCAGGACCAGGAGCAGAATTAGGTAGTGTTCTGACTACGTTTGCTAGTTCTGCAGGTGTGACCTCTTCAAAATCCTCAGCCCTAGGGGAGGACTGGGCTTGGTATGGGAGAATTGTCGTAAAGCCGTAAAGCTACTTTTTAGGCCCTGAGCTATGTCTTCTAGAAAGGCCTTCAGTTCAACTGGTGATGATACTACAGATTCTATATTTCTTAGTACCAGAAGAACTTTCCTATTTCCCAGAAAGCGAAAAAGGGCTTTTCTATTGACCGGCTTTGAAAGGAACTCACATCGGTCGTTGTTAAACTTGTCCTTCGCATTAGCGATGGTTCTCTTAAAGATAGCGGCCACATACTTATAATCACTCCAGTTTCTGGGACACTGGTTTGAAGATTAATTTTTTCCGTGAAGATTTTTTTAGTCTATAAGCCCGCGAACAGTCTGCATGCCACCAAGGGTTGGTAGAAGCTTTCAATGGTGAATTTTGAATTATTCAACGACTTTGTTAAAATGTCACTTATTCTGATGGTGTCTAGTTCCGCATCATTTGTTCGGTTAGATAAAGCGCCTCGTAATAATTTCTCGAATGTATTAAAGTTTACATGCGTAACCGATGATCTATTCTTTAAAATTACCACCTCGAACAATATTTGCATATGGTCACTACTTGTTCCCGAGTTAACTGACCATGATAAAATGGACAGGTTAGCGTTAAGAAAAGTTAGATCAAGCACTGAGGAGGGCTGATTACGCATAAAAGTAGGAGTTTTTGTATTTATGCATGTAAAGTTATTCTCCTTCACCCAATACCACAAACGTTTGCCATTTAAATGAGTTTTAAAACCCCACAAAATATAATAATTGAAGTCACCTACTAATACAATATCTTCTTGGCAATAGTAAACTGCAGTATCCAGAATGGAAGAATTTAGAACACCCGCAGGAAAATAAGCAATAATATATGAGAATGGGAGGAACCCAGGAATAGTATTGCTTAATGCTAAAATCTCACTTTCTTAAGTAATTGACTGACAAATAATTTTAGGTCTATGGGCAATTTTAGATGAGATGTATATTTCCAAACCTCCACCCCGAGTTGGGCGGTCTAGACAAAATGTGCGGTAATTTTTAATCTTAAAATACTTCTTTTCTGCAAGCCAAGTTTCTCGTAAAGCAACAATATCTAGGGAATAATGATCGCAAAGATGAAGTAAGTCTGTAGCTGCTGAGAAAATGGAGCGGCAATTCCACTGCAGTTTCTTAGGTTGCTTGCTTTTTTTGGATTTTTTCTTTTAAAATTTTTAAAATTTTTTTGGAAGGTTTGAATGCTAACATGCCATTAGATTCTGTGTGTAATCTTGAGCAATGTTTTCTTCTGAATAAAGGAAAGTCTATTACAAATTGTGTTTACCTCGTTTGTAGCGTGTCTTACGTCAATATCTCACGTGTAAAATAATCTGATTTCATTGCAATTGTACTCTTACTATTATATTTTTCTGTTTTTAATCATTTTTATGTTAGGCGTTGTGCATTCATTGACAATTTTTTTTGGTCATGTTAGTAGGTACGTTGTGCAAATACATGTATCTATTTTTGATGCTCTTCTCACACAATGCACTGTTGGGCCTGTAAGGTACTCTGAATGAATGAATGAATGAATAAATAAATAAATAAATAAATAAATAAATAAATAAATAAATAAATATGAGCAGAAAAATAGGTAGAAAAGCTTTCATGCTTACTTAACGCGACGGCTTTTTTACGCAACAGTTGCAGATCGCAAAGCCACTGAGAAACTCGCAAGCCAACAGCATCACCTAATCAAGCGATTGTGACTGACCCTAATATGCAAGCTTCATAGATTCACATGACAGTGTGTGAAAGTTGTCTCGCGTTATAACTAAGCTTTATTTTAACGTCTTCTCTCCCCTTATAATCAGGTTTTATTAGCTTTGCCCACTTACGCAGCACATGAGACTTTCAGTGTTTTAATGTTACCGTCTTTCTCTCTGTCTCTTTCGTCTTTGTACCACGCCTGACGAAAGCCCAGTCACCAACGAGATGAAATAAAACAAAATGAACAAGTGGAAGAATGGAAGTAAGTAATGTACAAAATTTTTCTCAACACCCGCTCACTGTTCATGGCGAAGAAGCAAGAAAGCACTACCACATTAGGTGTGAAGCATGCTTGAAGTTGTCTGACGAACATGATCTAAAATGTGTTAAAGTTTCAGTGCTTAAACCAAGCACTAAAACTGGTCAGCTGGGCAACTTATTGTCGCAACAGTTCGCGCTGAATTGCTCATTTTACAGACACTGCAAAGAACAAAAGAAAGAAAGAAAGAAAGAGAGAAAGAATGAAAGAAAGAAAGAAAGAAAGAAAGAAAGAAAGGAAGATTACTATATCGGAGGTCTTGACATATTATTAACACAGCTGTGTTATCATTATCACAGAAGATTAACAAAGCACTGCACAACAACCTTCTTGTGGCAGTTGTCTTCATGGATTTAAAAAAAGCATTCGACACCGTCTACCATAAAATTTTGCTTATGAAATTAAAACACTATGGATTCCGCGGCAAAGTTTTTAGCCTCCTTTCTAACTACATTGATGGACGTCATCAAATGGTCAACATGCAAGATCTTACGTCGTCATTATTAAACATAAAGACAGGGGTACCTCAGGGGTCCGTCCTGGGGCCACTATTATTCTCACTATACGTAAATTATCTGCCATGCATACTCAAATCGGCCGAGTTGCTAATGTACTCTGATGACACAGCTTTAATAGTTACCGCCGATAACATAGCCGATCTAGAATGTAGAGCTAATGAAGAACTAGAAAATTGCCCCGCCGCGGTGGTCTAGTGGCTAAGGTACTCGGCTGCTGACCCGCAGGTCGCGGGTTCGATTCCCGGCTGCGGCGGCTGCATTTCCGATGGAGGCGGAAATGTTGTAGGCCCGTGTACTCAGATTTGGGTGCACGTTAAAGAACCCCAGGTGGTCAAAATTTCCGGAGCCCTCCACTACGGCGTCTCTCATAATCAGAAGTGGTTTTGGGACGTTAAACCCCACAAATCAATCAAGAACTAGAAAATATTTTTAAGTGGTTTACAGTGAACAAATTAACACTCAATGCAAAGAAAACCAAATACACCATTTTTCACTCCCGTTACCGAAATGTAAACTGTGAGTCATTTCGACTTACAATGAACAACTGCCAACTTGAGCATGTAAATGAATTTAAATATCTTGGTGTAGTGTTTGACAGCCAATTTTACTGGAAAAAACAAATTAACTCTGTTTGTACTAAGCTAGCATCTGGCTGCAGTATGCTACTGGCTGCTAGAAATTATTTTAGCAGAAATATTCTCAGAGCCTTTATTTTTCGTTTGTTCATAGTCATCTATCATACTGCTTAGACTCATGGGGACGGACCTTTAAAACTTACCTCGATCCTATCCGGATATTACAAAAGCGGGCACTTAGAATTATAGATTACGTGGCATATAATGAACCCAGTGAGTCTTTGTTTCACAAATTGGATATTCTACCTTTTTATTACATACGGCAGCATAAAACCGCAGTTACCATCAACAATGTTATTGCACACAGTGTACCTTTCGATGTATCTATCTTTTCTTCCTCGTCCCGCGTCACTAGATGCATGACATTGCGGAATTTTAATCTTCCACCCACTAAAAACGTGTATGGTGAACGCTTACTACAGTTCGTAGGAGCTAAAGTGTGGAATAACATACCACTTCAGATTAAAGATTCTAGGGTTTTCTCGAGCGCACTCAAAAAATACTTGCTACATGTAGATCAATAGTAATGACGATGTACTAAGCCTTACACATAGTTTGATGTTTTGTCTATACTTGATTATTTCATTATTTATGAACAAAGTGCTACAATGTGTATCTTCTTGTATTTTTGTTCGTTTGTTGAAAAATCAACGTTTTTTGATGTCTTGATTTTTTTCTTATACACAAATTGTATTCTGCTTGTATACTTTCTCTCGTTAGACCCCTTACTAGCCTATGGCTATGGGTCTAATCAGTGTTGTGCATTTCTTGAAATGTGGTCATAACAACCTCAATAAAATGTAAAATGTAAACATCTCGTTGGTACACGGAGTGCATGGAGGCTGTAATAAGCGAACCAAGTCCAATTTCTAGTCGAGTGCCGGGACAGAAACTGAGGGGCTCTCAGTTTACTACAGCACGCAAATGAGACCCTCGAAGTGCTATATTTGATTTCAAAACGCTTTAATCTTTTCTCTGCGCGCAATAACCAATGTTCCAGTTACACTGCTGGTGCATAAAAGAATTTTTCATCAATAAAACCGAGAACGTGCAAGAACTTGGACATAAAGTTCGTTTGTAGGTGAGGCTTTGAGCTTGTTTTGTCTTTCATTTCTATTTTTTAAAGAGTTGTTAGGTACATGACACGTTCCTGCAGTGTAAGTTTATGTTTTTTTTAAGAACGAGGCCAAGATAAAAATGAAGGCCCCAGTACAGATTACAGTAAATCACGGGAAACAGCGCGAGTACAGGCTGGAACGCTCCCAACCACCAATATTCATTAGCGGTGGCATGTAATTTGATTGCGCAAGAGAACACAGGCATGGACGTGTTCCGTGCGAGGCAGTGCTTTAGAAGCACACCGCTACAGCACTGCGCACATACACGAGCTGTCGTATACAGACAGTCTGGCATCGTTACCTCTTTCTTGTTTTTCAGACGCCCGAAATCTATCTCTGACCTCAGAGAATCCAGACGCATTCAGAAAAAAATCCAGCGTCGAATGCACAAACTTCATGAACAACGGTGGAAGAATTTTTGTGACTCGCTAGACCCTCGAAAGCCCTTGTCTCCCGTATGGAGGACTCTTCGAGGTATTCACTCGCATCCGCAACAGCATCACCCCTTCGCCGCTCTGGCGCTACATCAACGTCGCTCACAGCTTGATGTTTCTGGGGAATTTTGTGCAAAGATCGCCGGCGACATCTCTATACCGATCGATCTAATGCCACAGGATGTTCCAGTCGCACGAGATCAGCAAATGGAGGTTGCGTTCACCATGGAAGAACTTCATGCGGCATTGAACACATGCAGACGCTCATCGTCCCCAGGTCCGGATGGAGTGACCTATACTGCCCTACCTCACCTAGGCCCGAAGGCACAGCGCTGTCTCCTGGACATTTTCAATAAGTCTTGGCATGATGGAATGGTGCCTGATGAGTGGAAGTGTAGTCGCCTGGTGCCTTTGCTGAAGCCCGGAAAGTCTCCATTCGATTTGGCATCATACCGGCCTATAGCCCTAGCAAGCTGCGTTGGCAAGGTCATGGAGAGGATGCTGCTTACACGCATGGAATGGTACCTGGAACATTATAACATCTATCCTGATGCTATGGCTGGTTTTTGACGAGGTCGCTCCTCAGTTGATAGCGTTATTGACTTAGTGACCTCTGTTCAGCATCAGAAAGCTCAGAAGCGGCTGTCGGTAGCTCTGTTCTTAGACGTGAAGGGTGCCTATGACAACGTGACCCGCGAGGCTGTTCTCAATCCTCTTGAAGCAGCTGAACTTGGAGGTCGTGTCTTTCGATGGGTAAGAAGCTACCTCACAAAGAGATCTATGTTCGTTTTAACTGAAGATGGGTCTACGAATAAGTATTTCACAAGTCGTGGGGTGCCACAAGGCGGTGTTTTGAGTCCTACACTTTTCAACCTGGTTCTCGTGGGGCTCACTGAAATGCTGCCACAGACGGCTTATGTATCTCTCTACGCTGACGATATCTGCATTTGGGCGTCCGGCGTGACACGACCTCAAGTGCGCGCAAGAATACAGAAAGCGGCAACAATGACATCGACATAGCTTCGCCAGCAAGGTTTGACTATCGCCACAGAAAAATGCGCAGCGGTGGCGTTTACACGCAAACCGATGTCTTTCTACTCATTGTGCATCGATGGCAGATCAATCCCATATAAGAGCACTCATAGATTCTTAGGCGTCATCGTAGATCGTGACCTAACCTGGAGCCCGCATGTCACATACCTGAAGAAAAAGCTCATTGGCATGGAGAATGTATTCAAGTTCGTCGCCGGAAAATTATGGGGCCCATCCGTGCACTCCATGTTGCAGCTTTATACAGCCCTCTTTCTCGGAACTCTCCGTTACAGCCTTCCGGTCCTGTCCAACACGTGCAAGACTAACATCCGTGCACTGCAAAGCGTACAAGCCCAAGCACTTCGGACATGCCATGGCCTTCCAAGATGCTCATCGACAGTTTCAACTATTGTTATTGCACAAGAACAACCGGTCACAACGCACATCATTGTCGAGACGCTGAGAGCGCACATTGGGCATTTATCACGGCTACCATCACATCATTTAGCGTGTTTGACAGCTCGGAGGCCCCATTCTTCGTACTGCGGTATCGTGACAAAACATCAGGACATACTACCACCTGGCTTCAAACTTGCCATGCATCCAGCAACTGCGCCATGGAGTATTCGTCAACCTGACGTGCGCTTATCAGTTCCTGGAATCTTTAAGAAGGCACGCATGTCGACGCTAGCCCTGAAGCAACTGATTTTGCGTCTGTTGGACGAAAGGTACTTCGACCGCATACATGTTTACACCGATGGCTCCACTACTTCCAACAGCTCCACAGGAGCAGTGGTTGTTCCATCTGAAAATGTGTTGCTTCAGTACAAGTTTTCTCACACCACGACGTCGACAGCAGCAGAGCTCGCAGCACTTCAAGGTGCAGTAAAGTACATTCTTCACCAGGAACCTAACCAATGGGCCACCTTTTGCGACTCCAGGTCAGCCTTACAGTCACTACGGTTTGTTCTGCAGCACGGGCTACATGAACAATCAGTATATCAGATAAGGCACGACTACCACGAAGCGCTCGCGGAAGGTCACGATATTGTATTTCAGTGGTTGCCGAGTCATTGCGGAATCGTTGGCAATGACCGCGCAGATGAAGCTGCTCGATCGGCTCATGACCAAGACCAGCGCACGCCCATACCACTCTTGAGAACGGACGCTGCAAGGCTACTACAATCACTTGCTCGCCGTATATCTCTCCTACAATGGAATACGCAGGGTTTCTCCAACACGCACCTGTATTCGATCGACCCAAACTTGCAACTTCGTTTGCCATCCGGGTTCCCACGATGCGCTGAAACTTTACTGTGTCGCATGAGGTTGGGCGTGGCATTTACGAATTCGTACTCTCGTCTCCTTGGAATGGCGAGCACTTCGGCATGCAACATCTGCGCCTGCGAGGAAACGCTTGAGCACATTCTATGTCATTGCCCAGCATACCAGACCGAACGACGTATTATGGAAGCCAAGCTCTGTCAGCTGGATTCACGGCCGCTTACAGAAAAGAAGATCCTGGGACCTTGGCCGACGGCTTGCCATACGCGCAAAGCCACGAAAGCCCTCTTGTACTTTTTAAGGAACACCAAACTTCACGACCGCTTGTGAAAGAACTGTGCGAGGCCGTGCTGTGTAGTTTCGAGCTGACTATTTATGCTTCTCTTTCTTACTCTTCTTCTTTTCTGTCTCTTTTCGTTCTATTATTCCCCTTTCCCCCCACCCCTAGTGTAGGGTAGCCAACCGAGCTAAGCTTGGTTAATCTCCCTGCCTTTCCTCTCTATTTATCTCTCTCTCTCTCTCTCTCTCTCTCTCTTCATCTTCCACTGTTAGCGCACCACAAGACGATGGTAGAACTTAACATAAAGTTCTTCCATGTAATACGGAAGACGAGGCAATACAAGAAAGACAAATAGATTCAAAACATCACTGGTGATAATTATTCCGCCACCACCAATTTTCTTTGCCTTTCTAATAAGAGGAACGCCGCATGCATGCGTAAAGCCTCTGCGTAGATCCCTCACTAAAGATGCGGGATAGAGGTTTGTGGGGCCAACGGACGCTTGTCGTGCCAAAGTATTTTCGGTAAAATCAAACGGACTGAACACAATAATCGTACGGTCCTTCGTCTTTGTCGAGATGAATCTAACCACGAATAGGAGGAGGGCGAAGAGTTGCAGCCATCTTCGTGACGTACTACCGCACCGCCCTGTTTCCTTCTTTCACCTTATGCTGTAAACATCCGCTTTTTCCTACGAAGGAGACACGTGCAGTGTGATGCAAATATGTGCATGCATACCGGCGCCTAAAGATCCACCCCGCGTACGGTTTGCTCCGGGGCCCATTATCACCACACCTAGCATGCCCCCGTATGAATACCACTCGTCAACAATAACGTACCAATTCGAACGTCCAATAGCTTTAAAAGTAGTTGATCACGAGTCACAAGCAACACACGTAACGCTTAAAAACTCCAACAGTAGTCATGATACCTGGATGCGCAATCTAACGAAGGCGAAGCAGCTGCCAGCGCAGCTAATAGGTTAACTGCAGCTACTCAACAGGACGGCATCCACTTCTGCGCAGTCCAAGGCTTCAACAAGTTCACCACGAAAGACCTACAAAAAGCAATATGTAGGCGCTACCACAACGAATAGGCGTGGTATGGATAAGATAGAAAGAAAGCATGAAGTTCGCAGAACCAAGCACGCCTTTATGTCCGTGACGTTCAAAGAGCGAGTTGGGTACTGTTTTACTTATATATCTCTTTCCTATTGCGAGCTGATAATGTGCGGCTCCGTGCCACGAGAGATATTCCGCAAACGAAGCACGGGGCCTGGTGTGTATCATTGATTTCGCTCCCACAAAGCGTAGCAGAGAACCGAGCTCGGGCATGGTGCATAGTCGGATCTGCACCTATCGCGTAATTTCACAGAGACCGCTGAAAGGCAACCCACGGGCACAACACATCAGAGCAGATTTGGGTTTGCTCAGTCTTTCGAAAATGGAGCTGCAAGCTCGACTTTGCTTCCATTTATAATTTCCTTTTTTTTTTGCCTTCATGTCTCCATTCCACACACCTCAATATACCTTTAGTGTTATTTGTGTGGAATCGTTCTCTTGCTGCTTCTCTCTTGTTGTTAAGTAGCGAGGGAGTGCAGGAAGAAGCACTGCGGGCTGGTTATTCGACGAACCTGCATTAGCGAACACCGACTGAAAGAACAGAAAAAAAGAAATGAACGAAATCGCTTTTGTATACCCCTCTTATGGCAGCCATAGGCTGCAATGTATTCTCGATGGCCCTTGTCGTTTGTTCATTTACAAATACGCCACATACTTTCAAGTACGCAGGTGGAAATGACATTCTTCTGCAAGCAGTGGGTTTTTAGTCTGCGTCGGCAACATTGTGAACACATCGTTTTTTTTTTTTGCTCAATGACTTTTTGCTTATGTAATGTGCTCTCCCTACGATGCACTTCGCGCGTTCCAAATATGGTGTGTTCACACGGCCCCATGGTGGCCTTGCAAGCAGCGAGAAATGAGGAGTCTGGTAAAGATATTTCTCCTGTGAGAACGAACATAGTAATAAGCCACTGAAAGTAACTTCACTGTAAGGAGTGCGGTTGTGCGCCGTATTTCAATATCACTTGCGTTTTATATCGGGACAGAGATTTATTAACCCGTTTGATCGTAGAAGCAGCAGAAATGACACGTGATGATTTTGAGTGTGTTAGTGCGCCTTCTATCTCACTCACGCGGAAAGAACTTGTTTTTTTTGTTGGATGGAGTGATAGATAATAACGGATGAGTAATGTACGGGACTTGTACATGTGCTTTTTGTTGTTCTGTCTTTTATTATTTTTTTTCTGTCACCCTTTTTTTATACTCTGACATTTTCAAGAAACGTTTCGTTGAAGTTAAGCGCTTGTGTTATGTGTACCGTGTAATAGTTGCTGCGCTTCCTACTAAGATCCATTCGTCAATTCATCTTACCTTCCCATACTAATTTATTATCCCAGTCGTAAGCAGCTAGATAAACAGACAGACAGAGGACAAAAATGCTTGCAGTACGCAAAGAAAGGCTTCTAATTTTCCACACACGCTGCACTTTTCCCCTTGGCAAGTGCAATCGACGTCGCGTGGGCGCATAGGAAAATGTCTTGCAAACATCGCGATTATTCAGTGACTCGTAATTATCGGTCACTGCTCAGGCTTGGGCCACGGTGCAGTGCGTGTCGTTTGTCAGGGCACCATGCACAAGACAGGCGCGAACGCCGCAGTGGCGGCGCTTAGTGGCGCGCAACCCCCACAGCTGGATTGATCGAGGGTATCCTCTACCCATGAAACTTCGTGCAGCCGCTCGTCAATCATGCCGGAATTATATCGGTGCTTTCCGAGGAGCTCTCTCGTGTCCTATTATGGGCAGAGCTCCTTAAGCCGTGGGTCGTACGTGCACGATGTATGAATAGTAGTCGTCATGGTAGTACGTAGCCACCTCCACGGCCGGACAAGAGGAGCAGCATGCACGCCCTCTTTCGAAGTGAAGAAGAAACCCGCGCACACTAATAATAAATGAAAGATAGTTGCTTCTGATGAAAAAAAAATGGCAGATCCCATGTACAGTGGGAATCGATGATATGCGAAGCACGAATGAGATAGGTTTATATGACACTTTAAAGTCAGCAGAACGTTACGAGGTGGAGGTAAATGATGCCGTACAAGACTTCCGTGTCATGATTATTATGTTTGCATGTTTCCTTCACCCTCGTCATCTATTCACGTCACGTGATACCAAATTCAGTATATGTGGAGATAGCAAAACGACTGCGAACATACTATGAGCATGGTATGTTGTCATGTCCATCCTGACACACATGACACGTGTGTCAGGATTATCATGTTTGTACCAGTAATATATTTCTTCATCCATTGACGTCACGTAACACCAAATTTAATATACGTTGAGCTAGCCGAACGGCCGCGAGCGCATCAAGAAGGACCCAATATACACCAGTGAAGCGGTGACGCGCGCGCGCGCTGGGCACAGCGACGCTACGCTAGCAAAACGTGAGCTGACGCGTCTGACGCCAGGCGTGACCGGTGCGACCAGCATCCGTCGGCGCGGCCCGACGGCAACCAGCGTGAAATGCGACATGCCACATTTCGCGCCGATGCGTTATCCTGACAGCACTGCGTCTCCCTCTTTTCGTGACGAAGGGACGCCGGACGCACTGAAACGCGCATGCGTCAAAGCAGCGCAGCGTGCACGGCGCACGCCGGCGAGTATATTGCAGGACCGGCGCCTGGCATGACAACGCCGGCGTGACGCGACGAAATCAACGCTGGCGAGCACGTGCACCGCGTCACGTCGAAATGTATTGGCGCCTTGACTGTGGCATGCAGCCATGTTCTCACATGACACGAATCTCATGATGATCATGATTGCACCAGTCGCATACCTTCGTCATCCATTGGCGTCACGCAATACCGAATTTGGCATATGTGAAGGAAAAAATAAAAACAAACGGTTACGATCGCATCTTGAGTGTGGTATGTAGTCATGTTGTTAAATGATAAGCATGTCGTGATTATCATGCTTGGATGTGTCACTTACCTATGTCATCTGTTCACGTCGCGTAATACCAAGTTTGGTACATGTGAAGCTAGTGAAACGGCTGCGAGTGTATCATGAGCATAGCAGGTAGTCATGTTGTTAAATGACATGCATCTCATGTTTATCATGTTTGCACCAGTATCATACCTTCGTCACCCATTCACGTCCTCTAACACCAAACTTGGTATAAGTGAAGCTAGCGAAACGGCCGCCAGCTCATCATGAGCGTGGCATGTAGTCATGTTGATACACGCACCTCATGATTATCATGTTTGCACCAGTCGCATACCTTCGTCATCCATTCACGTGCTGTAACACCAAACTTGGTATATGTGACGCCACGAGTGCATCATGAGCGTGGCATGTAGTCATATTGTTACATGACACTCATGTCATGAATTTCATGTTAGGGTCTGTCGCTTGTGTTCGCCATGCAATCACACCACACCATACCAGTTTTGCATCATGCCACGTTAATGAAACCACCGCAAGAGCTGCAGGATCAGGAATTGTAAATCATGACGTTCATGACAGACATGTCATGACTTTCATGTTACGACTAGTCAGATATGTTCTTCATACAGTCATGTTATGCCATATGAAGTTTGGTATCGATGTAATTATTTAAACGGCCAGGAAAGCTAAAAGCCTCAGGCGGCTAGATAGATAGATAGATAGATAGATAGATAGATAGATAGATAGATAGATAGATAGATAGATAGATAGATAGATAGATAGATAGATAGATACGCTCAAAGTCACCGAAGTTCGCTAAGAAATGCTTCGCATTTAAAAGCTTATTTTTAATACACCTTGCACTACCGTTAAGAAGTTCAACGTTAAGGATTTCTATGAGGTGGCCTAATGAAATACCTGGAAGTAGGAGAGTTGTGTCGTCACCATATAAAATTAATTCAGTTGACGATGTTAGACATTGAGTAAGGTCATTAATGTAGAGTGTAAATAATAGCGGGCCCTGAATCGAGGTTTGTGGTGCACCGATATAATTACTTTTTTTAGTACAATAGATGCCGGAGATGGATACTAATTTCTCCCGATCCGATAAGTAACTGTGGAAAGGATTCAGAGAGTTGCCTGCAACGCCATAAGACGATAGTTTAGTGAAGACAATCATGATTAAGCATATCAAACGATTTTGTAAAGTTTAGAAAAACAATACCTAGGAAGTTACCCTTGTCTATTTCTAGTTTGCATTTTTCTGTAAAGTAAATGAGGGCTAAGTTAGTCGAATATCATTGTCTAAACCCAAACTGTTTTGGATGCAATAAGTGAAATTTCGTGAGGTTGCTGGATAGTCGCACATGGATGAGCTTTTCAATTACTTTGCTAAAAAAGGGAAGATTGAATTTTGGCCTGTAATTAGAAAGCCTCACATGTATTAAATTAGTTATTACTTTTGACGTGAAAGAACTACGAACACAAATGCCTTTCGCAAACATGACAATCATGACATGGAAGACATGTATGTACGGTATAATTTACGTCCGCGTCGTAACTTTGTGCTCATTTTAAAGTGACCTATTAACCTTCCTCATTCGTGGTTGAGATATTATCGATTCCCACTATACGTGGGATCTGCCAATTCTGCTTTCGATACAGACGTAAAACGCCTAAATTTCACTGATTTGCCACGGATTTGAAAGCGTATTTTACGAGTATACGTTGTATTTGCCACTGTGCACCAAGGGTTTTATTGCTCGAAGCTTTAGTGAATAAATCTTGGCCACAGAGGCCACATTTTCGATGAAGGCGAGAATTTTGGTGGTCCGTGTGCTTAGATGGATGTGCACGTTAAAGAATTTTGGGTGGTCAAAATTTTCTAAATTTTCCGCTATGGCGTCCCTAATAATCACATCCTTATTTTGAGAGGGCTTCCATTTGGGCCAATTGTTGGGTCTTCTAGATGCGGAGCAATGCGCAAAAAAGACAGGACAAAAGGACCCCAGATAGAGGGACGAAACGCAAACTAAGAACAGGATATTGGCGAGAAATCTGAGCTTTTTTATTCAGCACTCATTGTGTATTAGGAATCAAAGAAAATATTGAACTAACACACACGTGTTTTACCAGTGATATATGCAACTTCTTTGGCTGAAAAAGAGATGGATGGCAGGCTGATGCATTTCTCTTGGAGGCAAGATATATTAAAGCATAAGTAAATGTATCAGCATGCCATCTATTTCTTGATAGCCAATAAAATTTCATATATAACTTTTTAGACACATGTGTGTTAGTTTAATGTTTGCTTTGCTTCCTATCAAATAGTGTTAGCCATTGGCATAAAAAATCTGAAATTTCTCGCCAATACGGTTGTTGGTTTACACTTCAACTGTTTATTTTTGTTCCTTCTTGTGTGTCATGCTTGGTGCACATTGCTCCCCGCCAAGACGTTATTTTGGGACGCAAAAGAATTCTTACATGATTTGGGCAGTACAGACAGTCATCGTAAATATGGAATCATCACCATGGTTAACATGAAATATTCAATCTGTCCGGAATAAAAGTACGTAGCAGTGTGATTGTCTCGTCAAAAAGGGCTGGCTTGTATCACTACGACATCAAAGTAAGCCTCGTCCCTTCAGCCCGCTACATTTACCCGCCTATACAGATCATGTTTAAAAAGTATGGCCTACCTTTGTCCTCACATATGTATTCCCGAATGGAGCCTTAGCAATAATCCCACCCACAAGACACACACACACACACACAGAGAGAGAGAAAGAAAGAGATAGAGAGGAATGTCTGTGCACTTTAACCTTCCCTATGGCAAACTAGAGTACTCTAATTAGTTCTTTTACGCGTTGACTTCTTCTTTTTTGCAAAACGCGTGTGTTCTTGTTTAAATTTCTGTGGCACATGTTTTGTTTTGCGCGTTCATCCCTTGCGCTGTTCCTTTGTCCACTTTTGTGTTGTACAGGAAGCCCATGCAGCTTGTGCGAAACCGCTGCTTGGCAGCATTTCAAGACAGATAAATAGGTGAACGATAGCTCTGTATATTTCACGAAAGGACCTAAATAACGAGATCACGTCAGTTTGTTTCGTGCAAGCTCGGGGCACTTGGCCGGCATGCAGAGCCGTACTGCTCGAAGATAAGAGCGAGACCTTGCTCCGGCGCTTCAACATGCACAGCGAGTGCATGATTTATATGCAAGAAGGATGCTCTCGAGGCCCTAACCCCATCCTCGACTCAGACCCTCGCCATCCACACTTCGCTGGCACGACACCTTGCAAGCATCTACTACTTGCCACGCGATACCCTAAATGGAGAACACGGAGCCCGCGCCGGTGTGAGAAAGTCATCCATCTTCATCAACGCGGTGCTCAGGGCGGCTGTCGGAGGAACCGGCTCACCTGCACGCTTTGACACCCTGCTGAAGTACGCGACAGTGGTTGCCGCACCTGACTCCATTGCTTTGCTTCGTGCAAAGCTACTGCCGCTATTTACTTGGGCATGACTTCGATCATATCAATGAAACGTCTCGAAACAATGAGTGACGTCGACAAATAGCAATCAATTGATAAATCAATCAATCATTTAATCAAACAATGAATCAATCAATCTTTAGTTCAAGAGAACTTTGGTACATATTCATTTCATTTGTGGGGTTTAACGTCCCAAAACCACCATTTGATTATGAGAGACGCCGTAGTGGAGGGCTCCGGAAATTTTGACCACCTGGGGTTCTTTAACGTGCACCCTAATCTGAGCACACGGGCCTACAACATTTCCGCCTCCATCGGAAATGCAGCCGCCGCAGCCGGAAATCGAACCCGCGACCTGCGGGTCAGCAGCCGAGTACCTTAGCCACTAGACCACCGCGGCGGGGCAACTTTGGTACATAAACATACACACCATGACGTAGGAGGGTCCCATAACGGTGTTAAATAGTTGCACGCACAATACCGGTGCAAGTACATTTCGGTAGATGTGCCACCGATTGGTTCACCTGACCACGCGTGAACCGTGGCTGCGCTGCACAATACACCATCTACGAGATGGCGCCGTCTACAAGCGAGAAACAGACCAAGAACGAACAGAAAAACGACGTGGGCGTCTTCTAAATTTGTAGGAGAGTAGCGAGAGCGTTCATGGTTTCTAAATGCAGTTCCGAATCTGAGGAGCTTTCATGCACCGTGAACGGTTTTCTCCATGAATGCTTCGCGCTAGTTTGAAGGATGGCCTGGAGCTGACAACGAAAAATACTGGCGCGGAGAGAGATCGAAGCCGTGGCGGCACACAGTCGTCGAAAACGTTCATGGAAATTTGACAGCTGAAGTAAATCTCTTCGCAGAAAATGAATCTTTCAATCTGAGTCAGCAGCCGCATTTTCGTGCTGTAAAGCAGCCATCTCACTTTCTGTCTTTTCTTCACGAGTTCTCTTCGTTTTTCCAGACAAATTTAAAGAGGTACGCTGCATTGGTCTGCGACTGTCGTGTGCATAAATTGTAAATTTGAGTCGAGATTGCCTTGTGCAGCATTCCCCCCCCCCCCCCTCAGTATTCAGACTTTGTCATTCCAGATGTGCTCTGATGAAAAGAAAAAAATCAAACAAAACAACTCAAAACATTATCTCATCAGTCGGCGAAGTCAGGATTTGTCAGAACCTTGCGAGAAGTCTAATAATAAAAATGTTGTGAGTTGCACTAAAAAATAAAAATGGTAATTAGTAGAGCCCTGAAAACTTGTGACACCAAACACCATAAGAGGTAACAAAATAGCCTCGTTGGAATAGAGAGGAGTATATTGCAGTATAGTGCTTGGGAAAGTATTGTTTACGGCTACATTTTGTGAGATGCAAAATTACGTTCAATTGTTGTTGAACTCTACACAGAAGGAAGAGCAAAAAGAAGACTAAAAAGAGCGGATAATAAATGACTAACGTACCAGAACTCTCCGGAAGTCCACTACTATCTCAGAAGGAGAATAATAGTTATACAAAGTTACCCGGCTAATACTAGCCAGATTTTAGGAATATGCTGATTAGCAGAAATACTTAATAGAGAAAAAAAAATGTTGAGTAGCATGTCTTGAATATAGACCTATAACTTTCTGTTGGGAACATTTTGTCCAGATTTGTTGCTTTCAAAGTTAGATAATAAAAAAAATGGCAGATCCCACGTAGAGTAGGAATCGATGATATGCGAAGCACAAATGAGGAAGGTTGACATGCCACTTTCAAATCACCACCACGTTAAGAGGTGGAGGTAAATTATGCCGTACACGACTTCCGTGTCATGATTATCATGTTTGGATGTGTCGTTTACCTTCTTCATCTATCACGTCACGTGATACCAAATTTAGTATATGTGGAGCTTGCAAAATGGCCGTGAGAACGCTATGAGCGTGGTATGTTGTCATGTTCTTACATAACACGCGTCTCATGATTATCTTGTTTGCACCCGTCATACACATTCGTCATGTATTGACGCCGCGTAACACCACATTTGATATATGTGGAGCTAGTAAAACGACCTCGAGTGCACCAAATATGCTCCAACCTAACGTCGATGTGCACACACGCAGGGCACAGCGACGGTACGCCAGCAAAACGTTAGCACTCACGCCAAGCGCGACCGGCGCGACCAGCATCCGTCATCGCGGCACGACGGCAACCGGTGCGAAATGCGACATGCTGCAATTGGCGCCTATACATTACCCAGACAGCACTGCGTCTGTCTCTTTTCGAGACGGAGGGACGCCGTATGCTCTGAAACGCGCATGCGTCAAAGCAACGCAGAGGCGCGCCTGCGAGTATATGGCAGGACCGGCGCCTGGCGTGGCAACGCCGGCGTGACGCGACGAAACGAACGCCGGCGAGCACGCACGCCGCGTCACGTCGAAATGTAGTGGCGCCTTGACTGTGGAATGTAGTCGTGTTCTCACCAGACGTGCATCTCACGATTATCATGTTTGCCCCAGTCTCATACCTTCGTCATCCGTTGACGTCACGTAATACCGAATTTGGCATATGTGAAGCTAGCGAAACGGCCGCGAGCGCATCATGAGCGTAGCATGTAGTCATGTTGTTACATGACACGCATCTTATGTTTATCATGTTTGCACTTGTCTCACACCTTTCGTCATTCATTCACGTCCCGTAATACCAAATTTCGTATGAGTGAAGCTAGCGAAGCGTCTGCCAGCGCATCATGAGCATGGCATGTAGTCATATTGTTACATGACTCGCATCTCATGATTATCATGTTTGCGCCAGTCATATACCTGCGTCATCCATTCACGTACCGCAATTCCAAATTTGGTATATGTGACGCTAGTGAAATGGCGGAGAGCGCATCATGAGCGTGGCATGTGGTCATGTTATTACATGACACGCATGTCATAATCTTCATGTTAGGGTCTGTCGTTTGTGTTCGCCATGCAATCATGTCTTACCAGCCAGTTTTGCAACCAGACATGTGAACGAAACCACCGCCAGAGCAGCAAGACCATAAAATGTAAATCATGGAATTCATGACATACATGTCATTATTTAAACGGTCAGGAGAGCTTAAAGTCGTAGGCGGCTAGATAGATAGATAGATAGATAGATAGATAGATAGATAGATAGATAGATAGATAGATAGATAGATAGATAGATAGATAGATAGATAGATAGATAGATACGCTCAAAGTCACTGAAGTTCGCTAAGAATTGCTTCGCATTTTAAAGCTTATCTTTTGTACACCTTGCACTACCCTTAAGAAGTTCAACGTTAAGGATATCTATGAGGTGCCTAATGAAATACTTGGAAGTAGGAGAGTTGTGTCGTCAGCATATAAAAAGAATTCAGTTGACGATGTTACACATTGAGGAAGGTCATTAATGTAGAGTGTAAATAATAGCGGGCCCTGAATCGAGCTTTGTGGTGCACCAATATAATTACTTTTTTTAGTAGAGTAGATGCAGGAAATGGATACTAATTTCTCCCGATCCGATAAGTAACTGTGGAAAGGATGCAGAGAGTTGCCTGCAACGCCATAAGATGATAGTTTCCATTGCCGTGCTCGTTTTAGTGCGGTTTGAAAGGCTGCTGGGTCATCGGTACGCAGTTGCTGCTGCCACTTGGCCTGTTTTTGTGCCCGGACTGTTGTATCGGCCCGGCGAATGTGAACTCTCTCATGTTTCTTCTGTCGGCGCTCTTCCAAACAGCCATCGGTGCTGAGGCTTCCTTTGGGGACACTAAAATTCAGGTGCGGCGAGAGTTACATAAGGCCCCGTACATAAAACGTTTGCCCAAAAATATGCATCCAATTCAGCATACGTAGCGCAGGCAGGCAAAAGCCAGAGCTTTACACGTTGAGTACGGCGAGTACAAAGCGGCAGTCTATGCAGATGTCGTGCAATATAAAGACAAAGATGCTTTTGGGATTGTGGTCGTGGACAGACGGGGACGCTTGGTCGCCTCTGGATCGGTCAAAACTCGCTCTCCTGAAACTGCAGAGGAAGCAGCAATAGCACTAGCTATAACTAATTCGCAGTCGTACTTGATTCTCAGTGATTAAAAGACAGACATCCGAAATCTGGCGAGGGGCAGAATATCGGCGACCACCACACGATTTCTGCACGGGACCACGGGAAATGGAAATTGTCTGGGCCCAGCGATTTGCATTTCTGGTGCCCAGAAATGGAAATTGTCTGGGCACCAGCAGACTCTGGGAACCCTGGAAACGAGGCGGCTCACCTGAATGCTCGAGGTTTCGTCAGCCGGGTGGGTGAGCGCCCGTTCCGGGGAGGTCCACGAAAGATGGGCTGAAGTCCTTTCACGACATAACGAATCATTATAAACTAGAGCGGAGGTTTTATCCGCCCCCGCACAAGCGGTTGACTAAGGCGCAGGAATGCGCCTGGAGAAAACTGCAGAAGCAATCTTTTACCAACCCTTACGTGTTGAACAAAATATACCCGGAAGAGATAAAGCCACGATGCAAATGGTGCCAGGTTGTGGCAACATATGATCACATACTTTAGGAATGTAGCGTAGTGCCACCGCCGGTGGATATTATGCGTGATCCCTCTCTTGAGCACTGGGATGCCGTGTTGACCAGCTCAGACCCAGTCGTCCCGTTAAGGGTCGTGGAGTGGCCACACAGGTCGCCGCCAACCTTGGGTTGATGGCTATCTAACACGGAATCGTTCGCAGTTACTTTCTGACGAAATAAAGTTTTACCACTCATCCATTCTCCGCACCTAGATTCATGTTGAGGGAGCGGTGGTGGCTCTCCTTGCCAATCCCCCGAAACACACACGTAGTGGAGCCATGATTGAGCCGGTGGCTGGCTCTCACGTGCGCGCCGGTCGCTCATTCTCTAGCTCGGCGCAATGCTATCAGCGGGCTCAAGCGCGCATGTCGGCTTCCAGTTCAGGTGGCAGCGGTGCGTGAGCTCTGTACCGGGCCCTACCACTCGTCGCTCGCGGCCGACTTCATGACTGACAAACTGTCCTCTGGCGTGAGCGTTGTCTTGCGGCTCACGGTGGTCAATCCGGTGGGGATTTGCGATGGGTGACATCGTGAGTGGCAAAGTGCACATCGGCGAGAAAGAAAAGAAGTGCTGACAGCGGCGGCTCGTCAGTGTGATGCCAGCAAGAACTTTGGCAACGAGGTGGCGGTGATTATAGCCAAAACGTGACCACGGAGGTTTTTTCTTAACATCAGCAGGCCTACAATAGGCTGCATGATGGCAAATGATACACGTGGCTCACTTAATACTCGTGCGCCAGGTTATACGTTATACCGTTGTATGTCTCACGTTGCTGACATAATTGAACCGAAGGGTCGTCTTTCATCCTTACGTGAAATTCTCTGGAGCGCGAGCATCTACCCATCCGCATGCTTCAAAGCAAGTCATAGTGTAGTCTTTATTCCCACAGCCAGGTCAGTGAAGACATTTTTCTAACATGGGCAGATCGTGGTGCCGCATTGATGTGGCAAGTTATTAAAGGGTCCTCAACGCATGACCAAACAGGAATAGAGTTTTGGAATCAGGAGCTCAATATTCTTGTATCAACTCAAGGCCGCTCAGAAGATCCAAGAAGCAGCGGTAAGGCATGGCCTCCCCGTTCCTACGGGGAAGCAGCCTGCTGTTCTACCACCTTGAGCGGTAGCACTTCTCGCACCCTAAATAAAGTTCTTTGTCTGACTACATGTGCAATTATACATGCCCACACAAACACACACTTGCACGAACATGTATACAAGTTGATGGAACAACTCGTGCCATGAAAAAAAAATTATAGTGGCGCCTCTTGACTTCACAGATGCATTAGGTTCTGCATTTGTACAGATTATAAGATGTACCACGTGTAAATATTGACGATACGTAAAGAATGGGCCATTAGGACATAAAGTTCTGAATTTATGCTCCTTGAAAGCAACCTATATCAAAAAAAGAAGGGGGAGGGTTGTCAACCCAGACAGCAGCGACAATTCTTTTTCCACTTTTTTTCTTTCCAAGCAAAAAAAAAAAAGAAGGAACCATGGCTTCGCGCTCGCGCTTGCGTTTAACTGAAGAAAACACCACGCGCGCCTAAAGTGTTGTGCCGGAAGACAAGCACGACGGAAGTTCGGAGTGTCGCGGGGGATTTACCTCTCTCGTATACAGAATGCGTAACTGGGCCGAAGCACGTTTTAGGTCAACAGTAACGCAATAAGCTCGACATGGGGCACAAACCCGGGGCCACAATGAATGGCAGTGCGCTTCGGGGTGCGGCTTCCCTCTGACGTCTCGCGTGGTCTGCTTAATCTGCTCGGTGGCAGTTACCAACGATCGAAAACACAGCGACGATGGGATGCAAATGAGGGTGGCGCTCATCGCATCTGCCTCCTAGAGAGACGGTAGGAAAAAAGGCTTCCCTCTAATTGGACACTCTAGTGCGAACTTCCAGTGACGTCTACTGTGGCAGTAGAGCACAGCGTACAAGCGAGTAGAAACAAAGTATTGGCGATGTACTCAGAAAGCAACCTGCAATCAAATGCGATGCAAGGTGGTGTTTGTAGTCTTATACTGGTGTCTCACTGTGCTCTGCTAGTCTGGGTCGACCTCGATGACGCTCAACAACACTGACGCGTCAAGTTCCACGACAGCAATAACCCCGAACGCCCCAGAGTCCAGCAATAACCCTGAACGACCCACGACTACGGGCATTGCCACGCCCGCTATTCACCTCCCGGTCGCGGAACCTTCACCATCCCCGAAGTCGGACGGGGACTCTCTACCAGCCTCACTGCTTTGCGCTTCCTGCCAGCAACGACCAGCATCGTACTCGCATTCTCCCGCAGCCGAAGTTAAAGCCACCAGCCATCAACCACGACCAAACTTCCAAGACGCTGCGACTATGACTGACGCGCTTGAGGACGACGTGCCTGGTCCGCTTCTAACAGGGCTCACCAGGCATACCACGCCTGCGGTGGAGCAATCTAGGGGGTGTTGGCTAGAGGCAGCCATCAATTATGCAGACCTGCACGCGAACGCTCATGCACAGACTACCGCAGGTCATTACACGAGCAGAGGTGTCTCGTCCAACCCTCCTGCCGAGCCCACGCTGATTGTGTTCCACCACCATTCCCCGGAGTCTTTGACGCCTGACGGCAACAACCGGACGCGTGTCCACAACGCCGGCTCGTGTGTCACAACCGCGACGATGCCCATACCTCACACATGTCTACCACCTGTGACCCTACGTCGACGACGACAACGTGCTTGGCGTCACACATTGCGGCACCTTTTGAGCCGCTCTGCTACGCAGCCACGAATTGCAGTCACGACCCTGAAGACGGTGCAAGCGCCTACTCAGCCTGTCCGATGCAATGTCCCACCACTTGTCGTGTACCGGACTACCCACCGTGCACGTGGCGCCGTTGTTCGGACACGTTCCCGCGTCCGTCGACACGTCTATTCATACCGGCACCTCGGACGCCGCACCACTTCGAGGTCTGTGTTGCGTCGACCCCAACGTCAAAACCCGCACTGCCGACCCTCTGCCGACGTTAGCAGCATGACCCCGCGACACACAGTCCACTCTCGGTCTGTCTGACCAGGTCATCGTGAGACCCACTTGTCTGCGACCACAATGACCCAGCGCTTCCTTCTTCGTCCTTTTTGCTTCTCCCAGAGTCATCCACCAAAGACCCACTGCTTACAGATGGCCCACCAACGTTGACAACCTCGACTTCCCAAATGAACACATTATGGATTGTCGTTCATCTATATAGCATTTGTAACTCTCTTTATTTTTTTATTTGCCTTGAAATCACGCAAAGCGCTAGGAGCGGGGGGAGCCCTGTAGTGCCATCATCACGATCATTATTTCTTGATCACCGCGCCACGCCTCTCGCGCAGCTGATGCTAGCTCGAGCTGTGCGACGATTAGAACAAGCTAGTGCACTTGGCGTGTCGGACGTGGACAGCCACCATGGCTCCGCTTCAGGCGGGGAATAAAGTGTCGAGATCGGCATGGCCCCATCGGCCACCTTCTACGCCGTCTCACGTATCTCTTCTCTCGCCTCTAAAGATATCAATACCACAGTAGGAATCGAACCTAAGCATTCTGCAGAGTGCTCAAGTGTTCTACAAAATAGCCATGCCAGGTCACGATACTGTTTTGGAAAAAGACGCTATTGACACGCAATGTTGTTGAAACGTCAATAGTGGTTGCAATGCTGACTATCTGATTTTAGAAACATGACATATGTACTAATATGATACAGCCGTCACATCGAGTTGGTGTAAATTGTAGTTAAGCGCAATCCGCTGAAGTTTATTAATGTAGCCATGCCCAGGGATACCATCTTCGCGAACACAGACTCTACGTATCATCTGACTGTATGCGATATCGTGGACACTCATTTTGATGTTGCCATTGTTACCACAAGTGGAAACAACCTTTAATATAGAACACATGTTACTGTCGAACATGTATGTGCGTACATCATCTGTGCTTAACTCTAACGTCATTTCGTAACGTTCTGATAATTACAACACACTATTCTTGCCTCCGCATGCTTCGCATAACGTTGATCTCCAAGGAACGTGGGATGTGCCAAATGTTAATATTATTGTTTTATGTTTTCGCCGTGTAAGCGGTTGCCGCAGCCCCAAAAGGTGACTCTGCTCGCTGAAATTAAAGAATAAGATCCTTCGGTAAACTCTTCTTGGTAGTGTTAAGTTTTTTCTCGCTGCAGTTTGAAACGTGTCACCAGCGTACCAAATAAATAAACGAATAGACGAACAGTAAATAAACAAAACAAGACAGAAGCAGAAGATCGAAGACAAGTGTGCTTCAGCAGTGGCAAACCTGATAGAACAGTTGTGTTCTGTCAACAGAAGTGTGCCATATTTTTATTTCCATACACAAAAAAATACTCTCTGGCTTTCATCTTCGAGGTAGCACAAACAATGTGACGTCTTGACAAGCGTGCATGAGACGGAGCACTAGATTTTTGCGTTTATTTTTTCAGAAGAAAAGTGTTTATGCATGGCTGGAACTTATCGACATGGAGTCGAATTTGTTTGGGAGTTCGACATCTAAAAGTTCGTTTCTTTCCAGGGTTAGGAGGGCAAAAAATAACAAGAACACGAGATGCCGAATTCGATGGACTGTTATTCCAAGGAGTACTTGGGATAACATATGCGACATAAAAAATGTCTAACGGGACACAAAGAAGCGATTGCTTCCTGCGCCTACACGGTAGTCGTCAATAGCAATTGGCGCCTGCAGATGTGGCCCCTTGTTTGTTGGATTTTATTTTATAAACAAATATTTCCGTGGCAGAAATTGAAGCATAGCTTTCATGACATCAAATGATTCGTATGCGGTTTGTTTCGTTCGTGCGAACTTCTCTCATTTTTCGGTTGCCTTCGCCTTTTTCTAGTATACCGGATAGCCTACAGGCTGTGTTTTAGGGCAATAGCAGGTAGGAAAAAACTTTTGTTAAGGCGTTTATTAACTGGCACTCGGCGATAATCCTCTATGGCGATAGTCACGACAAAGCACGGACTGGCAGCGTGAGCAGCATCCCTTCTGGGCAGACGCACTAGAAGGCACTCGAGAGTTCGACCTACTTCAAAGTTAGGAGGCTTCGCTACAAGTTTCCCGCAGCCCAAGAGGGAGCCGTCTGACGACCTAACAGCACGTCACTATATGAGCGGGTCATAATAAGCCTTCAGGCGCTCCAAGTTGACAATATCGTTCCCTCGACTGCGCATGCCCAAAGATTGTTCGATGGGTCTTATCAGATAGTTGACCAGAGATGTGCACTCGATGACACGGTAGGGCCCTTCGTATTTCGAGAGTAGTTTGGAAGAGAGGCCAGCTACAGAGGTCGGGATAGAGAGCCACACGAGCGCACCAAGGAAAAAAAACGTGGGCTCAGAAGTGGCGGAGCCATCATGAATACTATTCTGCCGCGCTTGATCATGCGTCGTAAAAGTCTTGGCAAGCTCCCGACACTCTTCGGCACGCCTGGATGTCTCGGAAATAGGTGTACACTCAGATGGATCCGGCGTGTACGGGAGTATCGTGTCCATGGTGTGCGACGGGTGCCTTCCGTACGGCAAGAAGAAAGATGAAAAACCGGTCGTGCTCTGAAGGGTGATGTTGTATGCGTAGGTGACGAAAGGCAGTATGGTATCCAAATTTGTGTGGTGGGCGGCGACGTATATCGAAAGCATGTCACCGAGGTTGTGGTTAGAGCGTTTGGTCAAGCAATTTGTCTGCGGGTGGTAAGCAGTAGTTTTGCGGTGGACAGAACGGCACTCCGTCAGAATGGCTTCAACGACTTCCGACAAGAAGACACGGTCTCGATCGCTGGGAAGCTCTTGGGGTGGTCCATGGCGCAGTATGAATCGATGCAGCAGGAAGGACGCAACATCGCGCGTAGTAGCCGCAGGGAGAGCGGCGGTTTCGGCGTATCGTGTTAAGTGGTCAACGGCAACCATGGCCCAGCGGTTACCAGCTGACGGCAGAGGAAGTGGTCCATACAAATCGATACCTACGCGCCCAAAGGGACGGTCAGGGCAAGGTAACGGTTGCAGACCGGCGTGCGACATGTGTGCTGACGGTTTACGGCGTTGGCAAGTGAGGCAAGAGCGAACGAACTGCTGCACGTAGCGTTACATCCCGTGCCAAAAGTAGCGTTGTCGAATGCGGTGGTAAAGTTTTGATACCCCATAGTGCCCACATCGCAGATCAGAGTGGAAAGATTGACATATCTCTGACCGCAGACTGCGGGGTATCACGAGAAGCCTCTGCCGGTCATCGGCGTCATGATTGCGTCGGTATAGGAGGCCGTCACAGATGGCGAAATGGTGAGCTCGATGACGCAAAACGCGCGTGGGTGGTGTTGCGAACGGATCAGAGAGCAAGACGATCATCGGGGCGATTCAATTATCTTTTCGCTGATCAGTAGCGATGGTGTCAACATCAATGGCAGAAACAGCAATTGAGCATACTGAGCAGGGCACGTCGTCTTCAGGCAGAGGTGAGCGTTAGAGGGCGTCGGCTTCAGCATGCGGGCGTCAGTTGCGGTACAGCACGCGGATGTCGTTGTTTTGTAAGCGAAGAGCTCAATGGGTAAGACAGCCTGAGGGATCCTTCAATGATGACAGCCAGCATGGTGCATGATGGTCGGTTACGACATCAAATGGGCGACTATACACATAAGGTCGAAACATTGTAAGGGCCCAGACGATCGCCAGGAACTCTTTTTCCTTGACGGTGTGATTTGTCCCTGCTCTCGCAAGCTGGCGCGAGCATATGCAAGCTGTCTCTACAGCTTGCATATGCCACGACATATTCAGAGAGTTTGGGTTTGCGCTGCGCCAGGACAGTGCCGAGGCCTGCACCACTGGCGTCCGTGTGCATGCACCTCCGTTGGCACTGTCGGGTCGTAGTATATAGTGTAGAATGGGAAGAGACGTCAGTAAATGGCGGAGCTTTGCGAACGCGTCGTCGCACTAGGGTGACTACGAATTGAGGGACCCGTTACTTCCAACGAGCTCCGTCAGCGGTGATATGATCGCGGCAAAGTTTTGTATGAATCGTCGAATGTATGAGTACAGGCCCACGAAACTACGCAGTTCTTTGCCGGGCGAAGGTTTGCGAAATTCGGCCACGGCCTGAAGCTTGGCCACATATGAAAGATTGCCGTCCTTGGACACGACTTACTATAGGATGCTGAGTTGCCATGCAGCAAAGTGGCACTTCTTCAAATTTAGTTGCAAGCCGGCATTGCGCACATGGGCAAAAACTTCTTTCAGACGTTGGAGATGCGTGGAGAAATTCGGAGCAAAGACAACGACGTTGTCGAGGCAACACAAGCACGTGTGCCGTTTCAAGTTCCACAAAACTGTGTCCACCATGCTCGCGAAGGTCGCAGGTGCATTACATAAACCAAACAGCATAACGTTGAATTCGTACAAGCCGTCGGGCGGGATGAAGGCGGTCTCCCGTCGAGCGTCGTCAGCCATGGGTACTTGCCAGTACCCCGAGCGCAGATTGAGAGAAGAAAAAAATCGGCTCCGTGAAGGCTGTCGATCGCGTCATCGATGCGCGGCAATGGATAAACATCCTTGCGAGTGATCTTATTGAGCCGTTTGTAGTCCACACAGAACCTCACAGAACCGTCTTTCTTCGCCACAAAAACAACAAGAGACGTCCTTGGGCTGTCCGAAGGCCGAATAACGTCGACTCGGAGCGTATAGTCAACCTGTTCACTAATTGCCCGAAGTTCAGCAGGCGACACGCGATATGAACGTTTTCGTAACGGTGGATGGGTACCAGTGTCGATGCGATACATAACAGCGGTCGTGCGACCGAGAGAACTTTGCCCGACACCGAAAGAAGAATGATATACTTGCTACAGGTTCAAAAGCTGCGAACGCTGTACCGATGTAAAGTTGTCAGCAATAGAGAGGCCGAATACATCAGCAGATGATGGATCAGAAGTGGAAACAGCACTGGTGGTATGTGAACTGGGACAACGCGACTCATCCGGTACGTCCAGGACTTGTGCATAGTCGACTGGTTCCACCCTGCCGAGACATTCCCCTCTAACCAATGTGACAGTGTGCGGATATTGGTTCGTTACAAAAATAGCTGCATTGCCATGAGTGATGTGCACGGTCGCCAAAAGTACTAACAACCCTTTCCTACTGCAAGCATGGTCAAATGGCGAAACAAGTGCAATTATGTCGGAGAGACCGGCGTAGTAGACGGACGCAGCCGTCGTTGAGCTTGGGGGCACTGTTGAATGGTCTTTCACGATAATCTTGCTCAGTGTCGCGGGATTCTCTTCTGGCGTTAAATGGGAGTTCGATTTCAGCGGAGACAGAATGAATGACGGCCTCCTGGCAGGAGAGAAAATCTCATCCCAGGATGACGTCATGAGTGCACGCAGGAATGATGAATAACTCAACGACATACAGAACGTCCTAAACGACGACGCGAGCAGTGCACCCTGCTGTAGGATTAATACGATACGAACTAGCGGTACGGAGGGACAACCCAGAAAGTGGCGTCGTCAATTTTTGGAGTAAGCGGCAAAGTTTTGCGTCCACAACAGATACGGCAGCTCCAGTGTCAATAAGGGCAGATGCACGAACGCCATCCACAAGCAGGTCAATGCAATTAGATGGGCTGCTCTGAGGGCTTTTACAGTGCGATAGCGTCGCAGTCCTTGCCTCGGGGACTGAGACGACTAGTTTTCCTGCTCGTGAGCTGCCGAACTTGGCCGCATGGGGGACGGGGAATGACGTCGAGGAGACGGTGACATTTCTTTGCGATGAGATGGAGCTGAGTGATATGGCGTGGCATACACGGTGGTGTATCTAGATATGGACGGCTCTGCTGGCCAGCGACAGATGATGAGATAGAAGCCGGCTGCACGCAGGGGCAATAACGTGCTACGTGACCGGCGTAACCACAGGCAGAGCAGATGGGGCGGTTGTAGGATCTAGGCCATCGGTTCGCCGGGATAGGTCTCACCAATGTCGCAAGAGCCGACGGACGAAACGGGGGTTGGAAAGGTTGCATGGCGCACTAAAGCTAAGACTGAGGGTCCGCGCCAGCATACGTAGCCTGCATACCCGCTGCAAAGGACGGAGGTCGAGCGGCAGCTTCAGTGTAAGTCAGAGGGGCGGCGCTGGAACGACTTGAGGCGGCCTGGCGACAACTTGGGCGTAACTTTGGCGTGCAGGGGCCGGAGGTTGTTGTGGGTGGTACGCAAGTATAACTCCGCCATTTCCCGCTTGATCGCACGGCAGATTAAAGGAAGAAAGATAGTGGCCGATAGTTGAACAGCGAGTGGTGGGCAAAGGCCAGGAGAGAGAATTTCCTCACGTATTAAGGACTTGAGGTATGCCAGCAACGCCACCTGGTTCCAGCTTGTTTCCAAGCCAGCAGGTCCTGCATCTCGTGTTGGGGAGTGACGGGTCGGCGGAGCTACTCGTAACTCTGCCAGAGCGTGATGACCTCAGCCACTGTGCCGGGATTTTTGGCGAACAGCATCGTAAAGGCATCATGGTCAATGCCTATCATGACGTTCCGAATATTGTTAGATTTGGACATGTTGTCATTGGAATTGTTGCACAAGTCCAGGAAATATTCGATATAGCTGATCAATGACTCACCGGCCTGCTGAGCGTGTTTGCGTAAGCGCTGCTAGGCTTGCAGCTTCCGAGCGGCAGGGCGGCCGAAAACGTTGATGACAGTGGTTTTAAAATTGGACCAAGTTGAAAAATTAGACGCGTGGTTGTTGTACAACCAACCGATTATGCCCTTAAGGTAGAATACCAAGTTGGACCACTTGCCGTCCTCGTCCCATTTGTCGGGGATGCTCACGCGCTTATAAATGGTGAGCCAGTCCTCCACGTCAGTGCCATCGGCGCCAGCGAAGATGGGTAGATCGCGGGTCCTGGGGACACCGGAACAAGGGTGCGGCAAGGAAGGAGGCGGTTGCTGAGAGGCGTCGTGGGGCATGGTAGATAGCAGGGTATGTGATCGAAGCTCCAAAGACGTCGAATGGGAGTGCAGCACTCTCCACGAATTTGTTAAGGAGTTTATTAACCGGCACTCGGCGATAACGCGCTATGCTGACAGTAACGACCAAGCACGGACTCACAGTGCGAGCGGCGTTCATTCTGGGCGACCCACTAAAGGTACCCAAGAGTTCGACCCATTTCAAAGTTCGGAGCCTTCACTACAATTTATTTAAATGACCACAAAGAGTTTCAAGACGCCTTCTCAGTACGGACGCATCACGAAAAGTGGGTACATTCTACAATACGTACACCACTGTCATATAGAGGTAAAGCAAATAGAAATCTGCAAACGATTTGAGCAACCGAGGAAGATAACGCTGTCGGTCTCTGCGGCTTTCAGTCTTTTTCCATGGTTAGTCCTACATATTGTAACGGCGCGCCAACGTCAAGGACGCTCTTCCTATGGTCCGCCGAGTGGACCACTCGTTGTCGTCTTTATTGCAACCCGGAAAGGCGTCCTCTCCAAGTTGCCCCTTTCCTGCTATTTCGCCGCGGGTCGTTCAATTAGCGCTATTCAGGAGCGGTAGTTGGTTTTCATTTTGCGAGAAGTACAACAGGCTGTGCACACTCAGGGCTCAACGATAGTTATAGCACGAGAACAGAACGGTGACAAAGACACAAGAAGGACACGAGCGCTCGTGTCCTTCTTGTCTCTTTGTCGTCGTTCTGTTCTCGTGCTATAACTATCGTCATGTCATACCAACTTGCCCAATCTGCCATACCTCAGAGCTCAAGCCTGAATAGCTTGATTTCGGCGAGGTAGAAAAGCAGGCGCTGCCTGGTGTGCTTTCCTGCATTTTCGTGATGCCACTCTTTGTTTATCATCCTTAGTGCATCATCTGTATTCTGTAGAAAAAAAAGCAATATTTACATTTGTAGTCGTCTCGCGCGGTCAAACGGCGCCTCTTTAACGCCGATGTACTCTGTTATAAAATTCCAAGATTACAAGCCGTTGTAGCAGGGTCACGAATTTACTGCACAAATGTTTAAGATTGATATTTCTTGTGCGGTACGTGATACTTCACGCGGCCATCCCGAATCTTGTGTCTTTCCTGCTCGTTTTTTTTTCTTTCTCTTTTCTTATATTTCAACCTACCCATTCATTTTTCTTCCCATTTGTAGGGTAATCAACTAAATGCATAGAGCTGGTCGGAGAGTTGTCACCAACATCGCACCCCGGTGCCATATGTCGTGGGACTGCGCAGATTTATGCGCGGAGCTTTGTGTAAAGTCGCCTTCACGCCGCACGCGTGGGGTCGGTAGTGTGTCTCGTTCAGCTGTGGCTCAGTGCACTGGTTGTATTTTCGCCACCTATTAAATGTTTTATCGCTTTACTTTAACATTGGTGTTACAAATGCTAAGCTAACAGGTGGTATAAAGGCACCAGTTACCAGTGTGAACATGGTCACTCTTTTCGTGGTATAAAGGCACCAGTTACCAGTGTGAACATGGTCACTTTTTTGTTTACTATGTCACTTTTTGCTATGATGAGACGGACAAAATGTATGCAAATCAATTTGAAAACCAATTCGTACATGTGCATCAGGTTCGTGTGTTCCACTGCCGAGTTGAGCTCATGGTATCCGTGCATGTTACAAAAGAGGATCACAAGTCATAGTATTGGTGCAGATACCCAACCCGATTTAAGGTTAAGTTAGTGCGCGTCGTCACTGTACACATTAAGGAGGCTTTGTGCTATTATACTTGTTATATTTTAGCAGGGCGTTATATTTATGCAGATTCTGGCTGTTAATGGGTGCGACCTTCACTTTCTAACCTTTTATAGCCTGATTTATGAACCTGCCGAACAAAACAAAAATTGTTTCCATTATTCAGCTTTGAACAACGACTTTCAATTGATTCCTCTGTTAAAAATTGTCTAAAATACAACTTCAATCTATACTGTTATCCATGTCGCAAATTCTCTATATGCCACAGAAGCGATCACCTTACAACAACAACAAAAAAAAACGTAATTTGGAACAACGTAACATGTCGTTGCCCTCATCGTGAGTGCGTACGCACCAAATAAACAAAATTACTGAAGATAGATTTTACATCACCCAAGCGAGAAAAAAAGAAAAGAAGTGAGAGCTGGTGCACGTACTTAGCGATCTCCGCCACCAGCTACAAAACACTTGGTTTCAGCATGAAATGCTTGAGATGAGACGGCGCTAGATGTTCATGATGAAAGGCCCATTCACCACGAGTGCTTGACAGCCGGCATTATAGGCAGCGTGCATTTCATTACCCTCTTGCTCGAAGTTTTTGGCTATGTCGCGAATTCACGACACTTGGCAATAAAGGGCTAAAACGCACGTTAACGCTTTTTAGTCTGTCTGTAGGCGCATAATACGGTTCACTTCATTTCCATCCATCGGCTCGCATCTCTATTTCAAGTGCATAGACATTGGTTTTTATGTCTGTGTAGTCCTGGTTATTGTTGTTGTTGTCGGTTACTGTTGAGTCTTTGGAGAGTTTGTGATGCAATAAGCTCCTATAGCGAGGTCATTTGTGCGTTACTTGCCTAAAAAGTGTAGCAGGGCTCTTTTAAGCTCACATAAACACCCAAAATACTACCATAATTGCGAATAAATGGCTTCCTTTACTCTTATCACACAGCGTGACAAAATACCTGCATGATTTCAATGGGTATACGAAGATTTGCAGATTGCCTGCAGTCCACACCAAAAAGTCAGTTTGTGATGCAATAAACTCCTATTACGAGGTAATTTGTGCATTCCTTGCCTGAAAAGTTTTGCAGAGAATTTTTAAGCTCACCTCAAAACCCCAAACAGTACCATGATTGCGAATTAATGGCTTCAGTTACTCTTATCACACAGCGCGAGAAAATACCTGCATGATTTCAATAGGTATACGAAGATTGGCAGCTTGCCTGCAGTCCACCCCAAACATGTGAACCCTTCAGTCACGATATTTTCAGAAATCACTCGGTGATTCCGCTGTACAAACTTATGAAGTAGAGTGCGGAACTAAAGAAGGACCATGAGAAGACAAGAGAAGTCCTTGTTCTGTAACGTTCCATACTTTTTAGGTAACTAATATGAAATGGAAGCGCACAACGTAGATGCAGACGGAAAGACAGGGACAAGCGCTTGTCCCTGTCTTTCCGTCTGCATCTACGTTGTGCGCTTCCATTTCATATTAGTCATGTATCACCAACTCGCCCAATCAACCATTTTTAGGTAACATGTATCGCTAGCTCTCCCAGTGAGCCGCTTCGTTTTACCTCATGAATAATACTGACAAACCCACATAAAAATACGAGAGAATCAAAAGGCAACAAATAAAGTTTGAGAAACGGAAGTCGTGAAATTATAATATATGGTGGTAACGGATCAACTCGTAACGGATCAACTCGATCAGCGGATTCAATATTTCCACTTAAGTTGACTCCGTAATCAACCGTCCCACTACAATCTGCCTGTAAAGGATGCACCTCCGCAAGTAGAGTACTACTGCTAGTAAGCCACTTTAAAAATGGTAAGGAAATTGGCGCGTAGGGTGAAAGGCACTATTATTGCTTAAGAAAACCATTGAAAGAACAGAAACCGGGAAACACAACGATACAAGTAAATTCAGTGAGAAACTGACATTTCACTGGCGCTTAATGTTAACGTTTCGATCAGAAATAGTACCAGCAATACAGGGAAGGAAAGACGCTTGCCTTTGAAGCCATGACGCCTGCCCTTGACAGGCGCCGGAGGGCGCATGATGTAAAAAGTGGCGGTGGTGGCACTTTGCAGTTTAAAAGAGAATGTTTTTCTCAGGAAATCACATTGAAGAGAAATGATGTATGCAGCTTGACAACATGAGGACGAAAAAAAAAAGACAGCAAGAAGCAGATCTTTTTCCCGACGTGTAAGTAACAAAATCGCTTGGGGATTTCATGCACTGCGGGAGTTTTCAGATAAGCTTGGAATGCGTTTTATTCATGTAGAAGAGGTGGAAGCTGCGCCGAGGTGATTGGCCTTTTAAAATATTTCATGCGAGGCCATAACAGTTCAAGCCTATGGCGTCAATGTTAGGCATAGAGGTGTGCCAGGTAGCCTTTGTGTTCTACAGAACGAATTTTACGAGGAGTTCGTCCTTTCTTTTTTCTAAATGATATTTTTTTCTTTCGCTTTTCTAGAAAGTGCCGTGGCAACGTTTGAAGTTGATTGCGATGTGACGATAGGCCGTAAGGGCTTGGCCTCGCTGAACGAGTCATGAATTGGGCTGCCTGTAAAGTTGTTATTTTCGTGTTATGGCAGCTCGGTGCCTTGCTTTAGCTGTCCGTTAATGGCGTCACTGTACTGTAATAGTAATGAAAGTTGGGTGAGCTGATTTGAGGACATTCTCGGCAACATTTCGGCGCGCACACAGAGGACGGGAAAACGGAAGGCGCTTGTTTGCCTTCTCGCCTTCCGTTTTCCCGTACACTGTGTGCGCGCCCAAAGGTTGCTAAAAAAGTCGTCACTGTTCACTTGGTGCAGGCGCAGCTCAAATGAATTTAGTTTAAGCAGTAACAAATAACTATTATCGCGGTGTTTAAACGATTCAGGAGCCTATTGCTAATGGGGAGACATTGGGCGAACGAACCAAAGCGTGCTGCTTTTATTTCTTCCTCCTATATATCTATTTATTTATTCATTTATTTGATTGTTTGTATTAAATGATTTAATAGCAGCGACCATACCCGGAACCATGTATTTAGGTGGAATTGGCGTGGCGTCTTTCACGTTATTTACAGAGTTCCTCTGCCTTTAGGACGGCTGAATGAAATAACTATCACGTGATCATGGCAACGCGTCTTAAGAAACGAATATTCACGAAGTCTGAATATTTCTGAAGTGTGCAATTATTAATATCCGCCTTACGCATTTTCGAGCAAATTGCTTTTAGTCGCAGTTAATTTCCTCCTCCTCGACTAGATTCTACACTAGCCAAGGAGGGAAGATGTTTGAGGTTCGGGATGGGTCCCCTCGATGACTCGAGTGCATGGTGGTAGCGTGAAGGAAGAGCCGTAGTCCGGTGAAGAGACGCTTTATTGCTGCCTTAGGCTACTGCCCGAGTCCAAGCCCGAACTTTCGCCCTTTTTTCAAATTCAAATATCCTATTTTCAGCCCTCGGTTGAACAAAGAGTCTTTACAAGCACCAATCACATGTTGGGACTCGCATCATCACAACCAATCGCAGAAACACCTTCGTAACAGGTACTACATTGGTTAAAACCACGTTACCAAATAAAACACGCAAAGAGATAGGTTTTGCGCGTGTGACACTCTCTCCCATGCCAGGCCGTGCCGCCTCCATCGGGCGACTTCCGTCGGCAGCCGTTTTCAGGCTCGAGCCCCGTCAGTTCTCCCGTTAATTGTTGCTTCGTAGAAGCCTCCCTAAGAGCGGTGGGTACACCGTTGGGCTCCGTGCGCTTACCAGGTGTGCATGCGACAGTGAGGCGCCCCGACATCCTAACAACAGCGAGGGAGATTATGCTCGTCTCCTTGCCGCCACTATGTCTGGGTCAGCCAAGTGGTCGCGTCCCGCGTCATTCTCAATGGCACGCGTGCATGCCAACAATGGCTTAAACTCAGATGGCGGCGCCTGACCTACCTCTTGCCAGACGCTTTTCTGAGCAAGCTTCCCCCTTTTAATCTCGAACGGGGGCGACCTTGACAGCTCCGCTCGTGGACTGTGCGAACGAAGAAGTCTCCTTTCTTTTCCGTGCTCGGGGTCTTCCGCGTTCGCCTTCGCGGAACCGATCGGCTTGGCTAGTTGACAAGTCGGGAACTGGCTACGCGCTCTACATCAGCCGCATTAATTGCGCTGCACCCAACACGCCGGTAATTGGTACCTCATACTAACTGTCGCCAACAAGAAATCTTGCAGCGAAGCACCCTTTTTTGCCTCACCCAAATCAAACGCTACCCAATGTCGCAACAACCCACAGCAAGTGTACTGCTTCCCAATCATTTCTTTTAATTAGATCGTCTGTAGAACGTATTCACGTTCTTCAGCTAAGTTCATCATAGGCAATCATAGGAACGTGTTTAAGTGCTCGAGGAAGTCGCTTCGCTTTCGGACCACGGAGACTTGCATTTAAACTGCAGTCAGAATTTTTTTTTCTTTTAGCCCCGCCGTGGTCTAGTGGCTAAGGTACTCGGCTGCTGACCTGCAGGTCGCGGGTTCAAATCCCGGCTGCGGCGGCTGCATTTCCGATGGAGGCGGAAATGTTGTAGGCCCGTGTGCTCAGATTTGGGTGTACGTTAAAGAACCCCAGGTGGTCAAAATTTCCGGAGCCCTCCACTACCGCGTCTCTGATAATCATATTGCCACGTTCCATTTCCCAAGTTTTTGTTATCGTCCGAAAACACCACACGATTCTCAGCGCAAATAAACAGTTCAATCCCAACACGAAGTCTCCTGTCTTCGGCCACGTCACGACCCCGTGACAATATGGTGGTTTCGGGACGTTAAACCCCACAAATCAATCAATCAATCAATCAATTTTTTCTTTTATGTATTATTTTTGTGGTGCGTGCGTGCAAGCTGCAGATAAGGAAGGTTTTTCAAAGCATTATATTACCAGTCAGCAATACAACTGTCCACTACTTGCATTTTGCTGTATGTTTTTATTCTGTACGAGCTTATTTAAATATCATTTTTAGATTATCGCCACTCACGTGTTAGGACAAGATGCCTTGTGTCTACACAGTGTTTTTTGTTTCTTTAGTTTTCTCACCATGCAAGAGCATGCGCGTATATTTGTATATATATGATGTTTTTTCTTAAAATTTTTAGTTCAAAGTCAGCGCTTGTCTTGTGTCTTTCTATTTCTCCGTCTCGTTTTTTGTGTTGTTTACCTTGAACAATGTTCTTCGAACGTGTAAATAGACCAGTTCTCGGTGAGTGCTCGTGTTTTTGCTTCATCTGTTTCGTGTTCCCGCTCTCCCAGTACACCGAACAAATATGCATCGTTCAACTTACAGGATCATTTTGCTTTTGGTGATGTAATGTATTTTCGCCGCACTGCATGAACATTGTATCCGCGCTTCGTAATAAATAAAGAATAGTTATTTTACGCACTTCAGTGCGCAATATCTTAGACCTCTTTACAGCCAGGTTGCATTCGTTGCATTCACTCATAGTGATTGATAACACTGTTGCTCATCAACTAAATCATGTAATATCGCTCTCTGGACATAACTTGCGCTTGCGTCACTAAACACAACATATCATTATCGAGTGTCTTACATAGTCTTCATCAGATATCTGCCCTATGCCTCCGGAAAGGTTCCAACACCGCTGCAAATCGTGCACACCGCGAATCCGAGTTCTAGAACTAGAGAGCCACTGCAAGTGTCTGGTGCGTGCGCTTAAGGTGTAATGGCTTCGATCATATGTCTTTAAGCTCTTGATAATAGCGATGCCTTAGACGGAGTGACTCTATCCCGAACTAGTACTTCGTACCTTACAGCAGAAATCTGTTTCTTCTGAATGAAATCAATTCAAAATACAAACACGCGGTTGCCAGTGGTTAATGTGCTTATTTTTTAAAATTGTTTTCTTACCTATTGACAAATTGGACCAAATACTCGAGAGTCAACCTAAAATGTCTTCTTGTGTTATTATTCTTGTGCCTACGGCAGTTCTGTCTGTTTGAAGTCCTAGTACAAAATTGGACAAGCTATAGGAGGGAACAGAACACATGTCCTTTTTTTCTGTGCGTGTTGGACCAGAGAAAAGTTTTTGGTTGTTTTCGACAAAATGTCAAAGGTTAGATATTCGAACGCGAAAACAGCTTGCGTTGACGCCCCCAAAGGAATGCGGGGGAGAAGACTGCTATAGAGAGCCAGAGCAGCGCGCCCGAGGCGCTGCAACAACCTCCTATCATGACATCAGCTGCCGCCGCTTTCAGCGATGTATTAACGTTTCTGCGCTTTCAATTTGATATGTGCTCGGCTTCCTTCAAACTGTGATGATTGAAGCAGGCACCATGTAGAAACAGCTCAAAGAGTTGACTGATTTTTGTCTTTTTATTCTAAGTGAGGCTCAAATATTTGCAGAGAAATAAATAGACAGCCTTTCCGGGCATATGACCCGCCTTCGTCATGAATAGCGGCATCTTACATAGCTCGATTGACTGGCACCTAAACGGCGGCGATCATAGGGTGAGGTAAGGGCAAATGACAGAGACAAGATTGAGAGGAAGTATTTACAAGTGTACACAGATGAGTGTAATGGCTATGTGCATGTGGACATCGAACGACGTAACGTGCAGCAAGTACAAGAAGGTTTAGAAAGACTTTTGTAATCTGTAATACTCGTGATATGCCATAACTTCGCCCGTGCCGTCAGCCTTACGGCTGTAATGTGTGCTCACGTGGCTGCATTTATATGCAGGGAAACATTTCACAATAAAGGTTACCTGAACGTAGCGCTTCTCCCGTGCCTAAGTGTTCGCCCTGTCTCCCCTATTAAGTCCGGGCTATCCAGTATTTATAATTTATTTAATACTCGCAGCTGCTTTCTGGCACCAGGTGTTCTACGTGAATTATCCCGGCTTTCTCCGATCTACTTTCTTGATCTTTTTGGCAAACTTTTAGCCGTTCAACAAAAAAGACAAGATAAACGCCCCTTTCACCTTCTATCTCGATGACTTGGTTAATAAGTAGTGCGCCGGAAAGCCTGGTTAGAATGTTGTAAATAATACATGCAGTGAAGAGAGGGGTGTGGAAGGAGGTACTGCGTTATGCATGCAGTTTTCTCCCGGAATTGGAGCGCTCCTAATACGAGATGCTAAAGAAAAATAAAAAGAATACAGCTCTACAGACCGTTCGACTTTGGAGCAGTTTCGTTGTCGAAAGTCGTCGAGTCATTTTTTTTTCACTCGCACAGCCATTTTTTTGCAGGTTTTTAAATTGGTGATTACTGCAAGTTTTACGCTCACGTTGAGAAACCTCGCGAAGAAATGCAAGGAGCTCGTTGTCTTACATCGAGACTGTGATAGCAAAGCGGCTGAAAAGATTTATTTCTGCGGATAAGGGCTTCACACAACGAGATGTGAATGAATGTCTGCAGAGGTAATGTCGACCAAGGTGAACAAAAACAAAGCAACTAAGGAGTACAATCACTACGTCGTGTAGCCTAACACGGTGCGAAGGCTGGTTCCAAGCGCAACCATAAAAAAGAAGACGAAGTGCCTCGGAGCGATTAATGCGAAGGATCCGACGCGGGAATAAAAGAAAAGGCCCTGAGAAATTGTCCTAGCGTGCACAATAAAAGGCCAGGAAGCCGAACTCTTCTGAAGTCATTGTACAACACTTCTTCTCTTCCTGGAAGTCATTTTTTACTCTCATGCTTTCCGACCTCCTGATGTTATTATAAAAAGAAAACATTCCCTTAGTTCGTGTTTAGCATCGTTCGCGATTCCCTGAACCTTTCTTACACTTCGTGTTCTCCACCTAGGAGGAACAAATAACTCCAACCCTCACAGGCGTGACTGATAGGCTGCTCGAGTTCTAGGCCCACGTTTAGTGCTTCAGAAGAAAATGAGGAGGGTGGTCGAGATTTATTTTCTTTTTATCTACTCTGCACTCTTCTTTATGACCCAGGGTCCGCGTAAGATGTAGTCCAGAAGCTCTCAGGCGTGGCGTGCTGTGCGTTGCAAGTTCCCATGCATGATTCCGTATATGACGCAATCTAACTTCCGGGGAAGTCTGATCAGTATGCTCGACACGCTTGTGCCCACTGACTCGTGAGAGAGTGAATGTTTTATTTATTGTTTTGCCATTTAGAAATGCCATGCAGCAGGATCAAGGGCCTTTAAAACGACGGTTCAGTCATTTGTTCAAATAATGGGGATGGCATTCGCTTGGAGGCGTCCAGAAGAATGCGGTATAACGAGGGATATTAAGAGACGTAGCCGTGCTGACAAAACGTTACGAAGTAGCACAATCACGTTACAAAACGTGCAAAACGCGATGCTCTACCCACATACTGTTTAAAGTTACACGTTGTCACAAGAAGTAATTACTATGACTGACAACTACGAAGGGAAGAGTGCATTCGCGAGAAGTGAGTAATTGTCTATCTTTTGACACCAGCCTCTGTTAATATTAAAAGTAATAGCTCTTGCAGTTTAACGTCACTAAAGCATGATATAATTGAGAGGTGTCGAAGTAAACGGCTCCAGAAATTTCGACCCCCTGGATCTCTACCTAAATTTGAGTACATGGGCCTGTAGCCTTCCACTTCTACAGCAAATTCGGTCACCGTGGCTGGTATTCCATCCCGCGGCCTTCGCGTCAGCAGTCGAGCACCATATTCACTGCACCACCGTGGCCGGTACCAATGCATCTACAGATTCACAATATTTGAGAAGCCAGTTAGGCTTAGCTCGGGCGAATGCTAGCTTCACAGCCTTGCACGGCTAGGACGAGGAGCACAGTTTTTCTCACTTTTTCTTCTGTTTGTCTTCATGGGCATAATAACACAAAGAGAGAGACACGTACTGTGCCGAGCAAAGGTGTTCAAATAGTCAATTTATTCGTTGCGGGAAATGTTGGTTAGGGTTGCAATAAAAACTACCAACCATTCGTAGCGGAGTTTTCACACCGTAGCGCAACCATATACAAAGTTCATAATATTTGTGAATATGGTCAAGAAAACTTCATTCATGTTTTCATTGCGCTGAAACAAATCGTAACGAAACCACCACAGTTGCTACAACTGCGTCGAAGCCTCACTGAGGGCAGCTGATCACCTGCTTGCTAATCTTTTGAATATCTAGCTGAGAATACCTAACAAGGCACTGTAATTCCCGCCGTTCTTGTGAGGGGAGAGTTCCTTCTGAATTTAACAGCATGCAACAATAACTAGGACGAATGATAAGTGACGCACACGGAGCAAGTGCTGACTCGTAACCGAAGGGTTTATTCTTGCATTCTTGCACGCAAATATACTATAATAACTGATGCTTTCATGAAAGTTATACAGATTGCGAATGAAGACTTAAAATCCTTGTGGAATACAGCAAGTTTACGGCACGCGTGACTGCATAGGCTGGACCCGTCTCGTCGACTTCGGACTCCGTCCGGACTCTCTCGACTTGAGACAACAGTGCTTTGCCGACTGAGGCTTGCTGTCGCTTTCACCATTTTTTTTTTGCATTCCGAATCGGCATGGAAGATGGGGCTGCTTGCAAATATTGCGGTAGCACTGAAACGATAGAGCACCTGCTCTGTCAGTGCCCTCATTACAGCGCGCACAAACGGCCGCTAGCTGCTGTGTTAGCCCACCTTGATGAGAGACTATTATAAGAACGGTCAGTGCTCGAATGCCGACACAATCCATCTTCGCACAAAAGATCAGTCAAGACCTTATGAAACTTTTTGCGTGGTAGTGGCCTATTAAGTAGTCTATAGCGCCTCCGCTCTTTTTTTTTTGCACGCCAACATTTCTGTTCGTCTTCCTTCCCTCTCTTTCTCCACACTCCTCTTAGTAAAGGGTAGAAAACCGGATGCTACAATTCTGGTTGACCACTCCGCCTTTCTCTCAATTTATTTCCCCTCTATCTAATTGAATAAAGCACTTCGAGCTAGTTGGTTGTTGGGAGGTCTTCCGCCCCTCGGCAGGACATAGAGTCCGTGTTTGCGAGCTAAAACGAACTGGACTACATAGGCAAAGGTGCCTTTTCGAGGACCACTTGTGGTTGTAGCTGCAATCCTCGAATCTTAACCGAGACTCGGGGGAGTTATGTCGCTAGTTTTGTCGCATACCGGATAGCACTACTGAGCATTTGTGGCAACCTCTCTTCTATGTCTTCGTTCGGTTGTTCCGGAGAAACCGTCTTCGAAGAGAAACCATGTTCACCTACTTGGTGGAGCCACCATTCTAAAAGAGGTGCACGACGTTCAAGCTCGTGGTCCCAAGTTTGCTTTTGCACAAAAGCGTTCTGCCCCAGAGCTTTTAAGTTTATTTCGGCAAATGTCTCGATTCGTTCCTGAGGCTGATGTAGAACGTTGTGCTTCTGAAAGAGTCGACACGCTGTCTCGTCGCAAGCCAGCTAGCACGACGTTCTAGCTCGTGATCCCAAGCTCGCTTTTCAACGAAAGTCTTCTGCCCGAGAGCTCTTAAGCTTGGTTAAGCAAATGTCTCGACTCGTTCCTGAGGCTGATGTAGAACGTTATGCTTCCGAAAGAGTTGACGTGCTGTCTCGTCGCAAGTCAGATAGCACGACGTTCTAGATTGTGGTCCCAAGTTTGCTTTTTAACGAAAGTGTTTTGCCCCAGAGCATTTAAGCTTGGTTAGGCAAGTGTCTCGACTCGTTCTTGAGGCTGATTCAGAACGTTGTGCTTCCGAAAGAGTCGACGTGCTGTTTCGTCACATGTCGGCTAGCACGAGACTACCTCTGGAAAAGACAGTGACCTTCCTCAAAGACAATGGCTTTTCCCTTCTTTCTGCCGACAAGGAAGGAAGCTTTGCGATTCTACGCGAAGGCGAGTACCTGACCAAGGCCCTTGAAGTAATCGGTTGATCATTTGATAAATGCAGCAATGTGTGCCCAAACAAGGTAAAAAACAGAGCCAAGAATCTGTGCAGACACACAGATTTTAGGAAGTTACGCTGTGCAATGGACAGTAACAGATACTTGTGTTTAGAAATGCTTTTCTCTGCCATAACCCATAAAGTTCATTCTGCATTTGGGGCAATTGTCTCTCTAACAGGCACCTGGCGGAAGGCTGTTGCTTCATTTTTGCATAAGCAGCTAAAGCTTCTAGTCAATGACGATAATTCTTTGGTAAATAATGCAGCACCAGTGGTCAAGTTTTTGAATAACTGTGACAAGCCTTTAGTAGGGTTCTCAATATATATAAAACACTTACGTTATGACAACTTGATCAGTTGTATCAGGGACTGCATAGAGCAACATAGAGCTGTATTTTCTTTGTTATTGCTCCTGCAACCCCTTTTCAGAAGTTTTAGTAGGGTGGGATACAATGCATAAATGAAAATACAACATTTGATTTTTGTACAGAAAAATTGCAACAACATTAATAATAATAATAATAATAATAATAATAATAATAATAATAATAATAATAATAATAATAATAATAATATAGGATAACATTTACTAAATATAACAAATTCATGTTCAATGACCCAGCAAAGCATTTACAGTAGGTGCAAATGAAACAATGCAGCCGTAAATATGGATGCAAATAGACAATAACCACGAAAAATAACTTATCATGTTTCAGTCATCAAAAAACGATGAAAATGCTGAGAAAGAAGTTGCTTGAACGATGTTGCGGTTAGGGTTATTCAAAGCTGGGACTGTTCTCGGAACAAAAGAATACTTGAAGCAGTCGTGATGAGAACGGAAAAGAGCGAATATTAGTTCGCGTCTTCGGTGCGTTGAATAACCGGAAGAGAAAAAAACCCATTCACTAGCGTTGACGTTATAGTGTTTCTTGAATAACTGGCACAAACATTTTAGGCGTGATGCAAGGTTTTTTTTTTGCTAAAGCATTAGGCTAGCTTGAGCTTGCAGGACGCACACTGAGCTTCATCAGAAATCGTTATAGATTTACTGTATGTCTTTCTTTCGGACGTGTTAGTTTCAGGATATTACCTTTCCGTAGCGCTCCCATATAACAGCAGCATAGTCTGGTAGGACGATGGAGTGGTATGCTAATTTTCTTACAGCAGGGGTAGCCAAAGTTAACGTCCCGCTTAAATAGCATAAGTTTTTATAAGCATTAGCTGTAACATAACGAATATGTTTGCTCCACCTCAGATCCTATGATATCTATAGGCCAAGTTATTTCTATTCGGGTACCTCAGACAAATTCACACTGTTGAAATTATATGCAAAAATGAAGAGCGTTTTCTTTTGATTTATCCGCATAAAAACAGTCTTGTTGAAGTTTATACTACGTGCGATCGTTTACACCATGTAGCAACATGTTAAAAATCACTGTTTAAGAGTGCCTGATCCAACTTGTCGTCAACCTCTGTATGAAGAACCTAGTCGCCCGCATACAATTTAATTTTTTTCAGAGAAGTTTTTTTCTATATCATCTATATACATACAACAAAAGGAGTGGGCCTAGGATTGACCTGCACGGGACACCCCATTGCCCTGGCAGGTGATTAGATTGATGGCCCTTAAATGCAAGAAACTGATGGCAATTATTTTGGTACGCTGAAATCCCAATAACTGATGGGGTTTTTTAAGCAAACAACTTCGTTTAAATAATAATTTACTGCGTGATACTTTGTTGAAAGCTTTAGAAATGTTCATGAAAATCGCATAAATTTGTTTATCATTATTTACTGATATGGAAAAATTATGAATGGTAGGTACTAGTTGTGCACAAGTTGAGCACCCTTTCCGAAATCTATGCTCGCATTTTGTCAAGTTTTCATTCACATATAAAAATTCCCCAGTGTGTTTATGTATGATCTGATATAATAGTTTGCGGCTTCGAGGCGTTGAAAATATTGGACGGTAATTTTTTATACACTGTTTGGCACGGCTTTTATGAAGTGCTATTTCTCTGGCTGTTTTCCAGTCATTTTGAAGTTGGCCGTTTTCTAATGAGTGCAAAACCACAACGTGAGTATTTTGCAATCCTTTCGGCATAGCTTTTAGGGAAAGCATGGGTATATTGTCAGGGTGGAAACATTTCTTTTCGTTAAGTTTTAAAAGCACTAACACATGAGAAATAGCGGGTAAGCAGTTCTCCAAAACAGGTAACACACCATAATCGCAGGTAAAAACGAAATGGAAATGCTCTTAAACGAGTTAGCAATTGTTTCTTCATCATGCAAGTGAATGATTTTAACTTCAAGTACATTTCATTGGTGATGTTTTGGTAACAATTCTCACCCAAACTTCTCTGGAGGCGCCGAGAGGAATTTAGGCAGGGATTTCCCCGAGTAACGTTGTTTATCAGCAGGTAGTTGTATGCGAAGCTTGAATGAAAGAGACAGAAATTTCTGGCGTTCACTTGGTAAAACCAAGCTGGTCTTTTTCATTTTATTTTTGAACCTCTTTAACCGCCCTTTCAATCTCAGTCTCTCCTGAGTAAGCCAGGATTTTTTTAGGAGCGAAGCTCCTTAAGGCGTGGGCTGTGCGTCCCCTGTATGTAGCCACCTCTCGTTATTACGAGAGGTGGCTACATCCAGGGGACGCACAGCCCACGTATTACGCTAGCCACCGCCCGATCTAAAGGGTACAGCCATATCCATCCGTCCATCCGTCCATCCGTCCGTCCATCCATCCATCCATCCATCCATCCATCCATCCATCCATCCATCCATCCATCCATCCATCCATCCATCCATCCATCCATCCATCCGTCCGTCCATCCGTCCGTCCGTCCGTCCGTCCGTCCGTCCGTCCATCCGTCCATCCGTCCATCCGTCCATTCGTCCATCCGTCCGTCCGTCCGTCCGTCCAAAAGATGCAAGATGTTATAAACTAGACGGCGGTACGTGTAGTTGATTATGAAAGATGCGAGGTGTTATAAAATAGGAATGATGCCACATATGGCACGTGTCATCGTTCGATATAGTGCGGCGACGTACGCTAGGGGGAGCGTTGCAATAAAATCGAGTGGGCAAAATTTACGGAGGATTCATGGTTTACCAGGTTTACCTCCGGAGCTTCGCCCACTCATCATCATTCACTTCGTGGATATGGCGGTATTTTTTTTCTTTTCTTGACAATAACTTAGGCATCTTTGCTATAGCAAAGCCATGTGTCATTGATTCATGCACTACATGGGTCAATGAAAATGTAAAAAAAGGTGAAAAAAGAAAAGAAGGAAAAAAAGAAAAGGGGGTCGCAAAGTAGGAGCAGTGTAGCACACTACTTTTACTTTAGTTCTTACATAATTTTCATTACAGTCATTACCGATACACCTAAAGTGATTCGACAAATCCTGAACATATACAACGCTCCCTGAAAAAGAATCCAAGTAAAATCATAGCGTGTATATAATAAAAACACCATCAGCTCTGGAAAAGTTGCGGACACTGGCAGAGTTACAATTGTCTGTCCAGTTCATATTATTTACCTTTAACAACAAAGCCTCATGATGTGATATACCGGGAAATACATCGCACGCTGATTGACTATGTATGGTCCTACTTACAAAGAAAATGTCCAGAATTGATTCGGAATCACCCTGTATTTTAGTAGATGCATCAACTAATTGTGACAAATTCGCGAGTCGTGCCACTGAATTCCAAAACGCCAGTAGCATGCCAACTGCGGACTTCATAAATATGCTTTCCCTTTACATGAAATCAACCTACGCCGAATGAAGTAGCTCGCTTCTTATTTAAGAAAAATAGTATATATGCGTAGGTTTTTCTATTGCACCGATACTCGAGACCTTTTATTTTTTTGTTTTTGGCTATGCACGACAGAGCTTTAAACGAACCATTTCAAGATATCGTTGTCAAGCGAGTGTTCAGATTCATCAATGATTACCTTGTATTCCTCGAGTGCCAATGAAGCTATCCACTTGGAGGCTCCAAGAATTCTTGCACAGTTCTCTAGTGTTATAAACTTCTTGATTACCACTTACGCACTGCCATTCACTGGCTTCATACGGTTTTTATAATTAGGTTTATACTTCAGAAGGAATAATAAGTGTGGGCTTTTGAGCTTCACGCCAACTTCTTCCCTTCAATTCAGCTCACTCAAAGTTGGTTGAGCGCATCATCATACACTGTAAACAAAAATACACCCAGCAGAGAGAAATCAGGAAAGGATGCGTTCGCTTTGCTCCGGTGACCTCTCTCAAACCGGATTGTACCGGAGCAAATACATTTGTTTTCCACCGTTCTCCTCTGGTGATCGCCAAACGAAGGAAACCTTAGGTTAAAGGGGGCCAATACCCTGATTATGCTCCCGTGGTTCCTCCGGAAATGATCCCGCGCATCGCTTTTGCCTCGATGGATGATCCCCGATTGCTCCAGGTGATCACTCACTAGCATTCATTGGCTGTTCGAGGAGTGACGTAGGCAGCCTCGCTGCCAGAAGGCCGTTCCCCACAAACCAACATGGCACAGACCAAGCCGGTGCAGTGAGCATCGTGCGAAGCGTTCGGCCGCGTTGGAGAAAAGGAAATCGTTTTGAGCACCTTCTGGATATCACAAGAGACAAGCAGCTACGAAGGTTATCAACGACAGAAGGGAGTTGTGCGAACGGTAATCGTGTGATGATTCCTGGCAGTGAATGACACATTGTGATCTCGCGAGTGTTGAGAGACCCAGCGGTTGCTGGTGCGGCAAAAAAAATTGTGAGTGAGCTCTCCTTGTATTACCTGCGTTATTCTTGTCAGGTAAGGCTAAGATTGGATAATTTTTGGCTGATGAACCGAAAATGTGATCACTATTTGACTAATTTCACAAAACGTCAGTGAAAAACCAGCGGAATTCTGATAATGCATTGTTTGGACTACGTGTTTTTTTTTTCTTTAACAAAAGTTCGGTAAAGCAAAACGGAAAAATGAGCGAGTTGGTACTGTTTCATTATGGCGTAAATGTAGCGCAAAACGAGTAAACACCACAAGCACTTGTGGTTGTTCGCTTTCTTGTACTCGTGCTTTTATGTGTGGCATTAACGCCATAATAACTTCGGTAAATTCAATCAAGTCGCTGTAATATTTGGAGCGCTGATTATATATACAACCATAGAAAATATTATAGTTTTAGGTGGATTCTATCAAAAGTAATAATTGTTTTAGGGAAACCTAACTGGTTAAAATATATTCTTGGTCTTGTCAGTTCACATAAACCGTCACGGTTTATGTGCACTGACAAATGGAAAGCGGACAAATGTTGAACATTTGTCCGCTTTCCATATCAATAAACGACAGATCGAGGTCTACCACTACATAAAAATTATTTTGATAGAATATGTAAGCTGAACTTACAAAACTTCAATAGCTACAATCAGTGTTAACTCTTTATTATTGTAGTGGATTGAGGTAGGGCAATGTAAATGGCACAGACTTTTAGAATGCATACACGAACTCATACTTGTGAAAGAGGTATTTTGGTTGGGCAAATGGTATCTGAGATATTAATCTAGAAGTACACTAGACTCCTCTCGGGACGTCGCGCTTTCAGGAAAAGAAAGAGAGGGGCGAATCGAACCAACAATAGCAGAGACGAGGAATGTAAAAAAAAAAAGAGGGGTTGCTTAGTAGAACAAGTCGTGCAGCGCTCGAAGTTTCTGTAAAACGGGGGAGGGGTAGTCAATTTAACCCATATGACAGCCCGGCTCAACATTATAAGACGGAGGGGACATATTAGAGAAAGAAAAATAGAAAGCAGAAGGCAAGTTTTGAAAATCTAGCTGTATTTTCTGTGTTGGTGATGGGAGAGATTTTTTTTCTCTTTTCAGTCCTGCTGCTGTGGCTGTGGTTGAAGTTTTTTTTTTATTTCTTAGAAGGCTGGAGTGCGAACAGTGCTGAGACGCAGTTTTGACCTAGGAAATGCAACGACATTGGCTTGCGAACAGAAGAGGGGAGAAGAAAATTTCTTCACGCACAGAAGATGACGCACGCTTGCACGTGCGTCATCTTCTGTGGCCCCCGAACGTGTGCACGGACCTTTTAGTTGAGTAAACTACTCGGCCTTTCCTTATTTCTGTGAAAATGTACTTGGCTTAGTTGGCGTAACCTTTGTGCTTTTTATTGCTTATTTATTTGTTGCGTAGTGGCGAACTTTTCCTTATTTAGTGCTTGAATCTGTTTGTCTTGAATAAATACATGCTCATACAATAACTTCTTTGAAAAGTATTCCCAACGAGAAGTATCAAAACAGAACGGACAGTGAAAATAAAAAAGTAAAACAACTTATCTAGAAAATTATTTTACAAAGGAGATGAAACTATAGGCTTTCCTTAAAGACAGGCCGCAACCATGCAAACTGCAAGGGACGACTTTGCTAGAAGTATGACGATGAGCAAGCACTAAAATCCAACTGCAATAATCAAAATTACTATTTGATAAAATCAGGAAATTATCGGGAGTGGCATTGCTCATGCCGTCTAAAAGTGTACTGAAATAATACTATTTTAGTCAAAATTGCTTTTGAATGTTTCAGCAAAGGTAGAGCTACCAATTTAGAAATATATAGAAAACTTTGGCTAGTTTTTAACTTTGTTCGCGTCAGGGAGGTGTGTTTTTATGATGTTGCGGCTGTCTCACACCGCAGAACATCGGATGTGCTTCTTGATATTGAACGCTCATCCTGTCTTTGCGTGCGTGCGTGCGTGCGTGTGTGTGTGTGTGTGTGTGCGTGTGTGTGTGTGTGTGCGTGCGTGCGTGCGTGCGTGTGTGTGTGTGTGTGTGTGTGTGTGTGTGTTCTCACGCTCTGTTTTATTCTCGACGAAAGCATTGCCAGCTGACCCAAGTTACCGTCTTCCAAGAGCCCCATTCTCACGACTACTTCAAGAATCACAGCAAACACCACGTGCGTACTTACACGACAACACAGACACAAAAAAAACATGAAAAAGTGGCGTAAATGGAATAACGAGCGTGTGTGTTCGACGTATCATTGCCACATGTGGCTGCGACCGGAAGAGCAAGATGGAGTGGTGGAGTAGATGGAAGGGCTATTAGTGGCACGTTCCGCCACGGCGCATCACTAACTCAACCTCGTAACATAGAACTCCCGCTCCGTGCAGAGCCACGCGAGGAGGAGGGGAAGGCAGTTGCAGATAATGTGCTTCGCCCCATGCAGCACTGTCGCTTTGCCTAGTCTGCTCTACGCTCGCCTTTGCTGGTGATGTACGCAGCCGCGAGACGCGCCACTGTGTTTCCCGGGGTATCCAATATATCGTAGTATTTCTTTTTGCTGCATGGAAGCGTGAAAGGCAATGAAGGAAATCTGCGCCGAGGACACGAAAGAAAGTTAGGAAGATGAATCTCGTTCCGGAAGTGGGAAGGACACTGCCGACGCTGACGGAACCGCTAATAGATGTAGGCCGTCGCAGAAACGCCGCGTCGCGGAAGTGCTTGCCGTGTAAGTCTTAACAAAAGACGCGCCCCGCCATAGGGGGCAAACCCGACTATGCATTATAAACATGACAATGTATACGATGGACCCATTTGCACTGGCAGGGCAAGCGGAGCCTCAACGTGTGCTTCATGATCGGGAATAAGTAGTGTTCAGAGGCGTGGCTATGGCATTGCGTGTGCTTGTAGTCGATAGTTGCACTGTCCTCGCTTTAGAGTAAACAATGCTTGCTCAGGCCAACGAGCGCGCTGTTAATAATAATAATATAATAATAATAATAATAATAATAATAATAATAATAATAATAATAATAATAATAATAATAATAATAATAATAATAATAATAATAATAATAATAATAATAATAATAATAACAATTTATTTTACGTCCCCGACACAACCAGAGGTCTTTGCACAAGAAAAGACCTCTGGCACGAAAAAAATAAAACAATAAAAATAAACAGTACAATACCGTCTACAGAAAAAAAAAACAATAAAAAGAGCGAAAATACACAGCCGAAAAGAAATCAGCGCAACTGGGCAGAACAAAAGCCAAGACGCGAGTCAAGGTATTGCAGTGACAAATAAAGGAGAATATACGCAAATATATGTGGAAGGCTTGTTGAAGAATAGATAAAGGAAGAATCTGTACATTGTGAAAAACTAAGTTAAGATAGGGCAAAGCTGAGATTAAAACAAAGACAAAAACGCCAGGCTTGTGCGGAACGTGCAGCACAGTCACAGTGAAAACATTAAGATTAGCCTTTCAGAGTTTCTTCTGAATACTCTTTGGGTAACTGCAACAAAAACACTTGCTGGGTACCTACGACGCCATAAATAATTATAATTTTTTGCGTGCACTGATATGCTATCCTTCGTCAGTCTTTGGAGTAGCGTGATATCCTTTACACTATTGCTAGGAATTTGGGCAATTTTTAATGGGGTGGCTGACAACGATGAATAATTATGCTTGAAGTGGGTATGCGCCACAGTTAATGGGTGGTAAAGAAGAAGCTTTTATAATGGGTTGGAGCATTGGACGATCCATTCGTCTAATTAGCGTTGCGTGACACATGTTTGTTCTTTTTATTTTCTAAAACGTTTTATTGCTGATAATAACGTGATTTCTCTCCCGATAGCAAGCCTGCCTAAGGCCGGTTTAGAAATGAGTTCCAAGCCCCATCATGCTCAGTGGTAGAATGTTGAACTGGTACGCAGCGGACCCGAGTTCGAATTCCACTGTGCCCTTGCTGTTTTTTTATTTAAAGAGCTTTTTTTTTATTTCCTGTGATACCGGTTTCGGACACGGGTGGTGGCACCGGACAACTAAAGTACCTCATGTGACCGGTGTTCTGATCTCGGAACAGCTTTCGCTGTAAAACAATGATAGTGGACTGTGAAAAAACATCAAGGTCGCGAAAGTTAACATTCTATAAACTTTGTATTCTGTGAGTAGGAAAACACTCATTTGGCCTAGTTGGTAGCGGTTCATTATGGAAGATAGAAGTGGGACGCAGTACGTAACAGGGACTGGAGGACATAAGAACACTTTCGCTCGGAACTGAAAGTTTATTGAAGGTGCAACACAGACACAGCTTACAAAATTGTCACATTATACAAGTTTTCTCGCCTAAAGGAGAAAAAAAAACCATATTAGTTTCACAAAAGCCATCAAAATATCACCAAGGTGCATGCCCCTAAACAGAAAAAATAACAAAATATACACAAGCGGACGAAATATACAAAAAAAAAAGATTAGTGCCGCGATTTTTACCAAATATAAGAACTGTTTCTCTGAAATGGCAATGGAGGGGTGGCTGACACATTTTTCGCGCGTCGCTTTATGCGGAATGATTTGATTAGTTTGCGGGGGCTCTTATCGCTATGCCTTGATAGGACAGTCGCGTCAACAAAAAAGGGCTGCACATAATATCAAGGCTGCGCCAAGTGGCCACCGTCCTTTGATGTCACCACTCTGCAATGCCCCTGTAAGTGAATATTTAAACAACTGCCGATTTGGCCCACGTATACACGGCCACATGATAGCGGAATCAGGTACTCAACTCCTGTGGCACATTGAACGAAAGGCCCGTTGTGTTTGACCTAACATTTCTTCTCTTTCACGCACTTCGCTTTGGATGTTATCTTTTTGTGTGTTTTCCTACAAGTTTTATTAAGTTTATTTGGAGCCGAGAAAACCACTTTCACACCGAAGCGGTTAGCCACATTCTTCAACCCATGGCACATTTTTCGAACGCAAGGGCTGACTACGGGTTCGGATGTGTGTTTTTTTTAGGCGAGAGAACTAGTACCATGTGACAGCTTTTGGAAGCTATAGATGTGTTGCACTTTCAATAAACTTTTTGTTGCGAGTGTTCGCTTGTGTTTTTTTCTCTTCTTCAGTCCATGTTACATACTGCGCTCCATATTTATCTTACATAATGACTTCTGTTAGAAGTTATACGAGACAGGTCGATTCTTTCTGGGTAACTTACATGAAATCCGAATGTTTACACAACTGAGAAGCAAGGGTTGGTATACAATTCCATGAACTAGTTCGCAAAGAAGAAAGAGGTCTGCGCAGTTTAGTCGGCAGTGAAGTTATGACAATGATAATAGTCTGGCAGTGTTAGAATCAGATCCAAAGTTATATCTACCAAAACGATGGTTGTAACTGCTTCAGCATTGTTCTTAAACTGACTCAGTGCCGTCAATGCCAGGTTTGGCGATGCCATTCCAGACCACAGAAGAAAACTCAAATGGAGGAAGACATATTGCGGTTTACAATGTTGGAAGACTGTAGGAGAACTGAATTCTTGAGAGATTCTGCAAACACAGCCAAGAGGACGAAGGCCTCGCATAGCAGTACGTTTAGTGGGAGCAGGAAAATTGAGCATGCTATCAAAAAGAATGCCAAGATCAGTGAACTCAGAAACCTTACATAACTACAGTTTATTGATAAAGTATAGAAAGCAACGATAGATGTTTTACGAGATATACTCTAGAACTTGGTCCTTAATTGATTGATTGATTGATTGATTGATTGATTGATGTGGTGTTTAACGTCCCAAAACCACCATATGATTGTGAGAGGCACCATGGTAGAGTACGCCGGAAAGTGTCACCACCTGGGGTTGTTCGTTCATAAGTAACCAACCTCACTTTTCGCAGACAACTTGCAGGCCACCAACAACGAAGTATGTGGTTGCATCTAAGTGTCCACTAAGGAGACCATCAGAAAATGGATGCCTCTCACAATGGTTCTAGGCACCCGCTGGATTTGAGCCATTGTGAGAAGGAAGTCCTGGACGTAGCGACGTCATCATAAAAACTGCGAGACCCCTTCTCACGTTTCGCTTAAATAAAATATCACTGTCTCTCACAGTGGTTTATTATTGCAGTGTACGATCGAATGAAAGCACTGACTTATATGTGATTTCTGTTATTGTGTTTGGAAGTAGACGAATCTGCCAGTTTCTGTCCTGCAAGTTCCCTTGCGTACACAAGGGCGTCCTGTGTTCGTAGGCCTTCCCACAATGCTCTATTGGCTATGGTTGTTTACTGCAGGCCACCAGAGAGGGGATCCCAGCTACGGCGGCTGCATTTCGATGGACTTGAAATGCCAGAGATCCGTGTACTTGAATTTAGTTGGGCGTTAAAGAACACCAGGTGGTCGAAATTTGCGGATTTATCGACTACGGCTTTTCTCAGCAACTTATCATAGTTTTGAGACGGCGTAAGCTTGCAACAATTATAAAGTATTATGTCTGTAGGCATAGACTATGAATATTTTCTTTTTTGTATAAAACTTACCAGCCGTCTGCCTTTGGCACATTAACCTGGCCACAGCATTATCTCTGGCATATCGGTGCATGTCAAGCCTTTCCCGTATTAATGGCGGCCGCACATATTGCACTTGGCAGCACCCTCGACGACGAAAAAGTTTAAGGCCGGAGAGCCCCATAGACAACTCTAGCGTGAAAGCCCCTCTCCCGGGCTTCTCGAGGCTCTATGCGGTGGGCCAAAAAGCAAACAGCAATCAGCTACACGCTAATTTGCTTCTGCGAGAGCGTCATACTCGACCATAGTGGTTTATGCTGTGTAGGGGCTGGCGAAGGTTCCGAAAAAAAAAAAAACAAGCTAGCATCGTCAGCCATTTCTTTTCATTGTGGCCCCTTTTGTTGTGTCCCTGTCCTTCACTGTCAGCTCAGCATACGAGGCAGCTTCACAGAGCTCCCTGGCAGGGAGAGCGCATTACATTTTTATGAATCGTCCACGGGGGCCTTCTTTTCCGCCGCAGCTGTCAGGGGCATCCATAACGGCAATGAAAATGCAATATACCCTTCGAATGAACGGCGTCCTGACAGCGGCAGTGACGTGCCGAGAAAAACGGGAAACACGGGACCGCTGCTCAGCTGAGGTCCCTCCTCTTCTCACGTGCGTGTCGGCCTCGCAGATTCATTCGCTTTCACGCCCTGGTCGTCATCGTAATGGGTGCCGCGAAACACGGGCATCCCTTTCGCTTTCTCGTTCCAGAAGCACGGCTCAATCCACGTGCGTCCATGTGAGTGAGTTTGGGTGGGTGCTTCATGACCATTTCCGCCTCTTGTACGATCCCGGGGCTGCTAATCTGGAGAACTGCTGGAACTGAGTGCGTCGCCTCACTGCTGCAGTGCTGAAGGGAACTGCGAGGCATTTTTAGTGCGCAAAAGAGGGCGATCAGAACTAGCCATCCGAAAAAGCTATTTCCCGGACCGTAATGATGTACATAAGCAATGACTTTTCGGTTATGTTAGCTTGCAAAATTTGTGTTTGTCGGGGCTTGTTGGCGGGGCGAAATTTATTGCACTTCACACGAATATAATGTCGCTGTCTTTGCGTTCGGCTGCCGCTAATGGGGACCTGTCCACGATTAGTGGTATACTAGTGCTATCAAAATATTAGTAACATTTTGCTAGTAACATGAATAAAAGCATGCGATGTAAGTTTTCAGAAAAATACAGTGCCGTCGCTTTCCGTACATCCTTGCGGGACTGCAGCGACGAACATGCAGAAATAGGTGAGCTGCAAATTGGTTATGGCGGGCATTCGGCTAAAGAGAGAGTGTGAAAATCCAGGCAAATAGAGGAGCAAAGCACGTTTTTCTAAAATTGCACTAAGTTGCACTTATTCTTTAGTGCGTATCAAGAGAATAAAAAAAAGAAAAGTTGGCTTCGCTGTAAAAAAGCGACTCTCACAAGCTTTTATAAGCACCGTTTCACATCATCGTAAATGAGGAAGTTGGCATACCTCCGAATTGATTTTTTTTTTCAGCGGGGTCTAAATTATCATGCAGTCGTCGATATTCTACATAGCCCGAATCAACACCGGTATACTCTTCCTTCCTCTCGATTTCTTTCCTTTCGGCTTGTTGACAATTTCGCTCGACAGACTCAGTACGAGGAGTTTCGACGCAGTGAGCATAGAACTATCGCGTCATCCGACAACCCATCTAATCTAAGCCGAACCCAATGACTCGTGGTAGCAGGCTTCTCTGGGTAGCGAAGAAAAATGCCCAGAGAGTCCTTCAGAAGTTCGAACTGTGTTTAAACCCATGTGCCCACTGGCAAATATGTTCTCGCAACCAAAAGAACGCACCTGACCAGGGCGTTGTCTGTCATGCCAGCTGCATCGGTGAGACGGAGTGACGACGTCATTCTCGCCTGAAGAAACACGTATAGGGATGCCTCAAACGTTTCACATGCAACACGTGCTAAGACAGAATTAGTCAACCTCTGCATGACGAAAAAAAAACACTTGTTCAATTTCGATAATGTGACGAAGCTTGTACGGGAATAACAACAGGGCTGAATAAAATTTACATCATCATGATTCATACATTGCCATCAACCTGCACGCAGTATTAATCGTGGCCCCTGGAGAATACTAACGGCAAGATGTAAGTGAGACGTACTCTTTTATCTGGTGTCATTCATGTACTGATTATGCCAACCGCATTAGTGGCGAAACCTTAAAGTTTTGTTACTTTTATTGTTTTATAAATAGAGTTACCCAAAACCTTGATGATGAATTCTTCTGGTTTTGGGACATTCTTTCGCGCATCCGACTAATCTGCACAATTATATGCCAGCTGCGTGAGAATTACATAGATAAAGAAATCTGCGGCACGCTCTGTATGAATCGATCTTATTCGAAACAGGCGGCGGGGAGTTGGCTGTGTCGTACTGGATATATGAACGGGCACTTCAAGGAGACGGCGAAACAGCATGCACTACTTTTCAAGAGCTCAAGACGTCGTCAGCGTAACACCCTCAACCCAATACCAACGGTTGTGGAAGCACTTGCGGGAGTCGTTGGTGGACAGCGAAGCTCGGTAAGTAGCTATTGTGTCGGGACTTCATTTGCAGCAGGAAAGGTATGCGGTATACTGCGGGGCCATTGCGGCGTTCTGAAGGGCCATGAGATTTTGTTAGCCAGCGCGAAAAGCGTGTCTGAGGTGAAGCGGTGGCGTTGTGTGACGTGTCGTCGTTGAAATGAAGCCATAACCACACGTACTTACATGTTGCAATGTTTCATTGAGGGGTGTGTGCAATAGGCACCGTGGAGCGCTGAGTCTACATGCCACGTGGTCACGTGTTATAAGACGTACATCGGGTGAGGGCGCAAAGAAAGAAGCCACAAACGGGGACAGCGGTAAAAACAGTAACCGTTGAGCGCCAGAATGCGACCAGCAGACCACCAAGCACGTTCTTTTCCAGCTCTGCACTAAGTAATAAAAGGAGTGGTTCAAGAAAGCATATTATGTCATTTCGGGAGGCCTTCAAGAAGCATGACTTTATAATTCCAACTTCTTGCTGTCGTGGCCGTTTCGTTAAAAGGACACCAAATTGAAATAATGAACAAAATTATCTCAATAAATAATGCTTCAAAACTGTATTTTGGCATGATGGCGTCACTGCCCTTAAAAGTAAGGCAGGTTTACCTAACCTAGACCTCACTCAAGTGTCATCGACCATTCCAACAGAGATAATTTTAGGAATGCCATGGTGTCATTTTTTTATTAACTCTATATAGTTTGCCCATTCTCTCGTGTAAATCCCTCTGTAGAGAGCCTTAGAGGTATTTACATAAATAAATAAATAGAATATTCTGAAGGGCCGTGAGATTTTGTTAGCCAGCGCGAACAGCGTGTCTGCCTTCTTACCGAAAACAGCCGCCGATTGGAACCACCTTCCCTCTTCCGTTGTATCAATAACAGACCCTTTGTTATTCAAGACTGCAATTTCTCAGCAATGCTTGTAACTATACGCAGTTTACATTATCTATCTTTGTCTTGTATGTGCTTGAATTCTTATACATTTTTAGTTGACTTATGTTGCCTTCCTGATTTGTGCATCTGATACTTGTTTCTTTATTTTGTTTTTTTTTCTTGTGTGTTATATATGTTGTACCAACCCCCTCTGTAATGCCCTACGGGCCCTGAGGGTATTCTAATAAATAAATAAATAAATAAATAAATAAATAAATAAATAAATAAATAAATAAATAAATAAATAAATAAATAAATAAATATTCACTGCCACAGCTTTAATAACAAATGACTAACTCAATTCTGCAATTTTTTTAGGTTTCACCCCAAAAATTTACGGTGGAGACGTGGATTTAAAATTATTTCGTTTGTACTTCGGCCACATTGGCTTAACAAAGACTCCCAAAACTTAGTATGCTATGATTCTGGCTCCCTATGAAGGCAATGTACTTCATTTTTACCGGTTAGAAAGTACGTGTGCTCTAGAAGAGGCTGTCAAATTCTCTGACGTCATGCTAGCTTCAAGGTGGCGTCGACATCGCAATTTTTTATGCACGTGTTTTTGCAGCAAGCGTGATGCTTTTGGTCGTGAAAGGGAAATTTACCTATAGTAGAAAAATTGTTTTAGCAGCCAAGCTGTTCAGCAGATTTTTTCCTGTTCTTGCCGTACAAAAAAAACTATCATAATCACAAGCAGGTGTGAAACACAAAAATTAAAGTAATCTTGCGTCTCACCACTGATACACTAAAAAAATTCCTGGCCTGCATGCGCGGAAGGCGCAGCACAGTCACAGCAAAAGCTAGAAGAGCGTCCTTTCAGAGCCTTTTAGAAACACTAATTGGGTAACTACTGTAAGCACACTTCCTTCATTCTGACTAGGGCATTACTATTAATTTTTGGGTAGTATGCTATTTTTTGTCATTCTTCTGAGAATTGTGATATCTGCTAAACACTTGCAAGGAATTTTGTGCCAATTGTTCGTGCAGTGGCCGACGACGATGACGATTTATGGCTGAAGTGGGTAGGCGCCATGGTTAATAGGTGAACAAGAACAAGCCTTTGTAATGAGTTGGAGCATTGGACGACCCACTCGTTACGCTATTCGCATTGTGCGACGACTGGCGGTTCTTTCGCTGTTTTTAAACGCTTTATAAGTCGCATTAACACGATAGCTTTCCCGACATCAAGCCTGCCTAAGGGAAGTTTTCCAACGAGTCACAATCACCGGCATGGCTCAGTGGATAGAAAACTGGGCTGGCACCCATCAGGTCCAGTTTCAAGGTGCACTGTGTCCTTGGCACTAGTTTTTTTTTCTAATTTCGTGCGACGTGGTTACGGACACTGGCGGCGGCGGTGGCGGCGGCGGACAAGTATGGTGGCGCGTGACCCGAGTTATGATCTCATAACAACTTTCGCTGTAAAATGAAGAAGGGAACAGCTATAGCCCAGCAAATGGGTATGTGTTACAGATATCCGAGTGGCCTATTAGTAAAACCATCATCACCACAAAAGTGTATACACCTTCATAGAATGTATATCTGAGAGAGCCGTGCCACCTGCTTGGAACCACACACCTTTCATCACAGCCTTGTTACGTGGTATTTGGCGATTATAAAAGCTAGCCTATACAGCTTTTGCCATAGCTTACTCAGCCATGGTTACCCGAACATGAATCGCACATCGAGGAAAAAAGGATTCCATAATTCGAAAAGCAAGGCTTGCCGCTGCTTATAAAAGGGGCAACAGGATGAGTTGATTAAATCCCACATGTTGAAGCAAATTCGATGAAAAGTTCAACGAAGCTGCATACAAGTTCAAAAGATATTGCATCACTGTTACAGCAACGTTGTAATTAATGAAGTCAGTTCAAGGAGAACTACAACATGGTTAAAACGTAACTTAAACCAAGTTGAAGCTCCATTTCAAGCAAACGTTCTGCATACAGTCCTATATACGCATGAGACCAATAAGTTTTTCTGTGTGTCATGAATTGCGTAGCTTATAGCAAGATTTGAACCATTTTTTTTGTTTGGTGTCTCTTTCATTTGACCGTGGTGTAAGAAGAAGCTGCTTAGGCTCTCACGATGTCCGACCGCTGTTTCCGAGGCTCGCAGTCGTCTCTAGTCAAAGCGCAGGTGCGAAAGATCTTTGCGAAATACCGTCTACAGAGCATACATAGCACGCATATGGTTAAAAAAAATAGACCGTACTCTGTCCGTGCATTCATACGTGTGTGTGTCCATCCGACCACCCATGCATATATCCATGCGTTCCTTCCTCCTTTTCTCCATCCATGCGTACGAACGTCAATCCTTCATCTGTACGTCCATCCATGCGTCCATCCATGTATGCATCCGTCTGTCCAATAGCAATTTCCAAAATTACCTAGAGGGGACCCAGGCGCTGTGATCTTTCAGCGATTATGGAAACGATGGGTAGTACACAGGTTTGCCTGGTCTTCGTACTTGCGGGTGGCGAATCGTACTTGCGGCTTTGTTTATTACTGGTTATAGTTTATTTTTGAAGGAATAAACGAACCCTTTTGAACTTCGTGACCCCATTTCATGACCTCTTCTCTTTGTCCCGTGAGTTTTTGCGCTGTTACTGCCCATAATGTACCACCAAATAGCCCAACTATCAGTCCTGCGTAAGCCTGAAAAATTAAGGTAGTAAAGCGCATGCAAATAGACGTCGCTCCCCGATGATCAAACGAAGTAGCCGAATGTGTTTCTGCTATTCCAATACATACGAGGCGGTCAGTCTCGGCATAAATAAAGGAGAGGCTTCGCCCGAGAAGCAAAGTCTTCTTCTTGTTGCTTCTTTCGCTTCAGCTAGACGTGCGCTCTTATTTCTCTCCAATGTGGGCGACGCCGTGGCCTCGCGTCCAACGCGTTCCAGGGGACGAACCGAACGAATGCGCTGCGCTGCGCGTGTTTTCCAATTTCGGGTCCGCGCCATGAGGACCGTGTCGCAGCCGTCGTTGTCAGAGCTAGTGGGAACAGAATTCCCCGTGGAACTCTAGCCATCACCCTGCCTCTGAATATTTGCTGCTTTTTTTTGTTTCGTGATAAAACAGCTTCAAGCCACACGAGCACACGGTGCCAGAAGTACGAAGATTAGACAGATCCGTGTACTATATACATCATTCTCGTGCTGGCTGAAGCAACGTGCATTGCAGTTCCCATATATACTAGCGCCAGAGTTCCCTCTAGTGTATATTTAGAAAACTATATGGTCTGATCGTCCATCCTTTATACTAGTTGGCGACTTCAACGTACACATTATGAACCTTAGGAACTAGCTTCCCTCTATCACCACTTCGCGGATCTGCAGCCACTTTTTCTAACACTGTGAACTTCTTATGTACAAGAACTTGCATAGCACGAAATCAGCGTATGATGGGCGTAAATCGCTGGTCATAACACGGAAATTATGACGTGCACTTAGACAATTGCTTAGACGTCATACCAAGTCAATTATTTATGTGCGCGTGCACCTGCTGGCGTAAATACACGCTGGGTCGTTTATGCATTCACCAAAGACGACTCGAAGGCAAAAGACATTTTCCTTTTCTTCGAAGTCAACATAGTAACTCAACGAGGTTACGCGCTGCCTCCAAGATCGGAGGTAACTCGCCGGGTCTTGCATTGCCTCCGTGATCGCATTGCTTTTGACCATGTCAGGATGTAATAGGATGACGTGATAATGTGACGTCGTTATGACGCCATGATGACGTTATGATGACCGCACATTTTGGTGATTTGTGACATCACCGTGATGTCATTGGTGACGTTATCCATGTCATGGCGAGTTATCGCATTATCGGCCCCCGAGGCCGCGGGCCGCTGACGCCACCTACGGTCAAATTTCACGTTTGATGAGGTATATGAGGCTTTTGCCTTAATAAATTCAGCACCAAGGTACTCCCTGTCGGTCCCTTCGTGGGAGACGCCCGCTACGTGCTAAGTGCGTCCTGCAGGACTAAAATAAGGTTTTTCCATTCCATTCCAGCCATGGTGAGCGTAGTCTTTCTTTATACATCATCACTGTTATTGTAAAGGCTCTAATATGAATGCTCTTTTGATACGCCTGCTCTTTATGGCACATCAAGTGCAACTAGTAATGGTAAAATGTGGACTTAAAAGACAGTTCATTGATAAAATATTCAGGTTACTTTCATACATTTATTACTTAAAATTAGATCGCATATATCACGCAAAATTTATCGAGGCCACTGCTGTAGAACCTATGCTATTTCTGACCGCTTTAGTGGGTCCGTAAAGCAGTAATTATTCAGTATTCGGTTATTTCTGACCTTCCCAGTGTGGTAAAGTTGCGACTATATAGCTACAATAAAAGCTGTGGGATGTCGTAGGGCTCATGTTAGGCATCCTTACAATACACGCGCGAGCAAAATCCGTCAAAAACAGTTAAAAAAGAGCCCAAGTTCGGCCTAAGTTTAGTTTTTTTTTGGGGGGGAGGGACGTGCACTCCCACTCTTTTTGATGGGGTCATGCTACTCTGCTTTGGGCAGTGTTATGTTACTCTGTTGAGAGGGAGTACTTTGACCCGTTCTGGAGGAATCACTGTTCTCTGCCTTAACAGGAGAGGATTAACTCTGCAGTGAAATATGGGACAAAAAGTGCCCTCCCAAAGCGAGTACCTAGCACTCCCTTTGTTTTTAGGGTGTGTACGCACTCCCGCTTCTTTTTAGAGGTGAAGGGTCGCATATCAGAGGCGCTCGGAGCATCAAAAATGTGCGCATGCAGATAGACGTCGCTCCCCGATGATCAAACGAAGAAGCCGAATGTGTTTCAGCTATTCCAATACATACGAGGAGGTCAGTCTCGGCATAAATAAAGGAGAGGCTTCGCCCGAGAAGCAAAGTCTTATTCTTGCTGCTTCTTTCGCTTCAACTAGACGTGCTCTCATATTTCTTCCCTATGCGGGCGACGCCATACGGCCTCGCGTCCAACGCGTTCCGGGGGACGAGCCGAGCGAATGCGCCGCGCTCCGCGTGTTTTCCAATCTCGGGTCCGCGCCATGAGGACCGTGTCGCCGCGATCGTTGTCAGAGCTCGTGGGAACAGAATTCCCCGTGGAACTCCAGCCATCGACCAGCATCTGCACAAAAGGATGCAGCTTTGTCGAAAGCTGGAGTTGTGGTCAAAGCAAGACCGCAACTCGAACCCACTCGGTTAACCAGAGTATTTCTGTCTGACGTATCAATGGTATACGTATAAAATAAGAGGAGTTAGCGTTGATTAAAGAGCTTCTCCTACATGTGCATGATGCCGCGAAAAGATTAGGTGGTTAAAATAAACAGCGAGAACAACAAATGTACTGCCTTGAACTTGTCTTAGGGGCATTGTTTGTGTACGAGAAATTAGCTGTCAGGCTATGCACCAGTAACATTAATCATGACTACAAAATATTTGCAAACACTTACCAGCAAGTATTCATTGTCAGTCACGAAAGATTGACTAGCGCCTGTACTATACGCCCACATGCTTCTCGATGTTCAAGTATGGTCTGTAAATGAGGTGTCTGAAAATTACTCAATCGTATAGTTTATATGTATTGGTTGCAGTTTTTATATCCCAGTTACATTCCACCTTACTTGACTGCCAATATTCAGGTGAGCCAAAAACAGTTCCGAAACATTCAGTTCAAGCCCAATTGCATGGCTGGCATTAATAATTGACGTAGTGAATGTAGCGCAGTTTTATACAGGATAAAGCTTGGTGGGTGACTATTTCCTGCTAGTGCACGCCTATTCACTTCATCACACGCGCGTCTTCTCAGCCTTCCTGCTTTCGCTGCTTTCGAATCTCTTCATCTCGACAATTTCCACGTGGTTTTACCTTTATGGTTGACGACTGGATAAAACTACATAGACTAACGTATCTTCATCCTTTGCTTCGTTGTATTAGCCTATTGAAAGCCATATAATAAAGGAGCATATTAAGCGGGGCTTTCGCTCTAGGAATTCGGGTTTCGCACTAAAGTTGTGAGTTAGGTGAGAAGCAAGGAGTCCCACAAAATTAGGGTTTATTCGTTTCATCTCCATAAAGTACAACGCAGTTCTTGTGTGACTTGAATAACAATGGCATATCTTCCCCATATGTCCGGAGTCAATTGACGAACAATGCATGAGGTATATAGCATGCCGGCACACACTGCACCGCGGCTTCGGTTTTTCCGCAGCCACACACTGTCCCAATTGCATTCGTTTGCGATGCGCGTCTCATCCCCACAGTGGTACAACAACTACCACTATACCACCACCGAGAACGCTAGATGGCACTCCCCTCCAGGGATGAGTGTCTCGCATAGTGCTGGCGAAATGGCCTAGTCGGATCGAATGGGCCACGGCTTGGTCTTCGGATAGAGAAGTATACGCTCGTGTGCGTGTGTGCTTGGAATCTAGACCGGAAGCTCGCCGTAATGTTTGCAGTGCTCTTTCAAGGAAAAAAAAACGCACAATATGGAGAAGTCGAGCTGGCTGAAACACTTTTACACGCAGCGACCGTGCAACCGAGCCACTGTCGTTAAGATGGCCGCACCACACCTCCACCATTTAGTTTTCTTCATACGTAGTTTTTAGATTTTATTTCCGGAGCCATAAGTTTAAAGCCGTGTTATGTTCATTGCCCGTCTTGCAATCTTCGATGCCGAAGACAGAGGGTGCCATATTTCACAAGTTACAACCAACCGAGAAATATGGCGTGCCTCTATCGACATGCTCTAATCTTTTCTTGTTTGTGGATGTATACTCGGAAAAGATACACCCATTGTACTTTCTGTGGACATGGGCTACCGTAAATAAAGTACGGTGATCTTCCAGTTGAATTGATTGGTCCCAGAACGGCATTACGTATACTGTATTTCGTTTAAAGCCACAGAGCTCTACTTTTTATTGCTAAGTCAATACAAAAACATTTTAAAAGTGTTTATTACGACAATACTTATTTTAAAAACAATTTCAGTGTTTTTTTTTGTTCTCTGCCTAAGATACCAAAAACGCTCGTGACAGTATGAGCCTCCTTTGGAACAGACGTGCGACAGCTCACACAGATATCTGGTATTAGGAGAGAGCTGGCGCGTTCCTTACGACATGTGAACAGGTAGAAAAGTTTAAAGGGGCCGAGTATAGACCAGTATTTCAAAGGGAAGGTTCTCAAATCCAGCTTCTCCTGGTCTATAAAAAAGGAATAAAAGAAACTATCCAATTCGAGGTACGTTGGCATTGCCGCTGTCTCCGGCTAGCTTCATTAGCGAAAAAGCAAATCCTATGCGGAGAGGAAGAAGTGCATTGAGCTTGTCAGTTGGAAATGGGCGCTTCGTAGCTTCCCCTTATCGCGCCCGGGGTTTCCGTCGCGGAGGCAGGTGTCGCTATGATGGACACTCTATCTAATTTTGCCGCTGGCGGACGGACACACAGACACTGCGGCGAGCAGTGGTCGTTGTTATTCCCGCGGGAAGCTATTAGGCCGACAGGCTCTTCACCATTTTTTTTCACGTCGGCACCGTGTTGGGACATTCAGCGAGAGAGAACTCGCCGATCGGTGGGAGACGGCGCGAGTCGTCGGCAGTTAGACGAGCGACGGCCGCGCACCTCTTCATCTCGCGATAAAAAAAAACACAAAAAAAACATCCGGCTGACATGCTTTTCCGTACCACTCTTCGCGTCTCGTTCGGAAAAGAGAGCAAGGATGAAATAAAAGAATGTGTTCTACGTATAAGCGAGGCGAAGATGGAATAGACACGGCTGAGTTGTTAGAAGACACAGCGTGCGCGCTTCTGTCAGTGGCCGTGCTGCAGTGATGCGGGCTTTCGGCAATCGACCAGGATGAACACTTTCGAGAGGCAGTTGTGGAAAGGTGGGTTCAAATTCGAGTAATTTCACCGACGGTGTTCCGTGCTGCTTTCGAAAGCACATGGAATGCGGGTTATCGCCAACGCGTGGTACCTAGAAGCAATTCGACAGCTCGTCTTCAGGTGACTGAGCGAGATGCCCACTGACAGCAGCAGTATCGCCAATGGCGTGTAGGAATGGGAAGGCATTCGTTCTAGGTGGTGTTCTTCATGCTGATAAAAACTGCACAAGCTTGGAAATAAGTTACAGTAGATTACAGGTAAATGATAAGGCTAAACACATGAATAGTGTAGGTGATATTGCTTCGAACATCCGAAATGTTGTAGCTGGGCAAGAGATGGCTGTATTCTTAAATTAAGATAATCGTCAAAGAACTAAACATGGTCGAAATTTTTGGAGATCTCTGGTGCAGCATTCCTCATAATCACATCCTGAGTTCGTGGCACTATGCCTCCCACAAATTTATAATAATTTCATTGACAGATATATTATTACGTGTGGTGAACACGAACGATTTCAGGTTCAAGGAGGCGTCATTTTCGTTACGCTAATGGTTAACTCGGTCTCTAACGAAGACGTGGTAGGCTGTTTAAAATGTATGATCAACAATAATAAAAGAAAATCCTGCATTTCCAATCAATGGACGATGGCTAGGTGAGCGAAGCTCTGAAGGTTTTTCGTGATACCGTGAATCCTTCCAGAACCCCTCCCGAGAAAACTCCGAGAACCTCTCCACTTCACGCTCTCGCATTCTGGGTCCGCTTCTCGTTGCGCACGTTTCGCAGTGGCGTCCTTGACACGCACCGTCTCTGGATCCGCCAAGCTCTGCGCTCGTGATTCGACACGTACAGGGACAATCCAGGAGATTGAGAGAAAAGGGGCGCCCCACCGGAGCCCTTCGCAGGCCACGTAGCAGCCAATCGGAGAGCAGCGGCACCTACAACGCCATCTAGAGTCAATTCACCCAACCGCAATACTGCACACATCTCTATAGAACAGCGCCGTGTAGGAAACTAGACGAGAAATGGCAATGACGACACAGTGTGCGTACAGTACCATATAGTGTATTGTCACCCAACTGCAGTTTGCGGGCATCTCTGTGAGACATCGCCATCTATTGTATAAGGGAGACACTACTGGGTATACGCCGAGAGAGGGATGACCCTAGACCAAAAGGATATTCGCCCCTAAAAAGGCTTGAGTTGACAGACCTGCCTCTTTAGTCTGTCTGGTTTATACCATCGCTATTTCGGAACCACAAAGCTTTTCAGTAAGGCTAGTAGACTACAGCATATGAAGCTTCACCCCTAAAAAAGGCTTGAGTTGACAGACCTGTCTTCTTAGTCTGTACGGTTTATACCATCGCCATTTTGGGAGCGCAAAGCTGTTCAGTAAGACAGTAGACTTGTAGATTACAGCAAAAGGAGCTTCACCCCTAAAAGAGGCTTGAGTTGACAGACCTGTTTTTAGTCTGTACGGTTTATACCATCGCTTTTTCGGGAGCGCGAATGTGTCCAGTAAGGCAGTAGTGCTTCGATGAAACTGGCGTGATATATAGCGCGCCATGTATGCGATGCTTTCTCCCACATACGCAGGTTGGAAGGCTTTGCCAACCATGCGATTTAGTTTTCAGTCTTGATTCTCTGCGGCGTGTCTTTATATGTAATCACGTTCCGTGGTCGCAATGCATCTGCTTGTCGCGTGTACCCGCTGTCGCGCTTCATTTTACTTTGCTCTGCGCTGAATCCGATGGTCGCCGCAGGTCTCGTTGCATAATGGATGGAACTTACCCGTGGATGGAAAAGACTGGTGGATAAAAATAAGTTTGCCGAATGTGAATAACACACAGCTGCCTGAATGGCGAGTGAGCCGGACAGGTGCCGCACGAAGCACCTCTCTGTCGTCGTTTCACTGCAGAGGCGGCTCTTCACGTGCGCTGATTACACTATTACATTCGTTAAAAAAATCTACTCGTGCGCGCCAATGTTCAATATTGAAGAGCACGGGGTGGTGATTCTGAGCGCGAGCCGTGATCGCTTCTCGTGAGTGCTATTGACCATGCGTGTTGGTTTACTTTCTCAAAAAGTGTGCCCATGAAACTCCATGGACAGATGCGTGACATTCCGGCTTCTTGTGTTTGGTTTTTAAGATTCCCGTCGATGCTGTTCGGTCATTTGGGGGCGGGGGTGCAATGATGTTTCCGTTCTCGAGCTATTTGCCGTCTGGATGTCTGTATCTTTTTTAACATTTCGATTATGCGCTTAACAGAGTGTGAACTTCGTGTCGGAGGTTTTCATAGTAAAAAGGGCAGGGTCGTTGGTTTGTGGGTATGTCATTTTCAATGGGCAATATCAGAGCAAGGAACGAAAATACCTAAGACAGGAGGAGATGTCTGGCGGCACGGAGAGCTGTGTGACGTCATAGTGTCCTGGAGCTTTGCTTGGCTGTTGGGAAGTGGACATTATTACACCCTGACTGTCCTCAAGTGGGCCTTCAGTCAGGTGATATTGAGCTTACTCGTGCCTATTGTGGGGCGAATAAAGTTGTCTTATTCACTCATTGAAGAAATTTAACCCCACAAGTACATTGTTTTGCACCTTTGTTTGATATTGGTGAAAAAAAAAAGGTTTTCTCAATATGAACACTGGCTGTTTTCTTAACAAATCAAAGGATTTTAAAAGTGACACGATAAACGCTTATATGGAGAAACAAATAATATTTTTCAGTGACATATCGAAAATTTTAAGAAAGATGTGGTATGTAGGGTTTGGATTGAGCATTTACTTTTTACTTTGTTTTATGGGAAGCCAGAGCTTCTAATTTCTACGAGTGTCTTGTTTACATAAAATAATGAAACCTTCTTGAAAGGGTAATGTCCTCTGTGGCGCTCATCAAGGTCTCACGACGCTGAGCTCTTCAGGAGAGCTGCAGTAAAGCTCATCGGGTTGCGAGATAGCCATGAGCCTATTTCTCTCTGGCCGTTGCACAACCCGTTTTCATACCACCTATATAAATTCCCAATTTTAATTTTTTTTCCTTGCCGTGGTACTTTCAAGATTTTACCGCCTTGCCCAACTGTTTTCGACAATTTGCTCTTGCGGTTGGTGCGGAAGTTTTGAAAGAATTGCACTGGTTATTTTACTTGATGTTTTCTTGTAATCACCATGGTATTGCGCAAACCTTTGAGATCATGTCTCGTTTTTTTTCCTGTGTTCTAGACATGCTTTGCATTGACTTTGGACGTTTTCCCCCGTGTATGTTTAGATAAACGTGTACACTGGCAACAACGATAGACTGTCTGTTTACCGGTACACTGACTGATGATTGATTGGTATGTAGGGTTTAACGTACGAAAACCACCATGTTATTATGAGAGAAGTCGTAGTGGAGGGCTCCGGAAATTTCCACCCCTGTGGTTATTTAACGCTCACCTGTAAACTGACTGTGTTTATGTATGTATGTATGTATGTATGTATGTATGTATGTATGTTATGTATGTATGTATGTATGTATGTATGTATGTTATGTATGTATGTATGTATGTATGTATGTGTATGTATGTATGTATGTATGTATGTCTGTATGTATGTGTGTGTATGTATGTATGTATGTATGTATGTATGTCTGTATGTATGTATGTATGTATGTATGTATGTATGTATGTATGTATGTATGTATGTATGTATGTATGTAGTATGTGTATGTATGTATGTCTATGTATGTTATGTATGTATGTATGTATGTATGTATGTATGTATGTATGTATGTATGTATGTATGTATGTATGTATGTATGTATGTATGTATGTATGTATGTATGTACGTGTCTATGTATGTATGTATGTACGTGTCTATGTATGTATGTATGTACGTGTGTATGTATGTATGTATGTATGTATGTATGTATGTATGTTGTATGTATGTATGTATGTATGTATGTTATGTATGTATGTATGTATGTATGTATGTATGTATGTGTACATCCAAACGCAACACACGGGATCGACTGGAGTCATAATGGAAAATGTACTCAGTACACTGCTCTACACCAGCGCCTTGTTACTGTGACCACCTCCACTTGCTGAGCTTTGATGTCGAAACGTACTGCTTCGACATTTTTACAAGCCCAGGTAAAGTACAGCGTTCTTCTATTCAAGTGAACGAAATGCTCGCTCTGTCTGTAGGGACGCGCAAATTGCTTCGATGTGCTCGTTTGCGCAGCTAGAGGGCAGCTATATTTGTCTCCAGAGTCTACCATTTCAAGGGTTGAATTGTTAAAACATTCGCTTCAGTGTATACTCTACAGGCCTTTGAGTACACGGGCCCTTTTATTTTCTATGTAATGTTTTCCCTCTGAAATCACTTACCGAAGATTTTTAACTTTGCTTTTATTTCCAATTTCGGTTGCTGGTCAAGGAACTCGACCATTTTTCACTGAGCTCGAAGCGTAAGTTACGGCGTGATATTCTTGGAGATTCGCAAAAATTTTAAAAGGCACTAGAGAGAAAACATTTTTTTATTCAGTTATTGGTAGTTTACCCTTCAATAACGCAAAAATTACCACGCGTGGCGCAAGACGATGCATCGTAAGCGAGAAAACACGCAAAAAAAATTGCTAGTGGCTACGCCACGCTAAAACTACTGCACCCTGATGTGATAAATTTTATGGTGGTTGCTAAAATCTGCATAAATCTTAACCGGTAAAAGTTGATTACAATGCCTACTACTGGGGCCAGAGACCCAACATGCCAAGTTTCGGGAAATTTCTTCACGCCAATGTTGCAAGTAATAATAAATACTCTTTAAAATTTATGAAGTCTAGTGAACTGATTTCGGCACAAAATTAAAAAAAAATTACATGTACTTTGACCTTGGTTTTCTCCTCTCATTGAAGTTGTGAGAGAACACTTTATCAATCTAAACCAATTCATTGTTTCACTTTAGTGTCCCTTTGAAGGAATTGAAACCGTTTTGCGTGTGCCTCCACTCGATTTTGTTTACTCGCAATTCAAACAAAAAACATAGCTTTTGTGAGTCGTGTCTTGAACATGTACAGCAAAAGAACTTGCTGGTGGGCTCTTTGGCAGAACATTTCAAACATGTGAGAGCGCGAACACAGAGCACGATCACGCAGGCGCTCACTTCGATATTCATGTGTGGGCGTGTGTTCGGTGCCTGAATGTGGGCGACAGTAAGTGTGGGAATGTGCGTTGTGTTTGCGCTGTTATATTTTTGAAAAAAATTGTTACAACAAACCACATGCTTAAACTCGTATCCAGTGATGCAGTGGCCAATTGCCGTATTGCGTCACTTGTTGATGCAGGTGTATTTACTCTTTCTTAGAGTAGGTTACACGCGTAAAAGAAGTTTCGAATTCTAATATCTTGAAGGAAGTTTCTTCTATATCTCGGCTCCGATCAGAGGAACTGCGATGTTCCCGCAACCAGAACGGAGTTTGCACGTCCGGGGGGATGCTGCTCACGGGATATCTATCAGTGGTCGAGTGAGCCGAGTGAAGGATCGGCGAAGGCAGCGAGCAGTTGTTTGTGCTGCGAGATGCGGTGCGCATCGACTGAAAGCGCATTCATGCATCGAAACTGTGGGTCGAGAAAAATGAGCCGACGCCGGATCCCGCCGGGATCACGGCTTTCGTCGCGAGAGTGCCGTCCGGCGTGCTCCATTTCTGCTCGGACATTAGCGAGTGACGAGCTGTCAAAATGCGGCCCCGGCTGACGCGCTGGGCTCCCGTGGTGTTGGCGTGGTGCAGCGAACTGATAACCGAGCCTCGCTGACGCGCCTCGCTGCGTTTGGACCCGGTTGATGCAGTTCCCGTTGCCCCGTCAGTCGATCTCGGCCTGCTATGGAGTTTCAGTCGCTCTCATGCCGCGAGAGGCGTGCCTGAGTGCGTGGGACGAGCGAGCGAGTGAGAAAGAAAAAGAGGGAGAGCTAGCTAGAAACTGAAAGTTGGGAGGTTTGCTAGGCATCTTATTTTTTAGAACGTAGAACCCCACGTTGTGGTGAAAGGAATCTGACTCGATTGCGCTGACGTGCCTACTTTGTAACGCGTGAACCCCTTAACTTCTCACGCCCTTGTTACTGCGGCCAATCCTCAGAACGTTTGCTCGCGAGGAGGAGAGAGGAGGGTGGCGCCGATGAAGGTTCCCAAATCACTACATATTTTCTGGCTCCCTTTTCCTCCCTCTCCACAGAAAGCAAACATAGCAAAAACACAGCCCGCTTCCCAGCGCACCCCTTCTCTTCGAAAGTTTTCAGTTGTAATGGGACTTTTCCGCTACGTAGACAATGCGAAAACTTAGTCACCATTATGTTCACTTCTTTCCAAAGAAACGCGCACAGATGTGCGCTTAAAGGAGCAGTGGTGTTTCGTTTTAGCTTCGAATATACGTTTACACCATACGAAATACCCTACCTGTCTAAGTTTTCGTGAGAAAGTTAAAAAGGCATGGCCTGATATTTTTCGTTGCACTATCTCTTGAAGAATAACAGAGGACAATCAAAGTGCTCGGACAGCTTTCATTGATGAAGCGCTGCGGATATTGCTAGACCTTTCACACGGTGCCCTCACCCCTGAGCAGTGTAAGGAGATGCCTTCTAACGCTTTAATAGGGTGTTTATTAGTATTTTGCAAATAGCAATCACCATCAAGGAATCGCTACACCTCGCTTGAATGATCACCGCATAGGTTGAAATCGGACTGCATGTTACCAACGGAAACCTAAATATGTGCACCAGTCGTGCTTATAGTGACGGCTTACCCAAAAGTCCTAAGTTTGGTTCCGGCTGTGGTGGTTGCATATTGATGGAAGCGAGTGCCGAAGGCCCGTCTACTGGGCGACTTCGCTGTATAACATTGACGTAAGCAGCTGTTTAAAGTTATCCGAAGACCCCCGCTACAGAGCCTCTCTTAGCCCGAGTAGCTTTGGGGCGCCAGTAACAATAATAGTTGTAGGGGTTTAACGTTGCAAGACCACCATAGGAATCTGAGAGACGACATATTGGGGGGCTCTGGAAAATTTGACCAGCTCGGGTTCTTTAACTTGCACCTTATTCAAAGCATATGGGCCTCAAGCTTTTTCGCCTCCATCGAAAATGTGGCCTCCGCGGCCGGGATTCGATCCCTGGACCAGCAGGTCAGTAGCCGATCGCTTTGGGACGTTAAACCCCATAAAGTAAAAAGGACTTCTTGCTGAGCTAGTTATTTCATACTTAAAGGAAAAACAGACACGGCTCAAAGAGTACGGGGACGAAGCGAAAAAGAAGCCGCCCGCATCTTCCCACGGGGAGAACTCGAGTAAATAAGTCAAAGTGGGGTGGGGATATCGCATGACTTTTGCGTAATTGGGTGTGGTTTAGGAATGCCTGTTTGTAATTTCGTCTTTAGTACTCACATTTATTGAATGAAGAAGCGTTGCCTTCAACGAGTGGTGGGTCGCTGATGCTGGGCTGTGCCCCACTACTGGTTGAAGGTATTGTTGCTTCCATAGCATCTACTCAAGTCCAGCAAAGCGTCAAGTAAAGCGAAAGCTAAGAGTGAAGATGCCCTTGACTGAATTCCGAACGCGCAGTCGAGTGCCTACATATACCGGGTGGCCAGTGAATGGTTGTGCTGCACGAGCAGTCGTTTTTAAAGAGGATAGTCTTTCTTGGTGACCTTCGACGAAAAAATATTGGTCTGTCTGTCCGTCCGCAAATTTGTCTGTTTGTCCGCCCTTAACGGTACTCTAAACGGCACCAAAGTAGCGAAACGATACTCCAAACGGCTGACACCATCCGCAGCGCCCACCAAAGTTTCTCAGTATTCAGCGTTTATACTTGTGCGATTTCTAATTAAAAAGCAATTATTGCGCATATCTGAGGCACTATACAACACGTCAATATCCTGTATGTGTGTCTCTTACTAAAAAAGGCATACATGAGTAATTATAAGGACCGCAGCTTTTATCACGTTGCGCTGACCATGCAAAGCTTGTACGAAAGGCAAGTGTTTCCTACGCTTTGCTAAGACGATACGGTGGTGGCACCAACCCATCACCTTGCGTTCTATAACACCTCAACACCTCAGAGACGGGCACGCACTCCCGTCTCAAAGCCACGTGCTTTGTTTTCTAAGAAAAAAAAAAACTGACAGATTGCGCTCATGTCTGACGTGTGACGTGACGTCATGTGCTTGTTCTCCTCCGCTGCATGCTCGAGGCGCTAACGCAGCGCCTCCGAAATGCCATTCACTGATTTTCTTGCGCCGAACATCAAATAAATATTTTGTTCACACTCTCCACGCGCAAGACTCTCGCCTTTGGACGACATTTGCAGATTAGATGCAGATATGGGGCCATTTTTTTTTACTAGTAGACGCTGCCTGTGTCGGCCATGCGAGGTGACGATTCCCTTAGAACTTTGATCCCGTACCGTGCCATCTACCATACCCCAAGACGACGCTAAGCAAACGCTTCCTCTTGCGCCGACGCCATGTCCCGGTATTCTCCGCATCCACAGCCCTCTTGTCTTCACAGTCGCGGATGGCTCCGACGTCTAGTACTGGCTCGCCATGTGCAAATGCGTGAGCGTCCTCAATCATTGGTACGAAGCAGGCAAACTCAGCAACCTGGTTTACTACCTCGCGCGTGTGGCCGGCAAGTGGTACAAAACCACGGATCTGATTTTTAGACTGTGTCTGCTTTTCGACTTTGTCTGCCCTCGACCGAGCGATGCAGAAGTAAATGGCAGAGGTCATTCTTGTATCACCTGCCGGCTTCAGTAGCTGTGCCATTAAGCTACGCACAGCTTGTTATTGCAGTCAACAAGGCAAGTGCTGCGACGCTGTCGAACTGCGAAAACCCTCAGAGAAGCCCATCGAACGTGAGAGATGTGCTTGTAGACGGTGTTTGTGCATCTACCTTTGTAGATACTTGAGCGGCAGTATCCGTCATGAACGCAAGACTTGTCTAAGTACTGCCCAAAGGGACGACGCCATTTTCCGGGCTCTCCCTCTGTACAGCCAGCACCAAAAGCACTCGCCCTACAGCGGTGTGCACAAACCACCTCATGAATCAGGATGCGATGTACGCCGTCAAATTGATCATAATTCCTGGTGGTCTCACGAAGTCATCCAAGGATGGGCATTTCTTTCTTGCCTTGACGCCGTCATTCATTGCGCACCAGCTAAAACAGAGTTCTCACCGTTCTGATTTGATGACGGCTGACAGTCCATCGGGTGCAAGCAAGGTTTCGACATTTCTTTAGTCTTAAGTTATTCAACGGCAGCTCTGCAGTCTTTAAACTGTTGTCATCTCTCTCATATCTCTGTCTGTCAGTGCTATGTACGTCGTCAAGTTTTGTTTACCAACACGCCCAAAAACAGCATAGCTTTACACTCAGCCCTGCGGCACGGACCATGCGAACAGCTGATCTTAGAGGCTTGGTATCTCCTCCATACTGCTTTTGACAAAGGGCACGAAGAAGAAGAAGAAGAAGAAGAAGAAGAAGAAGAAGAAGAAGAAGAAGAAGAAGAAGAAGAAGAAGAAGAAGAAGAAGAAGAAGAGAAGAAGAAGAAGAAGAAGAAGAAGAAGAAGAAGAAGAAGAAGAAGAAGAAGAAGAAGAAGAAGAAGAGAAGAAGAGGAAGAGGAAGAGGAAGAAGAGGAAGAAGAGGAAGAAGAAGAGGAAGAGGAAGAAGAAGAAGAAAGATGAGGTTGAGGTGTTTACTGAGAAGAAGGAGGAGAGGCTGGCCTGGAAAGTGGGACACGCTGGCAATGCTGCTTGATCAGTGATTCAAAGCAACAGGCTTGAGACAGTACCGCTATCAAGGACCGACTACGATAGTCAACTTCAAGTGGCAACACGGAAAATCACTCTCTCAACTTGTAATACAAGTACACTGCGCAATAAAATCCACTTTAGCTCCAACCCCTTACATCCACAAACACCTAATGGACTACGCCGAAACGATACCACTCTGACGTTTATGGCTGAGAGCTGCTTTCATAAAGTCATTTTTATTTCGTCTCGATATGGCTGACCACACTTGTGTGACAATTGTAATAGCGAGAAGACACTACAGCAAATCTTCAAGAAAGTCACTTGCAATCACGCTAGCTCGCATAGACAGCAGACCGATGACAGCTGTAACCATTCTGAAAGGTTCAGAGGTCATCGCAGGTGAAGGCGATGAAAGTAGCCCTCAGATTCTTGAAGGCAACAGATTTGCTCTGGCTGTTATGGACTAATACTGTTATGATGACTGTGAAGTGCGACTTTGTATACACGTGTTCTCCTCTCTCTATCTCTCTCTCTCCAGCTTTCAAACGCCCTCATGCCTGTCCCCAGTGTAGGGTAGCATACAGGTCGTTCTAGACTGGTTAACATACCTGCAAGAGTGTAAGCTTGGGCTAGTTGGTGAGTAGTCATATTTGCAAGTTTTTCAGAGCAAGAACATAGGAAAAGGGACAGGGTAGACAAAAGGAACGCTGACTTTCAACTGTTGGAAGTCAGCGATCTTTCTGTCTACCCTGTCCCTTTTCTTATGTTCGCGCGCTGAAAAACATGCAAAGGTAACATCCCCGTGTTTCCCTTACTTCCTGTTCCTTCTTTTCTTCCTTTCCCCAATGGTAAATTGTTTGCTCAACAATGCTGAATTCGTCGCTCGTTTTTTACGCTGAACAAGTACCGAAAACTAGTTTTACGAAAAGGGGTGGGGGGTGGGGGAGAGGTGTTAAAGACACCTTGCTCTAAATCATGATGCACGATTCACCAACAAGAAGTGACGTCTGACCAACACAGAAGGGTAGCTATGTGGAATTAGCATAGCTAGAGAAGTTGACGGAGCGTCGCCCTGTATTTAGCACAAGGACACATTTTTAAAAATAGCTGTCGTTCATTTAATGGACCTTTCAAAGAATGTCGCACACTCATATTTGAATAAGCCTGAGCTCTGGAAACCACCAGATTGAAAGCGTGTTTTGATAAGTGGCATGCTACACAGTGCAGAAGGACACTACAGGGACGAGATACGTTAGATAATTTCTCTTTATGGCTAAGCAATGGAATGAAGGTGCTGAAGATGCTCTCGTGCATGAAGTATTCCACGCTCACCCCATGGTGCCCTATGTGGTTCAAGCAGCAACTTTCTTCGTGACATTTTGGCAGTGCGACCCGTGTCGCTGCTGTTGAGTCGCGGCAACCGCTAGAGGGTGTGTGTATCAGCAACAAGAACGTCATTATCACGCGAAACAGCGGCAATGATGCTTCAGCCTGCACGACCCGCGCAAACTACCCCTTCTCCGTGCCGTGGTGTCTTCAGCACTAGTTTCTTCGACGCCGGCAGCGGGCCGAGTGTGGTGCTTCCGCTAATGAGAGCCTCTCATATCTAGCGACGTTTGCATGGTATTTGGCCGCCCTATGAGGCGTGAAAGTTTCGTGCTAGGCGAGCTCGGGCGGGAGCTAGGGCTGACCGGAGTGCGACATCGCCTTCTCGAAGGACAAGCAAGAGCGGCTACCATCCTCGCTGGGAAGCCAAGTGTCGATCGAACAAGCACTCCGGGCCCAGAGGGAAGGGACATTACGCGGGCATAGGTGCTTTCGTCGCCGCCGCCTCGCGCCGGTGGTGTGTGTGTGTGTGTGTGTGTGTGTGTGTGTGTGTGTGTGTGTGTGTGTGTGTGTGTGTGTGTGTGTGTGTACTTACTCGCTTTTATTATTCCATTAGAGAAAAGACGGGAAAGACAGAATTCCCCTCTTTCTTTACCACTACCAACGAGCAAGAAGACGCCACCTAAACGGTAGTGTCAGCGGCATGCCACCGCCGACGATGTTCTCGGCTTTACAGCCCATACGAGATCGGTCTGGGGGACATCTTTATAGTTCGCTGCGAAAAAATGGTTTGCTCCAGAGGGACGGTAAAGAAAAAGGAATAAAAAAGGAAACAGAAACGTGGGCATTCATGCTAGTTGGCAGTGCAACTGAAGTGAATGTTTTGTTATGGAAATATGGTATACGTCGGTGCACCGCTGATGCGAAAGTCAGTGTGCAAACAATAGAATGCTTCAGATATGAGCTCTGCCATAATTTGTCAAAGATGGCGTGTCACGTGCTTTTCGCCATCAGAAAAAAAATATTGTTACAGCACTTGAAACATGAACTTTTCTTTTTTCCCGTCTTTTGTGTTTTTCATTGGGACAGCGAATGTGTCTCGCAAGTTTAGAGAGATAGCGATAGTTTGTTATTCATTTCGTCCTTAGCCCGCAGGCTCCGCAATCTTGTGAAACCGTCTGGCGTGCTGATATATATCCTTATATGTGAAGGAGGTTGGTGGTCGTGAATTGTATCAGTTACTTCAAGGCGGTCGTTAAACTACTGCATTATAGCAATCTGCCTATAGCGTATGGCCATTTACCCGAGTTTTAAACGCTTTTGAGCGAAGCTACTTCCTGTCATTGTTATCAGTATTCGTGGCTGAAGCCGGGAAAGTTTACTTGCGCGCGGGTTAGCCTAACTGGTGTACGTAGCGTACCTCAGCTCATTCTCATGAAGTGATTACCTAACTACATTTTCTTTTTTAAGTATCAGTAAAATCACAATTTGCTGCACAAAAAAATTTAATCATTTCATTAAGTATAGACAATGGGTTTCAAAGAAATATCATTGCGCTAAGATTAGTACATTCAAAATAAATGCTGTCGACTCTGCTTTTGGCTTCATGCGAACACGAAGTCCTTGAAGTGTGGCATTTATGAACATTGAAAACGTGCACGGTTCGCAAAAGTCACTGGAGGCGCAGACCGAGATCACGGCAAATTAATGATGAGGGATGAGTTCGAAAACATTCCGTCCCCTGAGTTCGTTGTTATGCACCACGTTTAGAGAAACCCACACCGTGGCAGCTTAGCGGATAAAGCGCATCTTGTGGACGAGGCGTCTCTGGAAATTTGTTGATCTAAGCGAAGGTTATACCAATAAGCGCTTACTTGTAAAAAAAAGAAAAAAAAAGAACATTTGTTAACGCTGTAAACCAAGGTTAGTACCGTCCATTGTACAAACAAATACTGTCGTTGCTTTACCTACTTCACATTTGTTGCTTACTGGGAACGATGGTTTACGGAGTTAAGCTCGCATTCAGCGTTCTTATTCACAGGCAGTTTTAAAGGAACTTCGAGGACATTCGATTTATATACGCAAATGTCTTCGTGTGTTCATAATCATTCCACATTTATTGAAGACCGCATTCATGAACAAACGTACGTGCATGACAAAATAGAAGGTGTAGTCGGTGTTTATTTAAGATACTCGGGTGACTGGATACCTTGGAGCCAGTCCTTGCAAGCTTTCTTCGTGTCCATCGTGTTCTTCGTATCTCTTTGTCGTAGTTCTGTTCTTGCGCTATAACTATAGTCTCTCTTTAATCTCAAGGATTGTAGTATAATTCACCTAAAGCAGTCGTAGTCAAAGCGTACTTTGTGGGTGTTCAAAGTTTCAAGACCTTCCGCGCATACACGGCACACGCTGCTATTAGTTCACGCGTATTTCCCTCTTTTTTTGTCTTTTGCTTCCATTTCCCCTTTTCTCATGTAGGGTAGCAAACCAGGTGCAATTTTGTTAGCCTCCCTGGATTTCCTTTGGTTTTCTATATCTCCCTGTTCTGCTTTTCCAAATATCTGAAAGCATGTCTACAGGCCGCGCATATAAGGAACACACGATGTCCCTCCATCCTAGGAGTGGAAAGTATTTGTCCTTGAACGTTGAATAGTGTCCAAGAGCGAGTGCAGGCGCGCATGCATTCTCTCGAAGGATCTCGAAAAGTGATACGTTCAACGAGGCGAAACAAAGAATGCACCCCAGACATTGTCTGAAATAAGAGCTCCACGAAAAGCACGCATGTGTAAAGCATATCCCTTCGTTTCCTGTCTTGGCCCGTGTTCGCCGCCAGCCCATCTCTGCAGTAGCTTGCATATGGCCTGTCAGAGGAATGCTGCCCCTGAAAGCCGAGGGACGAGCTTGCAGGCGCCTTGTCTGGCTGCAGCGCGAGGGAAGCGATCACGCGGTTGCAGAATCAATGCACGCCTGGAAAGAGTATGAGGCCTATAGGGCCTTAAGCAATGCGTCGCGCGAGACATCGTGTGGCTCTGCTTGAACGACTATGCCACCTACGTGAATAGCAGGCATGAATGTTAGCGATGCATTTCGAAGGCGTGGCGAACGAACGAACGAACGAACGAACGAACGAACGAACGAACGAACGAACGAACGAACGAATGAATGAATGAATGAATGAATGAATGAATGAATGAATGAATATATGGCCACCTCTCCTTTTAGTATGTTCGAGTGTTACGCTGACGTGAGTTCAGTACAGTTCTTTTCTGTGTATTTTCAACCACTGAGATCACGGGAAGCATATGCCGATGTGATATGTTGGTGATTATCATTCCAGTAATAGTGCGCTCATTGCTTGGAGGCTTGATTTTCCAGTCAGACTTCGACACAAGTCTGGTTGATGGCAACACTCTGTAAAGGACCTGAATAGGTTTTTTTTTCTATGCATTCATCCTTCCACTGAAGACATACAAGAACTTGACATCAAGCGTCTTTGTTTGAGACATCGTTGGTTCTGTAAGCACGCTGCGTAGTGAGATGAGACGGTAGTATTGTAATTCTATCAGTAAGCAGGCGAGTGAGATATGTAAACATATATACTCACTGTTTTTGCGCGTCTTTCTTCTCAAGAGGTGTCCTTGGTTCGGGGCCGCATCGGCTCCAGCCACTCCACGTACCCTCTGTATCGACCACCGCGGTCTGTCTCCTTGCCGGCGCAGTCTTCCAGGAGGAAGGTGGTGAGAAAACCGGGGCCGAAACTTGACGTTGAGGTAAATATCAGGTGGATTTCTTTCTTTGTAATTGCTGCACCGAAAGGACGAGAGGTAAATGACGAGGAACATAAAAGTGCGAGAACATAACAATGTTTACTTTTCACCACCATGGTTATCAGCTAGAACTAGTGTGTTAAGCTTCTCGTGCTATACTTCCGACGTAGTAGCACTGCTGGAGATTCCACTAGATTATCTGGCGTGCCGTTTGGGTTGGACAACTATTGTTATGGCACCCACTTAGAGAGCCCTCGGTCAGCGAGATTAGCGCGTTGATTACGTGTCCAGGCTTCTCAATGATAGGCACCTCGTGTAACATTGCGATGCATTGGAGAAAATGTAGCGTCGAAGAAATAAAATATTTTTGAAGAAACTTTCAGTGAGTTCTCTTGTATTCCTCAAAGCAGTGCGGCCTGTTAAAAAATCACTTGCTGCAATAGCATGAGGTTACGCCTCAAAACATTACTTTTTTCAAGTTATCGGCTGTTATAAGCTGCAGTGAACGAGGCGGAGTTGAACGACATTATTTAAGAGATGCGAAGCAGACGAGCGCTATAAAACGGGGTTATAGAAAAGAAGCACTCAGGACTGGCGCTCAGGGAGAGAGAGAATGAAATGAAGGAAAGGCAGGGAGGTTAACCAGAAAATGGAGCATCCGGTTTGCTACCCTGCACTGGGGGAAGGGGGAATGGGGAAGAAAGATTGGAAAGAAAGCGAAGAGGGAAATAGACGCGTGCAAAAAAAGGGGGGGGGGAGCTGGGGTGCTACAGTCTATACAATAGGCCGCTGCCACGCAAAAAGTTCAGTAAGGCCTTCACTGATTTTCTGTGAGCACACAAATCATGTCGTCTTTCCAGCACTGATTGTTCAGACAAAGGTCTGTCGTCAAGGCGAGCTAACGCAGCAGCTAGTTGCCGTCTTTGCACGCTGTAACGAGGGCAGTGACAGAGAACGTGCTCTATAGTTTCATCGCTGCCGCAATGACCGCAAGCAGCACTGTCAAACTCAACTTTCTACTGATGTTTATTGAGCACACATGTGAATTTATAACAGCAAGGCGGTAACATTCATCAGTCATGCAGCCCTATATAACAAAACTGTCAACCCTCACCAAATACACCACATCATGACATCGCACCAATAATGCTTTAACAGCTTTCAACCGCGCAAAGGCTATAAAAAATGTCCGAGATTAACGCCCCACGAGACGCTGGTATTTATATAGAAAACGTACCTAGAAATGTGAATGCGCAATCACTAAAGCCTAACCATCGAAAGTTTATGCATTATAAGACAACTGCCTTCAAAACTAAACTACCCGGTAAAAAAAAAAAACAGCCTAGCTGTGTGAGAAAAAACAAGCCCACCATCCTGGAAAAAAGGTTAGAGACTCTGCACAGCTGCTAAACGAAACTCTAAGAATACTTAGTCAAGAACCGCGTAAGATAAAGAAACAGTTTGACAAAAAATAAAAACCAAAACAAAGCTTCATCTCCAAAGCCGCGTGACGAAATTCATGTTAAAACTAACAACAGGTAATTGCAATGCCTGAACAACAATGAGCTGCGTCAATAAAACAGAAAAAAACGATGTATTATAAAAACCTGACCATAAACAGAAAGAAGCTCACAGCACAAAACTGCAATGAATATGGTTTGCTTCTACGATTTCTTTTCGTTGTGTTATGTGAACGTTTGAGAAAAGCGGTGTGCGCGAGCTCCGGAATGCATTCACACCTTTGGCAATGCTCCGTAAGGTGGACATCAGTGTTATTCTTAATTGACAAACAACGCTCTCTTGCCGCATTTAACAAAGCATGGTGCTCTGAGCCATAATTTTAACAGAGCCTGGTTTACACAGAAAAGAGTTTTACGTGGCTGAAGTAAGCTGAGAGCTGTGGCATTCATAATAACTCGTCAATCAATAAATTCATCAGTCAATTAATCAATCAATAAATCAATCAGTGCTTTGATTGCATCTTCGCGTCGCCATAAAACGTCACCGTGGATCATTTCGTACTTCCGTGGAAACTATTTTGATGTTTATATCTTCACGGTGCAAACTTTCGCATAGTTCCTGTACACCTAGTGCAAAACTGTTCCTGCAAAGAAAAAAAATTGCCCGCAGCTTCCCTCGGGGAAACACTGAGGAGGATGCGGAGCATATAATTGGTTAACGGGGTGTTAAAGTGCGACTTACTTGGGTCGATGGCTAAATTGGTTAACGTGGTTGTGAAATGGGGTGTTAAATTGCGACTTACTTGGGTCGATGGCTAAATTGGTTAACGTGGTTGTAGGAGGGGGTGTTAAATGAGTGAACACGTACACACGTATGCGAAAGGGCGGCGCTGGTCGAAGGGACGTCGATCATTGTGTTTGTGGATTCGTTGGAATTCATTTCACCGCGACCTTGGACGTCGACGCGCCGTACAAACCAACCGACGAGCGGCAACTGAGCGAGCGAGCGCCGACCTTGAGTATATATACAGCGCGACGGCGCATGCACTGTCAGCTGTTGAATGTTCTCGAAGCGCGACGGCGCATGCGCGTCCACTGGAGAATCAGGAGAATTGTAGAATGTTCTCGAAAGGGAGAAGCGCGCGCGGCACAGATGGTGGGTGACGGTGCATGCGCGCGTCAGCTGTCGAATGTTCGAGAAGGGGGAGAAGCGCAACGGCGCATGCGCGGGCGTCAGCTGCCGATGTTCTCGAAGCGTGACGGCGCATGCGCGCGCGTCAGCTGCCGATGTTCTCGAAGCGTGACGGAGCATGCGCGCTACATTATACAGCTAGCGAATGTTCGTGAAGAGGAGAAGCGCACGCGGTGTGTAGAGTAGGAAGGGTGCACAGATGGGGGGGGGGGAGTGAAGCGCGCGCGGTGTGTAGAGGAGGAAGGGATGCACAGATGGTGGAAGAAGGAGGAGGAAGCTTGCGGACGGCGCCGCACTACAAGCCTCGAGTATTAGATGCTCCGCATCTAATAGTGATCATGCAAGCATAGTGGTATAGTTAGTTTTGCTCGCATGACCTGAAAAGGAGGTGAACATGCGATCAGGGTGAGTGAGTAATCCATCATGAAAACCAGCACAGGTTCAAGAAAGGGGGCAGAGAAACGTATCTGTGTTTGTCGTTTTTTGTGTGCACTCGTGTTCCTCTTTGGCTGTCAAGACAAATTTTGCTAGGCCGCTATGTTGGTCGCAAAGCGTTGAATTTTTTGGAATCTTTTGCACCGGCGCAAAAATAGCAACAACAAAGAGCGGAATAGGCGAAGGTTCTGACGGTATTGAACAAGGCCTGCACAAACATATCATATACTGCCTTGCGTGATTTCAGCATTCCATCTTCAGTGTTCAGGTTGTGTGCGTGAAGTCGTCAGCAGACTGTGTTCGAAAGAGCCACGCGAGCTTCGCCGTATGCGCGTTGAACCACACAGCCAGGTTGACAGGAGGTCGCCGACCAGAAGAAGGGACCGCAATTACAGGAGTCCTCTCTCGGCCTTACGGTGCACGAAAGTCGTCAGGGAGCCCCGAGAGCGCCGAGGCGGAAGCTAGACCTTCACGCGCTACTGGGGCGTACGCAGTGGTGCTTATAGTGCCCCGCTCATTGTTTAGCCTGTCCTTCAAGTGACTCCCGATGCGTGAGGCCGTGCCACTTGAGCTTCGCGCGGTGCATTCATCCAGAGCACTCCTCTTCAGTGCTCTCGCGACGGCGGAGGTGACCGTACAACCAAGGTCTATAAGATAACAAGATAGAACGAACGAAGTGCTGAATATAAGATGAAGGGAGTACTCACAACAAAAGTAAGGTATTGTTTTGTTGAAGGCAATCGGTTAATCTTTAGTGCAGGGCTCGTTTCCCGTATTTGAAAATCCAGACAAGCATCTGTGTGCACCTGTCTCGTGTTCTTTTTCAGTTGAAAGCAAGAGTTAACACTTATGAAACACAATTTGATGAATATAGCAAGTATTTGGAGATATTAAGAGAAATAGAGAGAAAGCTTCAAAAGACCAGTAAACAACCCCGAGGTTCAAAAATTGTTATCAAGAGAAGTACGTGTAGTTTTGCTTTGTGAACATGGTGCCGCAAGAATTTTGCGAAAACGTGCTATATTTAGGAAGTTACTGAGGTTATAACATTGGTTCCAGCTGGTTTCAAGTTTTCGCGAGGCCTAGCCACTGTTTTCCCGAACAGGGAGGGGAAGTCGTAGCCCGCCATCGTCACTGCTTTAGAGCAATCGACCGACTGCGTGCTACTTCAAGTCGGTGATCGGGGACATTGCGTCACTGCATGTCCGTGAAAGGTCAGGAGTGGGAAAGGGCGCGGGAATTGTTTTTCGAAAAGAAGACTCTGTGCGGCGTGCAGCGCTGTAATATTGGGGAAATATGATCGCCGCGGTCTACTCTAGAAATGGCCGAGTTTCTTCAAGTGGTGTAAAAATAAAGTCGGAGCCTGTTTACTGGTTCTTTAAGTGTCCGAATAAACCAAGTTGAAACAAATTACTGAAGAAAGATGATAATTCACTGAGCTAGAGCATAATAATTTTTTTTGTGATTACAAACACGAAATAAACTAAACGCGAAGAATGGCAGACAGAGGCAGAACATCCATGCTGCTCTCATCTTGTTTTCATCGTGTTGAGTTTGTTTCGTGTGGTTTTTCTCCAAGAGAATCGGCATCTGTTGCTATTTGAAAAGCAGTAAAGCTTAGCGCATTTCTAGAAAAAGTGCACATTGTTAATGGCAACCACTGAGAGGGAGGGGACCAGGATCTACTGCACAGAATGTCTTCTTTTCATCGTTAAGGTGATGATACTATACGAACAAAGGTAATATTTTCTTCGTCTAGCGCACCTGAAACTGAATTGCCAAGAGGGTACGATGGCAGGCAGCGAGCCTGACGAGCATTACGCACTTTCCTTCGTGAGGTGTTACTAATCACGAAAGGAATGTGTCGCACAGGAACAAAGTGTATTTCCTCACTGTTATGTGAGGTTCACATTTATTATGACAAACTGTGCCTAAATCATATGAGCATGGCTGCTAGAAGTAATAGTAACATATGCTGAGATAAATTGCCGCACGTAGCACGCAAGTAACTGGTTGTGATAACCATTTTTTTGCCATATTAGAATAAAACAATGCAGTATTGTCACAACACGCCCGCTTTATTTTACGTAGCAGCTGTGGTCACATGTACCCGCCACGGAGGTCTAGTGGCTAAGGCACTGGGCTGCTGACTCGCAGGTCATGGGATGGAATTCCAGCCGCAGCAGCTGCGTTTTTGATGAAGTGAAAATGCTTGAGGCTCGTGTATTTAGGTTTAGGTAAGCGTTAAAGAACCCCGTGTGGTCAAAATTGCCGGATCCCTCCACTACGGCTCTCTCATATTCATATGGGGGTGTGGACACGTTAAAGTCTGACAGTTCTTATTACCATTAGTGGTCACACGTATGACTACTATGCAGACTCAGTTGCTTGTTTTCTTTCCAAGATTAGCTATGAAGAGGGCATAGGTACCAACTGGCTGCTCTGCATCGCAGAAAGAAGCAAAGGGAGTAGAAGCTAACTAGAAAAAAAGTGTATAAACAAACAAAAAAATCAAGCAAAGAACAGACAAACATAATGCAAAGTATTTGTGCCACTGAAGTTATTCTCCCACATAATATAAATCTTAAAGGCTAGCGTGGTGTTAAGCTTTCACTTATACATCATGAGTGATAATGTGGGCAGCACTCACTTTTGATTTCCGCCCATATAACAGTGTGTGTAAATTTTTTAATACCCGTAAAAGCGTCTGTAATACACGTATAAAATTAAAGTATTACTATATAGGTTTAAGTAAAATCTACCCACTTTCACCACAACATGATTTAGTTATACACTGTTAAAGCGCTATACTAAGGTGGATTATGAGAAAATGCAATTTGTGAATGTATTTCTTGTGTTTTACTTAATTATTGATATAACTAAAAGGATATAAATTTGTGGGATGGTGCGTTATACATGCTCATTAGCATAGCGAGCACAAAAAATACCAGTTGTTCTTTTAGCGTCCATTGTGGATAGGGGGCATGCGTTTAAAGCACTCTCGCGTCTTAACGTTCCTGAATGAAATTATCGCTGGAAACAAACAAAAAAAGAAAACGGACAAAAAGAACGCAAGCATACACACAACTTGTGTGCAGAGCAGCTCATTAAGGATATCCTTGGGCTTTGCGACCTTGCGTGCAGCGTGCAATTTGACCGCCACGGAGAATAAAATCAGCGAGTGGGAACATGGCTGCGTGGAGCCACACGTTACTGTAGTTTGTTCGAGAGAGAAAAGAACAAATTAGCGCGGGAATGAGCAAAATGCAGCACAGGGCTCGGGCTCGACTACTGCTTCGTAGCTTAGAAATAATGCTTACCCTTAATGGCATGTGTGGCTCCCTTTTCTTTGTGGATGTTTTTTTTTTCCTGCTAACTTCTCTCATCCTTGTGAGGTGGCTAATTGCGCACCATGGCAGTCGTGGAGAGCTCTTTGTAGGATGGCACAGCTCTACGCTAGGCTAAGAATATGTGTAAGTGTGTGAGCGAAAAGGCTGGTGGGGTGAAGATGTAGGGGGCGTCAGCGAGAATCGCGCAGCAGCAGCCCTACCATTACCGACGCCAGCATTTTTGACGACACCCTTTGTCAAAGAGGCAGAAATGACGCTCTCATCTCGGCGTCCTTCTCACCTTTCTCTCGTTAAGGGTCTCTAATTACACATGCACGCACAAATGAGCTCGGGTGGCCAAACAGAGCAATAGTGAAACTCTCTCTCTCTCTCTCTCTCTCAGTATTCCGCCTCCTCGACATGAGCGCTTTGCTGAGCAAATTAACGGAGACGTCTGGCAACCCGAACGCCCGATTGAGGTTCAAATCACAAATGTAAAAAGAAATAAATAAACAAGGTTCATGAATGAAAAGTGCGAAATGAAAAAAAAAACAAAGGCGGGCAGGTAGAGCCCCTTTTCTAAACGAGAGTCCACTACCGACTGCATGAGCCATTAGCGAATTAGTCCATAGACGATCCAAGGAATATCGCGTCCTCGCTTCTTTTTTGCTCATTTCACGCACTGCCTAAGAAATCAGCCCGTGGACAGAGCGAGCCGCCGTCAGAGCGAAGAAACCTGGTCGGTATCGAGCAGTCGTTGTAATTTGCATAGGCCCGCACGTGTGATAACCGTCTTGAGCAGACGTACAGGTGCGCGAACAGAGCGGAAAGATTCGCGCTGCTTCGTGTGCTTCCTTTTCCTATTTTTTTTTAAATACGAGTACCGAAGCTTCGTAACTGCCACGTCCGTCCACGTGCCCGTAAGGTTGAAGTACGTCTTTAGAAAAACGATGAAACAATTAGTGAAACCGTTGTTTAAGCATGCATGCGCTGTGAGTGCCGTTAGGCGCCTGCGCGTAACGTCGTGAATTAGCTTCTTGAAGACACGCTAAGTGAGTTTAAAGTAAAAACAGAGCAATCGTAAAATTTTGACTGGTCCAACTGCAGAAGTTAAAGTAAGTAGGTTTTGTCACAGGACAGTATACGTGACGTGCCGCTAAGTGACGCTGAAGAGCTGGAGTGGCAGACGAGTGGTGAGACCACACTCTCAGTTTTGAATCGGCTCATTATGACTATGCTGGAGTTAATCTCATTAGTAACGACCTTTCTTGAGTACGTTAAATTACTAATTAAACGAAGAAGAATTCAAGCTCTACAGTTTATTCTCACTTTTTTTTTGCTGCCGAAAACTAAATTAAGCTACGAAAAGTTCACGAAATGTGCTTTCAGTGATTTCCAGTCTGCTTTGCTGCTGACTTTATTGATAATAAAAAAAATACTTGCTGCCACATCGTAGGTCAATGAGTTACCTCCGTGAGGACGAACTCCCCAGAGAACATTAAAAAAAAAGATACACCATGCCACAACTTACTGCGCAACTCGGAATAAGGGTGCTGTGCCATCGCTTTTAAATATATTTTCATAACTTAAAATAAGCTTGAATACGCTACATGAATTATTTTTGAAAAAAAAAGTACTCCGGCAGTCGTGAAAATAGAACAAAGTAGAAAGTTGGAGTGCCAGAATTCAGGCGTCACGCTAGTTTATTCGTCAGAGCTGAATATGATTCTTTTATTTCATACAACGCGCAAGCTTTGTGAGACCTCCACGGTGCCTCTGATAGCTCACTATAAACTTTCTAGGAGAGCCTTCCGCACGACAGTAGGTACGAGAGCCCCCAGTAGATAAATTGAATTTACTTATGAGTTATTATTAAATTAGGACATCTGGGTAGAAGCCCGTCTCAGTAAAATGGCTACAAAACGATGCACAAAATAGCCTTAAATGAACCACATGGGAACAATGGTAAATCAAGCGACAAAATAGGGTGATCAATTTCAACAATATCGTATGGTTTAAATACTGAATCAGCGACAAGTCACATTGATATACGACATGATATACAAGTCCAGGTGCAATATAAAAGCTCATTTTGTGTTTATAGCAACGTTAATGTCACTATAATTTAAGCACGTTGATAAGTGGTCCTATACGACATGCCTGAAATGCTTCGGAATGTTTTCTTGTTCAATAACTCGCGAGTGATTTTCTCAATTAGTAGCACATGCAATAATTGGGCTCTCAATATATTAGAAACTTCAACGATACACTCCTGCAATATTTCCGCGAGCTCAAGGAGTTGAGCATTTGTGAAAACTTTGAGCACACCGCAGTATCTGAGTGTCTTCGTGTCGAGTGTCTATCTAAATCTTTCGTGTCGTGGACTTGCATCTTAAGATAAATAAAAATATTACGTTGAAAGAAGTATTAAACAGTTCTAAAGTTTTCATATTTTAATACGGTCCTAATACGAGCCTAACCACGAGATGGAAGTAACTAGAAGAATAAGAATCGGGTGGAGCACATTCGGCAAGCACTCTCAAATTATGACAGGAAAATTGCCACTATCCCTCAAGAGGAAGGTATATAACAGCTGTATCTTGCCGGTACTTAGCTACGGAGCAGAAACCTGGAGACTTACAAAGAGGGTTCAGCTTAAATTGAGGACGACGCAGCGAGCAATGGAAAGAAAAATGGTAGGTGTAACCTTAAGAGACAAGAAGAGAGCAGAGTGGATTAGGGGACAAACGGGGGTTAAGGATATCATAGTTGATATAAAGAAGAGGAAATGGACATGGGCCGGGCATGTAGCGCGTAGACAGGATAACCGCTGGTCATTAAGGGTAACTAACTGGATTCCCAGAGAAGGGAAGCGGGTTAGGGGGAGACAGATGGTTAGGTGGGCAGATGAGATTAACAAGTTTGCGGGTATAAATTGGCAGCAGCAAGCACAGGACCGGGTTAACTGGCGGAACATGGGAGATGCCTTTGTCCTGCAGTGGACGTAGTCAGGCTGATGATGATGATGATGATGATGATGATGATTTTAATACGGTATGTTTATAACGAATACTACGACAATTACAATGGCATCGCGCACTGTACCTGTAAGGATGACTATGCCGCAATCTATAAAGTATGACGCACGAAAATAATTGAGTAAGGTATCGTTACAAAACGACTTTCTTTTTACCCCCCACCACATTTTTTTCTTGTGTAATAACACTGTCAACACCATGGTTTTTTTTTTACAGGAGAGGAAACAAATACAATTTTACAAAATGACATACAATGTGGGCCTAAAATCCAAGCAAAATAAAAATGGCCAAGAAGTACATTACAAAAGTGAGCCATTCAGTGTACAGATGCACGTAGTCTTAAATAGTGTGAATTGAAAAGAAAAAAAAAATCAACGAAGAGAAAGAATGCATCGCATCGTCTAAACAAGAATAAAATATAATAAAACAAATATGTTGATGCATTTGTAACAGAGAAGTTAAGTGATTTTAAAGCTGAAGACAGCAGCCCTGGTGGAGGAAGACATCAGTATATGGCTTGGTAGCTCGTGCCATTTTTTAATCGCCTTCTGAACGAAGCTGCATTTAAATTTGACGTTTGGGGTGAGTGGCAGCTATATGTTCAAACACCGTCTGTGTGTAGAGCGTGGATCTGGAGAAACTACAAAGAAATATATTAAAGTAATTTTAACCTGGTTACGAATAATAAGAAATATAAATTTTAAATGAATGCACTTAGTTTTAAGTACTAAGGTGAGAAGGTTAGCATGGTTACAAAGATCGGAAGCAAAGTGTACGACTTGATATTAATTGCATATAATCCCGGAAGGCACCCTTTGAACTGTGTCCGGTTTATATCACTTATAAGTTGGTTAAGGGTCCCATATCGTGTATGCACATTTTTTTATTGGTCAAACTAACATTTTATACGCAAGACTTTTCCCATTGGGTGCCTCGCCATGCAATCTTCGCCTCAGGCCCTGAAGTGTTTTATTTGCCATGGTCCACCATTACTCCTTTTCCTCCCTTTTACCCTTCCCCCGAAGTAAAATAGCAAGCTTGAGCATGACATCGCTCAGTCCCGACCTTTCTGTAGATGCCCCATCCTCTCTATCTCTCCCTCTCTATTTACTTTCTTACAGGTGACGTCTATATGAGTGTTCGACCTCAATATTGGAGTAAATATTAGCCCTAAGTATTTATATTCTGTTACCCTTTCAGTATGTGTGACCCATTACTATATTTGTATTTCAAAGGTACCCTTTTTCTTGTTATATTCATTCAAACCAATTTGGTGGGAAAGAAAAGATATCTGCTATTCATTACATCAAGGTAAAACTCTTTGTAAATTGTTGTACTGGTCTATCTGGTTTCTAAAGGATGTGATCTTGTTATATGTCACACACTCATCTGCAAACGATCCTAGTGGGACAGACGCATTTGAGGGTAGGTAATTTATAGAAGTCAGAAATAACAGGGTCCACAAAACACCGCCTTGAGGCAGGTCGGATCAAAGAGACCTGGTTGTGGACTTACCTTTATTTATTCCGACGTATTACGTACGAGAATGCAGGTGTACTGTGAACCATTGAGTAATACCTGAGTTTCCGAATATTTCATTTAAATTTTTTTAGAGTTTGGGATGCGAGACCTTAAAAAAAAAGGCTTTGGCAGAGTCTAAGAAGATTAGATCAATCTGTTCCCGGTGGTTTATTGCTTGCGCAAGATCGTGAACTGCCAGAGCAAGCTGCGTCGCTGTAGATAAGCTCCTACGAAAACCCAGGTGCATCCTTGATAATCAATTGTGAGCGTCTAATTAATACGAGATATGCTGGCACATTATATGCTCAAGCAGCTGGGATCAGGTATGTACACTCGTAAAAAATATGGGCCTGCAATCACCCACTTCTGAAGAGTTACAACTGTTATAGCGAAAGCTGTTTTGAGACCACAACAGAGGTAGTTTTCGATGCCATAATTGGCCCCCGCCGCCGTCGGTGTCCGTAACCTCTATCACGCCGAATAAAAAACGCCTGACCGGCGTGGTTTGTGCAGCACAGTCACAACGAAAGCTATAGAAGAGTGGCCTTTCGGAGCCTTTTCAAAACACTCATTGGGTAACTACTGCAAGCACACTTTCTTGAAACCCACTAAGGCATTAAAATAATTTCTTGGGCAGTAGGCCGGCATTAACTATGCTATTTTTCATCATTCTTCTTAGAAGCGTGGTATCCGCTGAACACTTCAAGGACTTTCGAGCCAATTGTCCATGCAATGGCTGACGACGATGAGGAATTATGACTGTAGTGGGTATCCGCCACAGGTAATAGAGAAACAAAAACAAAGTTTTGTAATGGGTTGGAGCATTGGACGGCCTACTCGTTATGCTAATCGCATTGTGCAATGACTGTTTGTTCTTTCGCTGTTTATAAACGCTTTATAAGTCGTATTAACGCGCTTGCTTTCCCGACATCAAGCCTGCCTAAGGCAAGTTTGACAACAAGCCAGAAGTACGACCTGTTTATGTTGTTGGGACTTTATTCATTATGGAAAAGTCGCATGATCGATAGACACGCCGAGCCACCACGGTCGACGAGATCTGTCTTCCGAGAAGCAGCTGCTCAAGTGCGCACTGTTGTCGAGACTTTTGACCTCGTTCCGGAGTGGCTTCCCGTTCGTGACGCTTGTGTGTGTTTGTCTGACTTCTGATGAAGTATGTTGTGTGCACTTTACTGGTGATAATTTCATTCACTAAAGAAAAAAAGCACCGGTGTAGCTCAGTGGTAGAATACTGGGCTCACACCCAGCGGACCCGGGTTCAAGTCCCTCTGTGCCATTGGTACAAAGTCATGCCTGCCTAGGGCAAGTTTCACAACAAGTTACAAGCACCGGCGTAACTCAGTGGTAGAATATCGGGCTGGCACCCAGCGGACCCGGGTTCCAGCCCCAGTGTGCCATTGTATATGGTGCTTAGGTCATGCCTGCTTAAGGCAAGTTTGACAACAGGTTATAAGCTCCGGTGTAACTGAGTGGTAGAATATTGGGCTGGCACCCAGCGCTCCCGGGCTCGAGCCCCACTGTGTCATTGGTGCAATGTATTTTTTCTAGTTTCAGGCGATGTGGTTACGGACAACGGCGGTTGCGGCGGCGGTGGACAACACGCAACTGTGCGTGACCCGAAAAGTGATCTCATAACAGCTTTCACTGTAAAAAAAGTAACTAAGTTAAGGATATTCTAAATAAAGTGGTATGCAAACCCACGCGCTGAGCGCGGCAGCTCAGTATTTACCTCCAGGCTATGCCGGTGCTAGAAACTGTTGCAAACTGACCCTATAAAGCTTCATATAGGGTGAGGAATTACGTTAGCATGAGTAATAAAGCGTTTTATAACAGCAAAAAAACAACTACAACAACCAGACGTCGTACTATGCGAATTATCAAACGACTGGGTTTTTGAATGCTTCAATTCATTAAAAAAGCCTCTGGCATAATTTTTCATTGTCGTCAGCCGCAGCATCAACAAAATGCACATAACTTCTTGCAAGTGCGTAGCAGGTACCAAGTCTCCAGTTGTTTTTTCACACAATCCACATTTTTCGTTTTATTGTGCTGGCCCCGTACCATTGTGGTGTGGTTCATGTAGGGGCTGAGACAACTAGTAATGCTAGGTTGATGGCCTCTGAGATCGCGAGGTGTTTCTCTGCATTAACGCTAGGAGAAGGACGCATGCGCCGTTTCATTGAAAGAAAAAGACGGGTCGCGATAATTTTCATCACAATGATTCATATGTGGGGTTTAATGTCCCAAAACCACCACAGGATTATGAGAGAAACCGTATTGGGGGGCTTCGAAAATTTCGACCACCAGGTGTTCTTTAACGTGCGCCCAAACCTGACCACACGTACGGGCCTACAACATTTCCGCCTCCATCGAAAATGCATCCGCCGCAGCCGGGATTTGATCCCGTGACATTAGCCACTAGACCACTAGACCTTAGCCACTAGCAGCCGAGTACCTTAGCCACTAGACCACCGCGGCGGGGTGATTTTCATCACATGTTGCCGTCTTGGCATGCTCGTTATTTAGTGAATTAATGGAATTTGCTAAGGCATGTTCCCGGGCGAGTTGGTTAGGGTTCATCATTTATATGGGTATAGCGCAACACGACAAGGATACAAAAAAGAGAGAGACACACACACACGCAGTGCTATGTGTGTGTGTCTGTTTTTTTGTGTCCTTGTCGTGGTGCACAGTGCCTACATAAATGATAATTAATGGAACAGTGAGACATATTTCGCAGAGCTGCTGGTCAATGCACGAACCCTAGCTATCACGTTTCTAAGAACAAAAAGCAAAAAAAAAGCGAAAAGAAACTGGATTACTCTGAAGTCTGACAACATTCAAGCGCCTTAACTACTCAGTCTCCAACATCACATTAAAAAAAAGATCAATGAGAATCCTATTGATTTCCTGGAAACAACAGCGTATGCTTTCGAGCCATGCAAACGAAATTTAAGTAAGAGCTTCTTCGCAATCTCTAATTGTTTGTGCTTATCGGACATGGTAGGTATTACATCTTTCAGAGTGTCTTTTAGCACATTTCCCTTCTCGATTGGCATTCCTAATGACTGCCCACGTATAAGGTATGGTGTTCTCGAGAAACGTCAAGGATATTTTTTTTTACTTCGCTTGGCACATTAATTGTGCTCAGCACTTCGCGGTCAAAAAGAAAGACAACAAGCAGAAAAACATTCGCACCATCTTTCGCTAGTCATTTGCCGAAAGACACGTCAGATTATGTTGTAAGTCCAGATAATCCAGTTATATTAGGGAACAGAGAAAGAAGTTGTCCTAACAATCTTCATCCGCCTATTCGAAAGTTCATGGCAGCCATAATAATAAATTGATTGATTTGTGGGGTTTAACGTCGCCATAATAATAAAAATAAAGAACTAGAATGAAAAGAAAATGAGAGGGAGGTGAACATGCAACTATTTGCTCATCATTCTGCTGCCGGTGGTATCTTATCGATATCGACATTACGGACATCCTGTAGCAGCACGTGACAAATGGATCGCGCTTAACTGCGGACGATCATCCCGGAAACGGGGAAGTGGCTTGCGTTATAGGGGTGGCGTTGATCCCCATTTTGAGCCTGTATACACTCGTGCACGGATGTACGCTCCCGCGTCTCACTTATGGCGGTGCAGAGTCTTGTTGAGGACAGAGCGTGTGTTGTCGAATAAAGCCCCAGATTCCCCGAACTGTTCGTACGTGAACGGTCGCACATGTCCAGCCAATGCTATTGCTTCTTGCAGTTGTTTATCGAGACTGGCCACATGAGAAACGCGATTGGATCACAGATGTGTCTTGCCATTTTTACGACACAAAGACATTTACGATCACATTTTTACGAGTTTCGCACCGGTCCGTTCTACGACGCGTGCTATAACATTAAAAACGCTGCACAATATTAGTGAGAATAAAGTAGTAATAATTGCGGAGGTCTTAACGTCCCAAAATCCCAATATATTTGGGATTTGGGGGGGCACTGTAGTCGAAAGCTCCGAAAATTCCAACACCCTCAGATATTTCAGGTGCACCTAAATTTAAGCACACGGGCGTGCAGCACTTTCGACTCCATCGGCAACTGCAACCTGCCGAGGGGTAACAATCGACAGTGCGATAGCGTGCCGCCAGAGCAACACTGAACGCATCTTGTGTTTTCAGCTTGAGCGCCTTTACTGGCATTGCAGTCCACGATTGACACAGCGTACTTCAGTCCATACTCAACAACATGCCGAAGTAGGTGTGAGTAATGCTTTAGGTAGCCTAAATCAGAAAAGGGGGCATCATTGAGCCCGGCTGACTGCATCGCACTGGAAGAAGCGGGAAAGATGGGAAAACAGCATTTTGTCAATGAGTGAAATCCTATGTGCACCGTAGTTGCCAGTGCAATAGAAATTATCAGTGCCACTTCACACGCGCGGCTATAAAGCCGATGTAATCTCAGTAATCACCTTTAGGCTTATCTGCCGTGAAATGCTACGGCACGTCTTTCGAAAAGGGGAGTCTCGCCGTTGACAGCTTAAGTGATTCTAAAAAGAAAAAAAAGAAGATTAAAGTGAGCCCCGTAACTGCTACATCATAGTGCGACACCTCAACAGTAGCTCACGAGGGATGGGGATAAGAAGGGATTAAAAGGGATAAGGAGGATTAAAAAGGATAAAAATAGAGATGAGAACACCCACATACAGAATAAAGATAACATAGAGAAAGATGGAGACATGGTCTTAGGAGTCGGAGGACGGGGCACCACTCAGCGAGAGCTTCACGGCGTCAGGAGATGGTGGAGGGCGAGCCGGTCGGCCAGAGCTCCGCTGCTGTCGGAGATTGCGGGGGCGCAACTGGTCGGCACGGAATCCAGCGAGCGAGTGTGCCATTCACACCGCTCTTGTATAATTTAGATACTGCAAGTAGTTGCCTTCACGTGATCGCGAAGGGAATTGACGCACAGTCTAGTGCAACGTCGCAGAGATAGCGTGTTGTTTAAGCTAGAAATCCCCAGTAACACCTTCGTATTCCGGGGCCCAAGTGATTGTCGGGGTTTAGCGTTTGTCCAGCTGTCGTCTACTTTGGGTGACTATCCGGCGTGTCTTGGCGCCCATTTTTCCTTTCTGATAAGTTCTACATGCGGCCTGAGAATCTGTGTTAATAGTCAGCAGAGCGTTGCGCTCCATGCTTTCCCCTATAGTTAAGACAATCTCTTCTGCTCCTATGATGGCCTCTCGAGAAACCGAAGCACACGCTATGATCTTACCTCTTCTGTTTACCACAACTACTACCGTAATTTTGCGTTGGCCCAATATGACCAAGCATCCATGAATCTCGCAGTGTTCAAGAACTTTGTTGTTTTGTCCATGTATGCCGCTCCAGTTTTTCTCCGACCTGCGTGTAATGTTGGATCCATGTTTTATGGTATTGGTAATACCCCGCACAAATCTCTGATCTGGCAGGGTAGTTCCTTGTTCTTTTGATGTGTGTGCATACAACCTCCAAGACGGACTCTATGAAGAAGAGATTTGCCTGCTGGAGTTTGTGTCAATCAAGTCCTCTGCGCTATGACTTGGGCCGCAGATAGCTCACCAGATGTGTTGTAGAGGGATATAAGCTTCTCATCAGAGGTGTAGTACGGCAACCGAGCTGCCGACGGCAACACCGTGAAGGACCCGGCACCCACTGATTCTAGTTACAAAGCCATACTGAAAAATTTCAGAGATTTGCTGAGAAATTACCCAGCACCACACAAGAACCGTTCGACCACGGATTCTGTGACGTTATGCCGACTGCAAACTAACACCTACATACACATCCACAGATTGCATGTGTACTACCCCACAACATGCATAGACATATGCCCGTTCTGTCGAAGAACATCGACGATCTACCACATCACGTGGGAACACCGAAGAACAGGAAAGGGATAACAGCATAGAGAGGCCATGCTGTCCAGCCCGGTCTTTGAGGATCAGCTGATGCTAGTCAAGAGGGCTGAAAGAATGGCGAGAGCCAGCCGTGCCTAGGAAAAGGGGCCAGACCACGTGGCGTTGCCCTGTTTTAGTGGCAACGAAGCCTTTTCCGCAAGTAAAGTTTTGTGCTTCGTCTTCTTCTTTAGGCTAATTCTCGTCATTTTGAATATGTATTTATATGCATTAAGCGGCGGGAAAGAGCAATCGCTTGGCAGCCACCAGTAAACGTCTGTGACAAGTATTTGCTTAGCATGTAAACTCTTCCCAGACTGTCTCTTCAACCCTGATGACGTTGTGTTCTGCACCTTTGGCAGCTTTGCTTGTCAAGCCAATTCCTTCCCAGTCGCACTGCTTAGGCAGGCGTAATAACTGTCCGGCTTGATTCATGAATAATGCTTGAGGTTGTATGAAACGTATTATTCCCGACACCGTATTTACCATGTACCTTGACGCTGTTTACGCAGTAGTAAGAAGACGCGGTGGCGTATGCATGTTCACCGCCAAGCGATGTCGGCTTGGCGGCGTTGCGTGAAGCCATATCGTCATCTTACCATGCCGGATAAGCTTCCCAGCGTGAAACATACATGTGTGGCTTATGACACTCTGATGGCAGAGCTCCGCTTGGTAACAGGCTTGGTCCCTTATACATCGGCATGCATAATAAAAGAAATCGTTGAGACGCCTTGATTCCCTTTTAGTGGAAATTTTGTTGTCCATTGGTTAACACTGCACAGATTCTTGCTTATGAATGACAGAAGAAAAGAAAAAAAAGAAAAAAGGCAAGGAGGTTATACAGTCCTTACATTCCTGGTTGACTACGCCACGCCGGAGGAGTGGGAAAGGGGAGTAAAAAAAAATACCTGTACCGTCGTCCATGCATAATGCGTTCGCGATTTGTGTTGATTCTATTTACAGATAAAAGGATGCCCATGAAATTGAATATGATTGAGTCACACTTCCTCATAAAATAAAGACGCGTATGGCTGGAGTTGCTAACTCGGGATACATCGTAACGTTTCATGCGAATTTTCCAGCTCAAGGAATATTTCGAAGACAGAACTGTGGCTTTCCTGCATTACAAGATAGTACGGCCATGATTTCGTGTCTGCTCGAAGTGTATATAAATTACATGTTCTTGTACACCAGAAAGAGCGTCGACTGCTGCGACACGGAAAGAAAAAGAAACACCTCGAAAGCTTTCGCAATGCACTGTTGTGTAAAGTCCCTTTCACACTTATGGGAAATCTCGGAGCGCATGGCATTGTGATGCGGCCAGCGCTACTGTCACGCGCCAGCAGAGGCTCGCGCTCGCGCAGACGTTTGATGAGCGTGTTATTAGAGAGTTTTAGTTTATCGCGCGCAACGGCCTAGCGTACGCAACGTGCGAGAGGGAGCAATTAAGTGCGCATGCGCTGAACCTAAGAGATCTCGGCGCTTACGTTGCGCTCGCTACGGCTGTTGCGTACTTTACCAGTGGCTCTCGCGAGATCTGGAACAGTCGAGCAAACAAGATGGCTGCGACCGACAACACTACGGTAATCGTGGCAGCGAACTAAGTCCGTGTGAATTTCGATGCATTTGTTGCCTCAATAAGTAACTCGAAGCCAGTAAGTGAGCAGGTGCAGTGGACTGCAATCGCTGCTAAGCTTGAGCGCGACGTTGGACGACTGGACAAGGTCATTTACGAAGAAGCAGGAACGCGATGTTGACGTGAATAACTGTGACGGATTTGTGGGTTGTGTATGGGGCGTCGTGTGTGTGATCCCTTTGAACTGTTGTGGTTGCTGCGTGTGTCGTCTGCACATGCATTCGTATGATCGTCTGCCCAAGCATTCCAAGTGTCAGAAAGTAAAGCTTAGTTCTGGTCAGGCATTCACCGTGCACGTGGATGCCCGTCCGTGTTTTGCGAAGCTCAGGTGATTTTTCTCGCAAATGGTACCCTCATCTATGTGAAAGCAGCCGCCATCACGTCAAAAATGAAACGTGAAGACGTCACTGCCAATGGGGGCCTTTTGCATTTAGCGTTGAGCAACCCCAGTTCGGTTCTTTTTTTTGTTTTGTCTTTTGATCTGATAAAACGTTTGTAGCAGACAATAAATGTTAAATTGGCCATAAGCGATCGTCTTCGCCGTCTCTGTCCCTTATGCTGCTAGTTAATTTAGCCTCACCACCCCAAACCTCTACTTGACCTCGCAAAAGATCACCTTGCCTCATGCCCTAATTTATGTGTTGCGTCGACTAATATCGGTCAATGCAATTTCTTGCCCCACCACGAGATGGCCTGAAGCAACACTCAAAATCAGGTCTGTTGACGCTGAGGTGCAGTACACGTTTCAGATGCTGCGCACGGTAAACTATTGCTGTGGGACGCAGCCTTAAACGTAGCGTACGCCGCGCGCAGCACGTTGCGGACGCACAGGCTTGCGTACACTGAACTAAAATTTTCTATTGAGTCGCGGTGCGCGCTGGCCACATTGTCGGGCAGCGTGCTGATTTCATAGTTTACGCAGGAACTAGGCCGATATTCTGTTCTAAACCTTGTGTGATGCCGCCCTAGCAGCGCGAAAGAGCTCCTCAGGTACTGCCTACTCGGGTATCGCCCTTCACGTCTCAGCGAAATTATAAAACCGCGGTATTGATAAATTCAATCATTAACATCAACTTTCCACTAGCTGTGAGTACGTTTTTCGCACCTACCCGTAACACAATGTATGCAGGCTCTGGCAACTTCAACCTTCCCAATTGTAGGAATGTATATGGCGAACGGTCAGTAATCTAGTTCACTGGTGCTCAAACCTGGAACACAATTTCAATTGAGGTTAAACGCGAATTTTATTTGACTTGCAAAATACATTTTTTCAATCATTCGTGTTCCTAACCACAGTGAAGCTCACGCTGATAATTTTTCATGTCTCAACTGGTTCATATTTTTTTCTTTGTTATGATGTAAGCGCAATTGTTTTTTTTTTTATTCTTCAACACCCAACGCCGATTCTGTCCATTATCTTCGAGTGCCCCCTTTCTTGTACTTTTTACAATGTATGCCAGTAGTTCTTCTTTATCGCCTGTGTGCTTCAAATTTTGCAGCAATTTTGTATTAATTGTGATGGGCATTTCTATATATATAACATACATTTGAAGCTACTCAATCATTGAACTTGTATAAATATTCATGATCATATCACGTGCACCCCTGCTCAATACATGTAAAAAAATATCATGCATTAGATTGGACCAGTAACTAGTCACACAGCTAGGCTAGTGGTCCAAACACTTTGTAACAACTTTTGCGTTAATTTCATTGAATAAACACTGATTGATTGGCCTATCAGCCTTCATTGGCAATTATGGGGTTCTAGAAAAAGAGTTTGACAGCAAAGGTTGTTTGCTCTTTCGAAACGCTGTGGTACTCAGTGCATTCCCATATGTTTTTTTTTTCTTTGGGTGTCAACCGCAGTACGCTGCGACGAAGAATACCATAATGAACACGTACGATGCGTTTTGATTATTTCACGCTGAAAAAACAAAACAATTCAATCTACATTGACTGCCGTGTAGCTATGTGCGTTAAACACAATAAAACAACGAGAATGAGTGCAGAAATGCTCTAGGTCAACTCTTTCCAGCCCGGTGGTTACCCCAAGTAACCAGCTTTTCTTCATTTTTTTTATTCTTGAACACGTGAGCCCCGCGTGTCAGATTTTAAAAGGCGCATAATTTGAAACATTTGAAAATTTGACCCATATGACGGTATACTTCATTTGGGCTTCAAGGTAACATGCTGCGTTTGCTTTCTTTGGGCTTCCGTCGTCTTGAAGGCTTGCTAGATGGTGGACCCGACATATTTTTTATAGATGTATAGGCGTGCGGGCTGTAGAAATGAAGAGCTGTACTTTCACTGAAAGTGACCAGTAGGCCCTTACTGCATGGTGGTCATTTTTGGTGACTACATTGTGTCTTTTGTCTAAAATTGCGAATTTTTCGTTTCTTGCCAGGAAGTCATTTTATGCACACATAGAAAGGGCAGCGCAAAAACTCGGGAAAAAAGGACAGTAGAGACAGAGCGCTGTCACTACTGTCCTTCTTTTTTCAGGAGTTTTTGCACTGCCCTTTCTATGTGAGCATTACGAGCCAACTAGCCCAAACCAAAGTACTTCTCATTTTATGCAGAAGCTTTCGACACTGTTTGATTTTGTTTGATTTAGTTTTTTTTCTTTGTTCGATTTTGCTTTCCAGCAAAATGCAGTTCTCTGCATGAACTAGTTAAGATAACAATCTGAACGTGCTTGTTCTTGAGAAGATTTCGATACTTGTGGCAGCACTTGCTCGCCGGTATATAGGAGCAGCACCGCTGCTGCTGCCGCGTGAGACTTCCAGCTCCCGTCACGTACCCAGCGGCAGCGATGACGGCGTTCATTTTGGATGGCAGTGTGGCGTAATGTGACACGGTAATAAATATCAGTCTAGTTTCCGCAGCAATGATGACATTCACCTGCTGCCTGACAATGTGGCCAGTGAGCGCTGCAGTAGCCGACGATGCGGTTTAATCGCACAACATGATGCCCCTCAGGCGTCTGCGCACGCACTAGTGCGGCGCTGGCCGCATCATGGCTGAATTATGAGGCCACGTGCTACGGAATTTTCCCTAAGACTGTACATGACCGATTTTCGCTCCTGGTGTAAATTTTGTAGCTATTTTTGTCTCGCAGAGCGTTTAACGCATTGCTTGTGAGGAAAGAGGTTTCCGATGCAAACTCACACAAAGCACAGAGCGAGAGAAAAAGAAAAAAACATGCGCGTTAACAAAACAACCATGGATAACGAAGCAGATCGCAAGAAAATTGTGTACGCGTCAACCGAAAAACTCGGAACCATGCACACGCTGGAGAGTGCGCATGTGCCATTCGGAAGATTCTCGCCGTGGCATGGTGCTCGTGCCGGTCTCTTCAGTGAGGAATTGGCCACCGTCACTGCCTGCGAGTGCCTAGCGTGTCAGACCACAGCGCGGGCTATTTGACGCGCCGAACACGCCGGACTACATATATCTATAGGCATTTGATGAGCCTCTAGTCTGTCGTCCATCGCTATTGTCCACACTGCCAGAAACAGCCCTCGTTCCAGTTTCCCAACGCTGTATCCGGAGCAGGAAAGCCAGAACAGGGGGTTCGTCTGCATAATGACAAAGGCGGGCCAGGAGAAATTGCGTCACGTCGGTGCAGCACAAGCAAGCGCACTTACGGGCAAACATTTTTCACTTCTCGTTAGACCTTTGTTTTCTTTCTTTCTTTCTTTCTTTCTTTCTTTCTTTCTTCTTTCTTTCTTTCTTTCTTTCTTTCTTTCTTTCTTTCTTTCTTTCTTTCTTTCTTTCTTTCTTTCTTCTTTCTTTCTTTCTTTCTTTGTCTGATGATTCCCCGCACTTTCACTGCTCAATGCACCAGCCTGGACGATGACATTTCGAGTTGAGAGAAGCAGACGAGGAAGACGGCCACGGTGCGACCTCTTAGCCCTTTATGCGAACGCTATACATTTCCATTTAGACGAAGAAGACCCAGCTGACTCGCACGCCCAGAAATGGAGCCGTCACCAGCGTTTTTAGACCGGGGCGTCTTTGTGTTCGCAAACCCTGTGAAAGCCTTTGATGCCGCATAGTATTTACTGATTTAGAGAAACCTCGAGAAAAGAGTGAAAACGACAGTCTTACACAAGGGAGAGCGCTGCGCGGCATTAAAAAATTCCTCCTCTCGATTCAGCACCTTACGTTTACTCTTCATTCTACTCCCTCCTCTGGGGGCCTCCACGATTCACGAGGAGAGCGACCGTCTCGCTTTCCATGTGGGAATCTTTGAAGTAAGGATGTCACTGCCCAAATTATTACTTTTAGTAGGCTCTTCTGTTGCTTCTTCTGTGAATTCTATCCTTGAGAATGAGAAGCAAGATTCATAAGAAAAAAAGGAGCTTCTTTTTTTTCTTTTTGAGGGCACGGTGGTAGCGAGATTGACGTTTGATTTCCCCTCGTAGCATCTGAAATGAAAGAAGAAAATGGATGATAGACCTCGCTAGGTAGGTTTCACCTGAACATTTATTATTTGAATCAGGGTGGTTTTAACCGCAAATTTCTAAATTAGTCTAAATAATTTCCTCTAACCCTTCTACAATTAATTATAACACTCAATTTGTATCTAATCAGTTTTGCCTACTTATTAGTTGGCCGATGCGCCAGGACGTGTGTTAGCCGTACATACAGGCCGTCATCATCATCATTATAATCACACGAACTCTATATGGCGTCATCAATGGTGGTGGCAGCAGGCTCTTTTTATTTATCTCTGAGCAATACCTGTTTCATGCGAGCACTTTTGAATGCGATGTGTACCGACCCGGGTCAGGGTTCTTGATCGGGACCGTTTCGACCTTATACGAATTGAGTTCAGACAGCGAAATCTCGATGATGAAGACAGTGCGCTATGGTGTTTATCCTGGTCGACCCTCATCCCGATTATTGGTGACCTATGGACACCGGTAAAAGAAGGCTTGCATATCGTTGCAGCTCTGAGCGAGTAATTACTCTCATTCACGTGAAATCGAAGCATCGGCTTATTTTAAGAGTACGCCTTCTGGGTTTAACCAAGCGCGGGTTTCAGAAAATCAGCATTAGAAACATTGATTTCGAAAAAAAGAGTGCCCTGAAATTTTTTATCGATTGATTGATTGATGATGATTGATATGTGAGGTTCAACGTCCCAAAACCAGCATGCAATTGTTAGAGATGCTGTAGTGGAGGGCTCTGAAAATTGCGACCACCTGGGGTTCTTTAACGTGCAACCAAATCTGAGCACACAGGCTTACAGCGTTTTCGCCTCCAACGAAAATGCATCCGCCACAGCCAGGAATTGATCCCTGCGAATCAGCAGCCAGGAATTGAGTGACCTGTGGGTCAGCAGCCGAGTAGCTTAGGCACTAGACCACCGCGGCGAGGCAACTTTAAATCGATGCAGTTGCAAACAATCTAGCGGACTGGGTGTTAGGGGTCGTCACGTGTCCAGCTCGCACGCCAGGTATAATTTACGCAGCTAAATTCCACTCACTCACAAAGTAGATGGCGCCGCAAAATAAAGTAGCAGCTCTAACTGCATTTTGTACAATGCTAAAGTTAAACTTCGCGTAAACAAACTTCGAGCCGCTTGGAGACAACAGTGCCAGATTTGCTTTACGCACCTCACAGTAATCTGTTATGATCCCGTCGCCCCTGCCCCCTTACTCCTTATTCGGCATCATCTGCTGCCAACCTACCTCCCCCCCCCCTCCTTTTTCGTACTGTTTCGATAAAGAGATTTTGATTTCACGCATTGACTTATTATCCCAGATGCAAGTTTAATGTATGAGATGTTGACAAAACGATATGAAGTCAATTTTGAAAAAGTAGGTATAGTTTACAATGCTTGGGTCACGAAAAAGGTGGGCGTGGGACCGGCTAGTTTATTGATTTATTTGATTGATTAACCTGCAAAAAACTGACACTGTTTTTATAGAAACAGTCTCAGGATAGGAGTAGTCAGATAAAATGGTCACATAGGTAGCCGTGACCACCTGTAAAACACACATGTTCTCCAAGGTTGCATTAAAGTCGACGTATACTCGTCGGTATATGTAGGCGGGGTTATCCGAGGTATGAGATCAACAGGCACATAGATATCGCCGTGGTATAGCTTAGCCTCTAAGGCTTAGCACCGGCAAGAACGAGGTCTGCGGAGTCAGCTGCAATGGCACCTCGAATAATCAAAAAGTGGTTTTGAAATGTCAAAGTTTGGCATCGCTTTTAAGGTGCATATGTGCGACAACTTTTCCTTCAGAAATATCAAGAAGAACATTCTACAACCAACCAAAACACTGATATTTGGGCGAACTTGTACTTGAACATTGTGGTATTTAGAGCGCGTATACCTCTCCCTCTGCATACCTCTGCCCTTCGTTTCTTGTCTGTTCACGTGCTCTAAATACCACTATGTTCAACTAACCAAAGAACATGTGTCAATTCGCACACTTAGAGCCAGGAAACTCCGAGTGAAACTTGGGCCTCCTCTGACAAGATAAATATTTGGAGACCACGTACCAGTTCCCCTGATCCGCCTGGGACCCTGTTTCACTTGTTGCGTATGCCGCCTCCCTTTCGTCTCATAAGCTATGGTCTCTGCGTTTATGGCAAGGGGAACTAAGTTTGCTCGGCGCGTTATTTTGTTTCTTTTTTGTGTTATGTACACTCTTGTTGCAATGGTGAGCTCGTGAAGAGGTGCACGCACACACACACACACACACACACACACACACACACACACACACACACACACACACACACACACACACACACATACACACACACACACACACACACACACACACACACACACACACACACACACACACACACACACACACGACAGAAGCGGCGGAAACGTCAAGCCGCACCAATGCAGACAAAGGCCCGCGTGCCCTTGCGTAGTGCTGTGCGGCAAGCTGTCCATCTCTTACACGTTCTGCGACAGGAAGAGACAGCATGTTTTTTCCCGCGGCGTTTGTGTGGGACTGTCTCCCGGTGAGCGATGCTTTCACCGCACGCAGAAAACAATCTGTCGAGTCGGTAACGCGAAGACCACGATGAAGAAACAGAGCCACGATCCTCCATTGCTGGTTGTTCCGTGATACTCACGCCTCGTTTCCCGCCATCACGGATTCATGCGCGTGCGTGAGGATTCACGAATATTCTATGTGAGCTGCTGAGGAGGGCATAAACTCGGCATGAACTAAGCACGTCGCACGTAGAGAATCCACCTGCGCATTCTTATTTTTCCGTTCATATAGAAAACAAGAACAAGGAAAAAAAGGGAGGGGGGGCTGAGTACGTTCAAGAAATTTTTTACTTGAAAGCGCTCTCACACAGTCGTGTTCATCATCAGCCACCCTCAAGAGGGAAAAAGAAGAAAAACGCAAAAAGAAAACAAACAAAGAAAGAACAATGAATTTGCTGTGTACACGCTAACGAAGTGCAGCTATTTGACGGCGGAATAACGGGACAGATGGTGATTTTCTGTGCTTGCTCTAAGCCGGAGATAATGCAGAGTTGTGGATACTGCATATACAGTACATACGTTCAACAACACGTCCGTTTCGGTCACGTTTTTTTTCATCACCGAGAATGTTTCGAGTGGTACTGGTGAATGGCTAAGTATTTTACACGTATGTGGTTCTGTTCTGTTTTAACTGTTTTGCTGTGGAGAGGTTGAGGAGCCTATTGCCTCGGCTACTCCATATCACAGAGTTGTGCAGCGAAAAATAAAATAATAATACAGAACGGTACCCTAAAACTAACAATACGGAAAAGGAAAAAAAACACATAATAGCACACTGAAACCAGTTCAAATAACATGTCAATACACAGTTTTCTTCACGCAGTTCACACAGTCATAAACTACTTACACGCACACCCTACTCCTCTAATGCCAGTATATACATGGCCACACTTTACATAATACCCATTTCTGGCTGGCAGTCATAGGCGCTTGTCCAGTCCGGTCTCCACTAAAAAAGTCTGTCAGGAAGATTATTGCCTTTTTCTGAAGATGCATCTCAGGCCATGGTCCAAGTAGTTTCTTTATTGTGAGGGGCCGTCTGTCCAAACTTGCTAATTTGTTCTTTAATTTTTCTCTTTCTTTCGCGTATTTAATGCACTCCAAAAGAATATGGCGAACATTTTCTTCTGCATGACCACAATGGCATTCCGGTGAGTTGGATCGATGTATCTTGTGCAGGAAGCTGTTTGTGTATGCTACTTCCAATCTAAGTCGGTGGATCAATGTCTCTAGGTGTCGTGGAAGGTCTGTCGCTATGGAAAATTTTCTGCGTGGATCAACTTCATAAAGTACCGTTTCCTTTGATTTAGGGCTCTCAAACCACTTCTCCATCGAACAATGGTTAGCTCCTTGCGATATAAAATGTCGAATATCCGTCCCAGATATAGGAATTGTGCAGTTTCATCCTTCCTTCAATGCTTTCTTCGCGAGACTATCAGCATCTTCATTTCCCTTTATTCCAATGTGGCTGGGTATCCATTGGAATACGATGTCGTGACCCTGCGATGAGGCATATTCCACAGTTTCTGCGATACATTTTGGTATTTCACCATTTCTGTAAGGTGATCTCGCATTTCTGATTAGCTGAAGAGCAGGTTTGCTATCAGTGCATATCACCCATTTTCGTGGATCTGGATTCTCGCAGATAAGCTTAACTGCTTCAAAGATAGCCACCAATTCTGCTGTCGTCGATGAAGACTTGTGCGATAATTTGTACATCTTCTTTTCCTGAATTTCGGGTATAAAGACCGCACAGGCTGACGCTTCTTCTGTGCATGATCCATCTGTATATATCTTCGTTTTTTTCATTATGCATTACATGAAGCTGATGAAGTACCAACTGTGCCGCTACTAGAGGTGCCATGGCTGCTTTCTTCTCTATGCCGTCTATTTCACGGATAACGTTGAGAAGTGGCAGCGTCCAAGGTGGTTTTGAAGGTTTCCATTGTTTAAATTCTGGTACAACTGCTTCAAATGATGATATAGTATCCTGTAGTCTCGTTGCCGTTCTTTGTGTTAGTGCACCAGATAAAAAATGACTTTCATGTTGCGTGAAAATTCTAAATAAATTTCGAGATGTTTCTTTAGTTCGCAGTACTGCCAAAGGTGGCTCTCGAGCCTCCGCATATACTAAATCACTGGAAGTTGACCGGGGTAAACACAGACATACCCTCAAGCTCCTTGCCAATAACAAGTGAAGTCTCCTTTCGGTGGAGGCTGGGAGTCCGTGCAGCAGGGGCAGTGAGTAAGTTACGATGGGGCGTATCCAGGCAACATGTAGGGCTAATAACGACTCTGTAGTACCACCCCATTTGGCCCCGCAGAGATGCCGGAGGATTCGAATGGCCTGATTCACTTTTTGTTCCAGGGACTGGACATGAGGCGACCATGTTAGTCTCCGGTCTAAAATTACTCCCAAGAATTTATGAGTTTTAACCATTTTAATAGGCTGATTTTGCAGAATAATCTGGAAATTTCCAGGTCTTTTTAATGTAAACGGAAGTATGGCTGTTTTGGCCAGACTCAGTGCCATACCTCTTTTTTTTAGAAAATGGTCTACATTATCCAATCCTTCTTGTAGAGTTTGTTGTATATCCAAAAACGATGGACCAGACGTCCATATACTTATATCATCAGCATATACTGAACATCTGATGTTGGGTGGAAGATTATACGGGAGCTGCGCCATGACTGCATTAAAGAGAGTAGGGCTTAGTACGCTGCCCTGTGGCACTCCTTGGTTGACGACATGTTCTGACGTTGGGCCCTCCTGCGTAACTACAAAAATTTTCCGGTGCTTCAGGAAGTCAGCGATCCAACGCAGTATCTTGCCCTTGAATCCCTGTAACGCCAGGCCTTCCAGAACGTGAACGTGACTCACTGTGTCGTATGCTCGGTGGACATCAAGGAATACAGCGACAGTGATGTTTCCTTGCGTTCATTGGATTTCCACATCTGTGACCAAATCCAGAATACAGTCCATTGTGCATCTACCTCTTCTGAAGCCGGCTATGCTTTCTGGTAGTAGTTTTTTCATGTCTTGCCACCATAAAATTCGTTCATTGATCATTTTTTCCATCACTTTTGAAAAACAACTTGTCAAACTAACCGGCCTAAACGAGTCCAACTGCATAGGGCTCTTCCCTGGCTTTAGCAACAGTACTACTTTTGATATCTTCCAACTTTCCGGAACTTTTTCTTCTTGCCAAATTTTATTATAGATGTCCAACAGGTGTAATTTTCCTTTTTTGCACAAATTAGCAAGAGCAGCGTATGTAACTCCATCTGTTCCTGGTGAACTTGTTCGTTTTACTGAAGACAACACATATTGGAGTTCCTCTGGTGTGAAGCTGTCATCCAGATCTGATGAACTGATCGCAGAGGACTTTGTTACAACCGCCGAAGCTGATTCTGCTGAGGATTTATATTCGCTCGTTTGGGCGGTCTCTCCATTTCTCAGTATAAGATCGCAAAATTCTTCGGCAATCACACGTTCGCTAACTCCTCGAGACAGCGCTAGAGCCTGTAGTGGTCTCGAGTGGACTACTGGCTGTCGGAGGGCGCGTACCATGTTCCACAGTTGAGTCGCCGAGGTAAATGGGGAAAGTGAGGCACATAAATCTTGCCACCTTTTGGTTGAAAGCTTCTGCAGTTGGTTACGCATTGTAGTGTGTACTTTCTGTGCAACCTTGAAATCTTCTAAATTACCTGACCTGCGATATCTTCTTTCAGATCGGCGTCGTATTGCCCGAAGCCTCTCATACTCAGCGTCAACACCCGAGTACCCATCTGGAATGGGTACTGTACGAGTTGCTTTCGTTAGAAATTTTTTTATCTTCGATGCATACGTTTCTGCGTCAGAACAGGGTTCAAGATTTTGTCTCTGTAGTTCTCGAAAGATTGCCCAGTTTGTAATTCTTGTTGTGCGATTATTTCTTGTTTTCTTCAACTTTGGGTGATATATGAATACTGGCAAGTGGTCACTTCCTCTTGTGTCAGCGTCTGCAGTCCAGTCTGCTCCAGCCGCTAATTCAGAGGAGCACACAGTAATGTCTAGTACGCTGCAGTAGTTATGCCCCCGTAGAAACGTTGGAGAACCATCATTTAGTATAGTGTAACCATAATCTTCGCATATTTTTACTATAGCAGATCCCCTTACACTACAACGCTCACTACCCCACAATTCATGGTGCGCGTTAAAATCACCACATATAATTATGGGATCATGGTCAGATCTACACACTGCAGCCAACTCTGCGTATGAAACGTTTGCTTGAGGGTGCACGTAAACACTAACTACAGTTACAGTAACGTTACCAAACTTCACTTTGCATCTAACAAATTCCGGCGCATCTGTTTTTGAAGTGGCCACAAGTGTCGACGGAATATCGCGTCTCACACACAACATCACTCTGCTTTTTGCAGCAGGACGGTCTGCTTGGTACATCACATAATTGGACAAGCGAAAGTTAGTGGATACTCTTGTTTCGGAAATACACAAAATCGGAAACCCGTGTTGAGCGACGAATTTCCGAAAATCTCCACTCTTATTCTGCAAACCGTTGCAGTTCCACTGGAATATTGCACTTCTTTTGTACCAGTTAGATAGTCCGGTAGCCATGATTACGACAAGAGAAGATGCTCAACATCTAGCAGCAATTTCACTTCTGGTAAAGAACCTGCTTGTGGCAGGGATCGTAGAATTGCTTTGAGAGCCGCAAAGATTATTGGCAAAATAACTTGCTCGCTTCCGGCTGTCTCCGCCGAGATCGCATTTCTCGAAGAAGTTTTGCTCAGCAAGCTGCTGTGACCCTTCCCTTTGGTAGTCAGTGGCTCCTTGGCTGTGTCTGGCCTGGTAGAAAGTTCCACTTCAGCATGTTCCTGGGCCCGGACTTCTTTTCCAACGCGATGTTTTGGTGCTGAGCGCTTCAATACTTCCGAGTAAGAGTCGTGGCGCCACTGTTTTGCACTTTTTTGTGCCGCAGGAACATCTTCGACTATATCCGCATTGGGTGCTGGACCTTTTTGTATCTTATGGTACCCTTTTACAACTCTCTCTCTTTGTGCCGCTGATGCCAAACGGTTTCGCGAGCAGCCTGAGAACGACGCCGGATGTGGTCCAGCACAGTTTGCACACTTAGGTTGACGCTTCGAGGTGCATTCTTTGTAATCATGTGCGCCCGCACATACCTTGCATCTCTTGGTTCCCCTGCAAGTCTTAGCTTTATGCCCATATCTCTGGCAGTTGTAACACCTTACCGCCGGCTCAATGTATTCCTCGACAGTGTGAACCGTAAAGCCGAGAGCAACTCTTTTTGGCAATGGCATGTCATGTCTAAACTGGAGTATTACATTACGTATGGGCTGCATTGTGGCACTTCCATCTTCATTTCTTACCCATCTCTTTTGTCGTGTGACCGAGATTACTCCAGCATCTTTAAGATAATCCAGTAGGTCATAATCACTGTATTCGAGTGGAACATCTCTTATCTTTGCTAGGGTCTTCATGTAAGACTGAGGTATCATCGCTTGTACAGGCAATCCAGCCAGACTCTTGATCAGCAGTAACTTGTTTGCCGAGTACAAAGACCGTACTCCAACACAAAAACTTCCGTCTCTGTTGATTCTTGATGATGTCACTTTCTCATTGATAGCAGAGATTATCTCAGACGCTATGCGATTGGGATTCACCTTCCAGAAGGAGTCCTCGGCAGCGATTGGTTTGAATACCACCGGTATCCCCGTATGTGGTGTGTTATTTGGGAGTTGAATGGTTGATGATACATTAGTTGGAGATCGTGGAGTATATCAGAGTGAAGGCGGCATGCTGTATTCATTAGCATTACTTATAAAGCCCCCAAAGTCAAGTGTACAGAAGTTGTGACCTTGATTAATGCACGTTGTTCTGCAGAAATTTGCATTTCTTAATATGCGGTGCACGCTAGATCAAATGGACCGTCCATTTAAACAGTTGTGATGTAACATCCATTGCTCTTGAATCAGATCTCATTATCGTCAATTGTTTGCATAGCGCATGTTCTTTCGGCTATTTACTTTTCTCTGGCTTACGTTGCTAAAGCAGCTTAATTTATTTTTCAACTTTCGCACCTTTCTTGCAAATGATGATGATAGTAATACTAGTACCGGGCGCTTTTTGGGTCAAAACCACGATATCCTAATGAGACAAGCCATATTGGCAGACTCCAGAAATTTCACCCATTTGGTGGTTTTTGACGTGCACTGGCATGGCACAGAATGCTGGCCTCTATTATTTGGCCTGTATGTAATCTGACCGCTACGGCCAGAATCGAACCCGCGACTTTCCGGACAGCAGCCGACTACCGTAACCCTGTACATCATGAGAAAAAAATGACGTCTGACACTTTTCCCAGTGTTCTGAATTGCCACGTATGTAACTCTCTTTAAAGAGGCACCTCCCGATGTGAATCGTGCGACACTGACGAGACAATAGAACATCTACTGTGTTCATGGGAACGTTTTGCGAGCGAACGCAACTTGCTACGCGAAACGTTAGAGACACTAGACAGTAGACCTTTTTCCGAAGAGAAGATACTTGGCTCATGGCTCTACGCGTCGCTGGCCAGCAAAGCGACGCGGGCATTGCTAAGTTTTCTAACGACGACCGGACTACGCGACCACTTATAAGCGTGCAATGGACAAGGTCACATCTACACACACGTTGCCCTTCACTTCTCTCTCTCTCTCTTCTCCTTTAATCCTCTCATTCCTTCTCCCAGTGCAGGGTAGCAAACCGGACGTGCGATTGGGTTGACCTCCCTGCCTTTCAATTTTTCCCTTCCTCCTCCTCTTTAAAGAGGCACCTCAACTTTTTTTTTTTGGGGGGGGGGGTCACTGCACACTCTACTGAAAGTCGCGTGACCAACAATAGAGTTAAGGTGAGTCGTTAAAGATGGACGCTCCCAACTTTAAACGCACATGTATACTCCACAAAGTGGAAGGGGAATAGTACCACCGCCGCAGCTGTGGAGTAAAAAATCGAACGCGTTATTCGAAGGTCGAAGGCTCGGATACTGCGGTGGTAACTTATCTTTCTTGTGAAATTTTCTTTCTTCCCACTTGCGCTACAATCACTTCTAATAACATCCCAATACTCCACTTGGCATCATTGTCTGTTAGTTGTTACGAATGTTGTCTTTAACAAAGAAAGCGAACCGTCAAGCTTACACTTCTTTAAATAGTACCAAATACGTGGCAAGTAAGAACTACCCGAAAAAAGTCACAGCATGCTCTTCTCTTTTTATGAAACGAAAGTGTTCTATAGCGGCGTCCACCAAGGCTCTACTGACGTATTATCAACATGGATATTGAGTATGACATTGTAAAATACACAGTAACAGATCAAAAAAGTACAAGAAGAAATTCCGCCGCCGAGAGCCGTTCCTACGAACCGTCGCCCCTGCACGCGTGGCACGAAACGACTCGGCCACAAAGGACACGTTATTCAGCCTACTAATGGCAAACTATTTATACACATCATATGACGATAGCGGTACTCACAGATTGTTGTCTTGAGCGTGCTATCGTCATCACTAGCGAGGTGGCACGACGGGCTGGAAGAGCACTTTATAAAGCTCTTCTCCCCACGCAGTCGCGATGCGCACGTTATCTCGTAACGGGAGTGCTTTGTACGTCTTGTACTTTTACCGCAAGTTAAAGCAGGAAGGTCACTTCGGTTATTGCAGGGACCATTTTTACAAAATGAGCTCACCGCTCATACATAAAAAAGTTAAGAAGTTTTTAGTTCGCGCTCATCATCTAAATGTTCATTCTATGCGTCCTTTTTTATTTCGCCGAGCGTTGCATATTTAAAGCAGCTTGTCGTTATTCCGGTAGTATTACGCTTTGCCACGACAGCAGTCATTCCCTCGTGCTTGGGGCGAAACAGCACACAATTAATGCTTAGCTAATAGTGCGAAGCCCCGTTTCACTCTTCTGTTATAGCGATTCGTATGACAGAGGGATCAGCCACGCCTTTTTACACGAAAGTATTTTTTGCTGTGGTACACCACAGCTTCCCTGGGGTATTTTCGCCATGGATATATGACATTGTAAAATATAGACTAACAGATGACGAAGAAAAAGTTTCGTCACCAGGACTCGAACCTAGGACCTCTCGCTCTGCAGCGCGCGGTACGAAACTCGCTCTCTGACCGTACGTTCCTCAGCGCACTAACGAAAAGCACAATTTACATCTGTTGGTACTCAGAGCTAAGTAGAACTTCGTACTTCATGCTCTCGTCCTCACTAGCAAAATGGTGCGACTGGCGCGACAGGCGTGCTTTAAAGGTCATGACCCCACGCACTGCGATGCGCACGCAGCTCTTCTGGCCGCGTTAACTTGTGCACGGGCATTTAAATCTTCATTGGGACAGTATACGGGCCTCTGGCATTTCGTATCAATCGATTTTGATCGCCGCGGCTGAGATAGAATCTGCGACCTTCCTGTCGCCAGCCGACTGCCATAACCACTTCGTAATATGGAAACTTAAGTGAGTTGGTACGCACCTGTCTGTCTTTTTGTTTTTTTTTCGTCGTCGTCTCGTGCGCCCTGCATCAACCGAAGTTAACCATAAAAGTATTCAACACAGAAATCTGGGCTAGTTAGAGGATGCAGAACTCAGGCATCCTAACTATCACCACGGATCAAACACAAAAGAGACCCGTAAACAGTACCTAGCACCCATCCTGTTTACGTTTCTGTTTTTTTTTCTTCCGTCGCGCTTGTTACGATGCCCAAGTTCTACCATAACAACTGCTTCACCTCGACAGCACTTGCCTGATGCCATACATATTGTACTTGCATTTCGCCACACCAAGAGTGTCAACCTTAATTTTGAATATATGCTCTAACCTCGTCTGCAATGTGAGATGACAGCTGGCAGTGTCATTTCGCCAATGATAAAATAGAATAGGCTACAGTTCATGCTTTCTTATCAAGCCTTTAGAAAAGCCTCAGCTTCGTCACAAAGCCGAAGCAATAAACGCGATAGCAACAAATTGGAAGGTCACGCGCAGTATGCAAAGCAGATCGAGACGTGTCCCGCCTTTCTCACGCACAAATGACGAACAAAACGTACTCACAGGTGCAGATGCAAGCGAATAAGCGTCTCAGTTGTTACTTCACTGTGTCTGAAAAGCGTGCGCTTTTCGCAAATGGAGACTGTAATGATTGTTGCGACCTTTGTGCTACAACAGAGTCATTCCAGGTAAAACCCGTGGCCAGCCAAGACGTACTATCCTCCCCTCCTCCACACCGTGCGATAAGCGTGCGCGAGGGAGCGTCGCTCCCCTTCTCTAAGCGGGGCAAAGTACGCGTGGGAGATTAGAGTGCGTGCCGCCCCGCGATGTGGCGACGCGCGCTCATTGCGCCATCTTGCTGATAATGCTGAAAACACTATAATTTTCCCTCAAGATGCCCGGTAGCAGCGGTAAGTGGTAAATATAAAGAGCTTGTCGTTTGAACGGAGAATGACCTGCTCCTCGGTGGATGTTACACTGGCAATAAAGAAAGAAAAAGCTCCTCGGTTACTTAGTGGATAACGCCTCGCACTCACGATTGAGAGAACACAAGTTCGATTCCGCGCATTGGAGTCTTTTTCTGGGTGTTTTTTTTCTTTCTTGCGTTTTCATCGTATCAATATATATAGATTAGTATACATATACGGTGAGTGACGTCGACGCCGTCTGCAAAATCCAGCCGAGTGTGTCCATATAATTCCTATCGTAATAAAAGAGTACGTTCATGATATATTCAGCCTCGCTCGGCGCACCGTTAACTCGACGCTGACAGCTACAATACTGCCAGAGTCCACTGGGACTAACGACTCCCCTCGGCAAATTCTGTGCGGCAGTGAAATCCCGGCTTGTTCCCGGCACGGAAGCGTGTATCTCTCTGAGCAATCGCGCTCCATCCAATCATAGCAGGCCGGTGCTGTGGTAATCTTTCGAGAATGGCTCCATCGGTTGAAGGCCGATGGGACAACATTCTATAAGAATTAGTTGTCACCGTGAGTTCGATACATTATTCGAACAATTGCCCCAGTGACAGAAAAAGAAATGTTATGGATTGCACCCGTGACTATGTAGAGTGGGGAATGATGGATTCTCGAAGCATGAGTACGCCTCACTGGTTGTAAAAGAAAACAAATTCATTGTCGTCGGTGGCGGACTAACTATATACAAAACCAAATTAAGTGGGTGCTGAAACATCGCTTTGGTATACCTATGAGCAAAATCAAGCGTATTTGCATGCTGTTGTTTGCGATATATAGATACGTATACACATACGGTGAGTGACTGAACACTGATGCCGGCGGTGGAATGCAGCCGAGAGTGTCTATATAATCGCTATCGCAATAAAATGCACCTACAATGACGCGATAACGCGTTCATTATGAACAGAGCCACCGAACCATGAAGCCACACTCGGTCTGCTGCGGTCTCGCGCAACGCCTTTGGTGAAAGGGTCAGCAATGAGAGGCGCCCCGTTAAAAAAAAGGTAAAAAGGAAAAGGGGAACTGCATAGCGATCCATCGCCCCCATACGCGTGTTGTGATCGTTTGCCTTTCGCCGCCCGGTGTGTTTATCGTCCATGCATGCGCCGGATGTCGCGGTTCCCACCTCACCCCGAAACTCTTCATGTTCCCGACATTGAGCGCCGTAGAGAGAGAGAGAGAAAATAAACAAGCGGGTTTATATGGACGCCGTGGTTCTTGTGAAGTTCTTGTCCCTCGCGTAGTACGCCGGTTCCCGTGTTTATTTTCCCGGTGATCCCAGGTGATGTCCAGCACCGGCGAATAATAAATTCTCTGGCAAGAGAGCGCATAGCTTTTTAAAAGAATGTTGTTCGCTTTCTTTTTCACGCTCGATACTGGTGTGAACCTGTTGCATTGACGCATGGATGAATCGTTTGCGAAGATATTAGTGTAAATCATTTCTGTGCGCACTGCAGGCCTTTTTGCACGTCCGTCCATCCGTCCGTCTGCCCGTCTGTCCATCCGCCCATCCGTCCATCCATCCATTCATGTCTCATTTTATGCCTTTAAGGGCTCCGGTGAATGTAGGGAGAGAGACGGGATAAAATAATAAAAAAAACTATTGTCATTTTATACAGTCGAGACAGGATTACATCAGATAAAGCAGCAGACAGACAGAGAGACGGACAGATATACGCAACTCGAGGCACATGCAATGAACGGCATCCCAATCACGGCGGAGCAGAGAACACATCAAGGTTGTCGAAGCAGAAGTGAGATAGATACAAAGGAGCCTGCAACTTTTATATAGACCTTTGGCAGCACCCGCAAGAGAAATACTTCGAACACGGCTTAGCGTCATCCCGACAATTATCTCCTTACCGAGTCATTTGTACATTTCTGTTTATCCTCAGAATGAGCAATCTTTTGATTTGCCTTTCGCGGCTGGGCGTGGACGTGCTTGCACCAGCCGTAGCTGAGTGCCCAGCAATGGAATGGTCGCCTTCGTCGTCATCTATTACACGTGGCTCCCCAGTTCACTTTCACGCTAACAGGCGCAGGCGAATCGTTGTCTTTCATGTTGTGCTTCCTAGCAGTCTCCTAGTGTCTATAGGCTGCCTCGTACCAGCTCATGTCTAAGATTAGATTGACCCATGCATACAGCCTGGATGGCCCCCTTGTGATTTATTTTTTTCCCACATGGTGAAGCCAGAACACAGAGCTCTTTGTGCTGTCCGTTCTCTTATTGCCGCCTTATGATTTAGAAGTGTCAAAGTGTCTGAATAATAAAAACACTTGAAACCCAACGATTTTTCAAGTTGTTGCGAATGAGTATTTTGATAATCTAGCTTCACACCTATAAAATTTTCACGTTCGGGAAGTCATAACAAATACTTTCGCACAAGCGGAGGTTTACCTAAAATCGGACCGAGACCAGAATATTGACGATGTCGTATGTTTCTCGCTGTAGTTGATCTGTGTCACTTTGTGAGCCTAATTTGTTCCTGTGATACCTATTCTTTGCATATTGTATGGAAAAACTTTGTTTAGGTCTGTCGGGGCACAAACTAGCAGGTAGCGGGCCACTCCTACGTCGGGATGAATAGGCCTACAGCCTCAACACGATATATTGTCATGAAATAGTGGGACTGTAATGGTATGCATTTTCAGTTCATGGCATTTCAATCACTTCCCCTCCCACCTACCCAAAAATAAAATGAATAAAAGTAATAAATAAACAAATTAGAATTCGCGTACATGCGCTGTGCCGTACGACCAGACGCAGGTGCTCTGTATAATACTTATGCGCATTTGCAACAAGGCTTACCTGTAACTTTTCTCTTAAACGTGGCTAATAATTGGCATTTTATGGTTTACTATAGGTAATTACTAGGTCTTTACGAATCATCTCCTTGACCAGGTTTGTCGACATATCATTGACGCCATAACAAAGGCTCCAAAATATTACTCTCGCTAGTTCTACATGTGTTAAAGGCTCGGTAATAATAATATTTCAGAAGAAATGCGCCGTTCACGGCTCCGGGCTGGACGATGAAGGCACCTTCGCATCGTGAGCAATAATTGCTCTCTGCACTTGTTGCAGTTCAGGAGAGAACGTGTATGACTACGAAAAAAAAAAAACTACACAGGAGTCCTTTTATTGCACATGGCTCAGAACAGTCGAGTTTTGATCGCTTTGCTTCAACAGCGCAAACAGTCTCCACCTCACGTTTATAGTGCGGGGAGAAGCAAAGAAGCTAGGCGCAGCCTGAAGCAGATTATCGTGGTGCACACGACCGACGATAGCTTTTATAGGCCGTTCAGTGCGTTGCCCGGAAGACGCTTTTCAGAGTTCTCGCCAAAGCCGTCTAGCGATTCACGAAAAAATGAAGTGAAGAAAATTGCACGATAAGAAAGGACAACAATTTTCGAGCTCTCGTGGCACGCGAACAGCGCTTGCAAACTGTTTTTTCGGCACACTCGGCGCACTCTGCGATCCCGTTTCGGTGTTTCGCGATATTTGCAGGGCGTTTCACGTCTGCTCCGCTTGTATTCCAGCGTTATATTTTCTTCCTTTTTCTTGCGCGATGCGTGACTGCACGAGATCGCGCACTACGTCTCCGAGATCGCAGCAGGGGTTTCACAGTTGAATCGCGTTATTTCTCCTCCTGCTTTTCTCCTGACGTTTCGGAACTCGAGAGTGAGACAAGCGCTGCGTGGCGTTGTCTTGCACTCGGCTTTCAATCGCTTCTGCGACCCCGCAGGGCCCGGTCGATAACCGGCGTCCTCGCCAGCCGGAGGAGCACGCGCCGGATAAACCTGTTGTGCTCAAAGGTGCACGCAACAAGAAAAAGAAAGAATTCCGAGCACGTTCTTCAATTTAGAAGCGGGAAAGTAAAGCTCAAGAACAAGTAAAATGAATGGGGCAGTGACGTGTGTGCTTTAGTATAATATATGTCGGTAGGGCGTTTTCGTGCTTCGACTTAGTTGTGGGCCACTTTTTTTTCGTATATAAAGTTTTTGCAAATCCGTCTGAATGCTGTGGTGGACTCCGCTCGTGAACACCGGGGCACCGGTCGTATGTGTTTGGCCAGGAAAAACATTGAACGTGAAAAAGCAAGTGTGGTCGTTAGATAGTGGCCGTTTTCAATGGTCTCCGCTTGTCTTCTTATTTTGTCCTATTTCGGGACCTTTGAGACAGCAGCGCAGTGCATGTAGCCACCCCCCCCCCCAAAAAAAAAGCTAAAAAACTAAAAGGCAGATATAGAAAAGTATGGGCAGTAACACGTGACAGTGCACAAAACATTCTTGGAACTTGTAATAACAACGTGTTCTGGTTTTGGATGACATCCTATTTCCAGCAGTACTGGTGTCTCGAAAGATTCAGTTGAGAAAACACATGTTAGCTGTGCTAATAAAGATGATTGTAAAAGCAGTGCAGTTCGAAAATCCATTCTAGAACTATAAGTCTCGCGCCTCCAACTCCTCGAACACTAAGTTTTTTGATAATTTTGTGTCTCTTGATGATGCTTTGCGTTATTCGAGCAGTGAACTCCTGAGGTGTACTACATAAAACGTGATGCCCAGTGTGCATTGATGTTCCAGGTGGTAAACTATAGTATATATTGCCGCGTGCATAGCTGCATTTAGCGGCGAGATAGCGACGACAACGAAGAACGCGGATTTGCTCGAGAGGCGCGGCGCAGCAGAGTGAAGAAGACGATAATCTTAGCGGCCTTCTCTGAGAGCGTCTCTACAAGTCCCACTGTCCGTGTTTTTAAATAAACCCCCTGTAATTTATAATCCACGACACTGGTGGAGGTGCCGGGGTACTACCACCTCATGATCAGCACCCCTGTGAGAAGCCCCGAGTCCAGCCCTACGAGACAGCCACGCGTGGAGACGCCTGTGCACCGCTCAAGCCGTCGCCTTCAAGGTCTTGAACCAGAATTTGGCCTTTTAAAGGGAGCAACACTTCCGACAACCACCCCTACTCAAGAAATGGCAAGGATTCCTGCACAGGTGACGGTTCAGAATATGCGCATTCCTGAACCATTTCATGGACGGCCGAACGAAGATGCGCAAGACTGCCTTGAGTAGTTCGAACGGGTAGCTAAATTGAACTACTGGAGTCTCGATGGAAAGCTCTTCCACGTATACTTCGCCCTTGAAGACGGCACGAAGACGTGGTTTATAAATCGGGAGGCAACCTTGACGACATAGGAGGAGTTTTGTCGTTGGTTTCTTGACACCTTCGGTAACGCGGACCGACGCGAAAACGCGCAACGCCTTCTTGAAGGACGCACCCAACAGCTGCATGAAAGCGTCACCATGTTTGCTGAGGATATGGTGCGCTTGTGCCACCGCGCGGACCCCAACATGCCCGAGGCTCGAAAGCTAAGCCATCTCATGAGGGGCGTCAAAGAGCAGCTATTTGTTGGTCTTGTGCGCAATCCACCGACAACAGTGGACGAGTTCACCAGGGAGGCCACCGCAATAGAGCGTGCGCTACAGCAACGGTACCGACAGTCTGATCGCCCGGCCACCGGCGCAGCTGCAGGCGCCACCGCACTTACCGAAAACGACGAGTTTTCTCTACGCCACCTGATTAGACAGATCGTGCGTGAGGAGATCGCGAAGGAGAACGCAAAATACACATTGCAGTCACAGGCGCCCCCACAGCAGGAGTCCACGGTAGCCTCCGTCGCTGAAATCGTTCGCCAGGAACTTCGACAAGCGTTTGCCTCTCCTCAGCAATATTCCGCTCCACCGCACCGTCCAAACTCGTGTACCTATGCAGACACTGTGCGTCGTCCATTGGCTCCAGAAGTATCGTACCAGCCGAACAGATACAGCTATGAAGACGCTTCGTCGACCCACGCCCATGCCAGCGCCGCAGTGCCTCGAACCGTATCCTGTGGCAGCCTGGGCTCAGCAGGATTCTGTCAGGCGACCCTATATGCGGAAGACCGACATATGGCGCACTGCGGATCGTCGACCACTCTGCTATAACCGTGGAGAGCCAGGGCACATTTGCCGTTTTTGCCCACATCGCCGAGCTGAATACCGCGGTAGTGCACCTACAGCTACGCGCCGACAGTTCGACGAAAGCCGTGCCCCCATGGACGACGACCAGGCTGGCAGGCGGGAAGGCTCTTCTACCTTCCTGACGCGGTCACCATCACCGGCTGACTTTGCTTCACCAAGCCGCCGTAGTTTTGCTGACCCCGTCAGAGGTCGGTCTCCCAGCCCACGGCGGGGAAACTGATAGCAGCGACCTCTAGGGGGAAGGTTGCAAGCCGTCGAATTGCCGAAAAACCCCCACTGCTGCCGAAACACGTGAGAGACGACGATGAAGACTTCGCCGAGAAAACTGTGACTGCCGACCTCGCTGTGACGATTGACGGCGTTGAAGTGACAGCCTTAGTCGATACGGGTGCAGACTTCTTCATAATGAGTGAACGATTGGCAGACGAACTCAAGAAAGTCAGGATGGAATGGACGGGCCCTTATATTCGAAGTGCTGGAGGCCAGATAATGACTCCCACGGGAAAATGTACAGCAAGACTCACTATTGAGAATGTGGCTTTTGTAGCCACATTTCTGATCCTACCGGAGTGCTGCAAACCTATGATTCTGGGAATGGACTTCTTAAGAGAGTACGGTGCTGTGGTCAACAAACGCGACGGTGTGATCACATTCGCCGCTGACAAGTCTGTGAACACTGATCCGGACCAAGAACCCAGGGTGTTACGTGTGGTCGACGACGACGTCTGCGTGCCACCACTGTCTTGTACTCTTGTTTCCGTGTGTTGCGCCGTGCACTATAATGAAGACGCCATAGCCGAACGCATCACTGACCTTCTTTTCACCAAGGCATCGCCATCGCTCGCGGTATCGTCAGCTTAGTGGATGGGCGCGCAGACGTGCTTCTGACCAACTTCACGAATGAGCGCCGGCACATCGGTAAAGGCACGGCTGTGGCGTACCTCGAAGAGCTCGACTGCTCTCACGACTGTCTTCTAATGCAAGGGGAAGCCACAGCTCAATCACCTCCACATACACCACCAGTTGATATCGGTCCGAGTCTAACACCGACTGAAAGATGCCGTCTTATGGAGCTGCTCGACCAGTTCAAGGACTGCTTCTCATCGACATCACGAGTTGGTTGAACGCCTCTGACTAAGCATCGCATAATTACGAAAGACACAGCAAGACCAATCCGACAGAACCCATATCGCGTCACTCAGAAAGAACGTGAGGTAATCCAGCAACAAGTCAAGAAGATGCTAGAGGATGACGTTATCCAACCATCAAAGAGTGCTTGGGCATCGCCAGTGGTACTTGTGAAAAAGAAAGATGGCAGCTTGCGTTTCTGCATCGATTATCGTAAGCTGAACCATGTTACAAAAAAAGACGTTTATCCATTACCACGGATCGATGACTCTTTGGACAGGCTACGGAATGCGCGCTACTTCTCGTCAATGGACCTTAAAAGTGGATACTGGCAAATAGAAGTAGATGAGCGCGACCGAGAAAAGACCGCCTTCGTGACGCTAGACGGGCTTTATGAATTCAAAGTCCTCCCTTTCGGTCTATGCTCAGCCCCAGCAATGTTTCAGAGACTAATGGATGCCATTCTGTCTGGCCTGAAATGGAAAACATGCCTTGTGTAGCTCGACGACGTGATCGTTTTTTCGGCCACGTTTGAAGAGCATCTAAAGCGGCTACTGTCAGTCCTTCAAGCCATACGGTCCGCTGGACTCACACTCAAACCGGAAAAATGCCACTTCGGCTTCGAAGAACTCCGGTTCCTGGGACACGTGATCAGTCGCGAAGGTGTGAAGCCTGACCCAGATAAAACAGCAGCCGTCGCAAAGTTCGCAAGGTCTGTTGATAAGAAAGCGGTCAGGCGTTTTCTGGGTCTCTGTGCCTACTACCGGCGACTTATAGCAGGCTTTGCACACATCGCCTCTCCACTCACCCGCCTTACAAGGGAAGACATCGCATTTGTCTGAGGTGAAGAGCAAGAAGCTTCATTCTACGAGCTGCGACAGCGTCTACAAACTCCACTTGTCCTCGCTTACTTCGACGAGAATGCACCAACAGCCATCCATACAGACGCCAGCAATGTGGGCCTAGGTGCTGTTCTTGTCCAATGCCAAGATGGTGTGGAGAGAGTGGTTGCCTACGCTAGCAGAACGTTGACACGCGCCGAGTCCAACTACTCAACAACGGAGAAGGATTGTCTGGCCATCGTTTGGGCAGTTGCGAAGTTCCGCCCGTACTTATATGGCCGCGCTTTCCAAGTCGTAAGCGACCATCACTCTCTTTGTTGGTTGACCAACATGAAAGACCCATCTGGACGTTTAGCACGATGGAGCTTACGGCTCCAAGAGTACGACATGACCATAGTTTACAAGTCCGGAAGGCAACACTTAGACGCCGACTGTTTGTCAAGGTCACCGATTGAATCACCGGCTATAGAGGATGATGATTTCCCAGGTTTTTTAGGAGTTGTTGATGCAGCTATCATTTCTCGGCAACAACAAGATGATCGGGAGCTCAACTCGCTTATAGAATTCTTGAACGGACGAGCCGCCAATGCACCAAGAGTGTTTTCGAAGAACTTATCGTCATTCTGTTTACGGGACGGAATTCTGTACAAAAAGAACTTTTCATCGACAGGTAGAAGCTATCTGCTGGTAGTTCCTGGAGCTCTCCGCAGCGAAATTTTACAAGCCTGCCATGACGAAGCCACTGCGGGCTGCCTCGGTTTCACAAGAACACTGACACGCATCAAAGAAAAATATTACTGGCCAAGCATCGCAGCAGAGGTTAAACATTACGTCCGAACATGCATTGACTGCCAGCGGCGCAAGGTACCACCTGTCAAACCCGCTGGACTATTACATCCTGTGCCCGTGCCAGAAACCCCGTTTTCTCAAATCGGAATTGATCTGCTGGGCCCATTCCCAACATCGGACAGTGGCAACAAATGGGTTATTGTGGCGACGGACTACCTCACCCGATACGCGGACACCAAGGCAATCGCGAGTGGCACTGCAGCTGAAGCGGCCCAGTTCTTCATTGAGAACATTGTTCTGAGACATGGTGCTCCAGCTGTCGTCATAACAGACAAAGGTACCGCGTTTACAGCCGAGCTTTTGCGCACTGTGCTTACGCTCAGTGGCACAGAGCATAGGAAGACCGACAGCTTACCACCCACAAACGAATGGGCTTACAGAAAGACTTAACAAGACAATCGCTGACATGCTTTGCATGTACGTCGACGTAGAACACAAGAATTGGGACCGAATATTGCCGTACATCTCATTCTCGTATAATTCGGCGCGCCAGGAAACAACAAAAATGACGCCGTTCGCACTAATTCATGGCAGAGAAGTTACGACAGTGCTTGACGCCATGCTGCCTTACGATTGCAATGATTCAGAGACAGACGCCGCTGACTTCACTGAGCGCGCCGAAGAAGCAAGGCAACTTGCTCGCGTCAGAATAATGAACCAGCAGCAACTCGACGCCCAACGGTACAACCTTCGCCATCGATTCGTCATTTATCAACCAGGAGATAGAGTCTGGGTTTGGTTTCCTGTACGACGACGAGGCCTCTCAGAGAAGCTTCTACGCCGATACTTCGGACCCTATAGGTTCTGCGCCGTCTTAGCGACGTGACGTACGAAGTCGTGCACGACGCCTCCTCCTGTTCGAAACGTCGCCAGCATCTGCCTGAGACAGTGCATGTGGTCCGCATGAAACTTTACCACTCTCAGTGATGTAAACACTAGATGGCCGCATCTCTACCTGTTGAGCGTCGGGACGACGCTCACTCTGGCGGGAGGGTAATGCCGCGTGCATAGCTGCATTTAGCGGCGAGATAGCGACGACAACGAAGAACGCGGATTTGCTCGAGAGGCGCAGCGCAGCAGAGTGAAGAAGACGATAATCTTAGCGGCCTTCTCTGAGAGCGTCTCTACAAGTCCCACTGTCCGTGTTTTTAAATAAACCCCCTGTAATTTATAACCCGCGACAATATATATAGTTAAACATTGCAGGGCGAGAGCTTGTCAAACCAAATGGCGCCTGCCCTCAAAGAAGGCGATGTGCACTGGAGAAGTGTTTCTTCTATAAGTTTGAGGAACTGTGTGCCTATGCCGTTTACACAGTGGAAGAGATATTTAAAAAATTAACAGCGCTTAGTTATCCTTCCCACACTTTGGCACGTTAAGAGCGGCTGGTTCTAGAATTAGGTTTGCTTTCACTCCGGAAGAAGAAGAAGAATAACTTTATTTATGAAGTCCAGCGAAGTTGATTTGGGGCGGGCCTAGGCGTCGGCCACGAGCCCTTGGGCTCGGGCGGCTTCCTCGGCTCGCTGGACGGCCCACAGTTGTTGTTCGAATGAGGAGCTGAGCAGAGCCCCCTCCCAGCGTGTCCTGCGGTCCGAAACTGCCTCTTCGTGGTTTTCATCGTTGCTTTCATCTAAACTCGAGCATTCCCATAGTATATGTGAAAGTGTTGCCCTTTCATCGCAAACCTTGCATTTTTCTGTTAAATACAGATCAGGGTAACAGAGACTAAAGAGAACTGGATTCGGATAAGTATATGTTTGCAGTTGTCGCCACGCAACTGCCTGTTTTTTATTTAACCTGTTGTGTGGCGGAGGGTACTTTCGCCTTTCTAGCTTATAGTGCTGCGTTATTTCGTGGTAACTAGTCATGCGGTCCCCCCACTCCCACTCCCCCCCGTGTGGAACTTCGCCCGAGGTGGCGTCGGCGTTCGCAACGGCTCGGTTCGTGAGTGCTCGAGCCGCCGCGTGCGCCGCCTCGTTGCCGGCCAGCGGGGTTTGTGTGTGTGCGGGGGTCCATATGACGAAAGTGTCATTTTTTTCCCGAATTTTGTCTTCGTTAGTCATTAGGATTCGCAGCGCCTCTCGGGAGACACGACCGTTCGCATAGTTGCGTATCGCTGCTTGCGAGTCACTAATTACTACTTCGGCCTCAGTGGTCGCCACCGCGAGTGCTATGGCCACCTCCTCGGCCGTCTCGGTCAGTGGCGTTTGCACCGTAACGCTCGTCATGCATGTCCCTTTACCGTCGACCACCGCGGCCACGTAACCACACCTTCGCGCGTATCTGGCCGCGTCCACGAATACCGCTTCCTTGCAATTTCCGAATTTTCTCTGCAAGTCCTGCGCTCTCTGGTTTCTTCGGCCGGTGTGATGTTCCGGGTGCATATTTTTGGGCAACGGCGGAATCACTATCTTTTCCCTCACCATCACGGTTATGTCGGCTTTTTCGCCTTGCTGCGTGTGATAGTGGATTCCCAGTTTTTCGAGGATGTACCTGCCCGTTTTAGTCTTAGAAAGTCGTTCATACTGTGCTACGTTGTGCGCTTCTATTAATTCGTCAAGCGTGTTGTGCAAGCCTAGTTCTAATAATTTCACTGTGCTTGTGTTCATGGGTAAGCATAAAGCTTGCTTATACACTTTCCTGATTAAGCAATCTAATTTTATCTTCTCGGCGACGTGCCAATTCAAGTAAGAGGCAACGTACGTGATTCTACTGAGGACAAAGGCTTGCACAAGTCTAATAGTGTTCCCTTCTTTCATACCACTATGTCGGTTCGTAATTCGTTTTAGAAGTCGGATTGTCTGATTTACTGCGTGTTCCAACCTGCGAACAGTTTCGCCATTGTGGCCATTGGCTGCAATATACAAGCCTAACACGCGTATAACGTCTACTTTGGGAATGACGTGGCCTTCCGAGGTCGTTAGCTGTATCGCTTCCTCTGCGTGATTTGCGCTTTGTTCGCTGTATTTGGGCTTTCGACCTCTGCGCGTAGGTCTGTAAACCAGTAGCTCCGATTTCTCAGCCGAGCAGGTGAGGCCCGTGCCCTCTAGGAATCTTTGAACCGTATCGATGGCTCGCTGTAGCGTCTGTTCTATTTGGCCGTCACATCCCCGAGTTACCCACAGAGTAATGTCGTCTGCGTACAGACTGTGGGAGAGCCCGTCAATCTCTTCTAATTTAGCTGGTAACCCTATGAGTGCGAGGTTAAAGAGCAAGGGCGAAATCACCGAACCCTGAGGAGTGCCGGCGCTGCCCATCTCTATCTCTCCTGACTCTAATTCTCCCAATGTGATCCTCGCTGTCCTGTCCGTTAGAAAATCACGGACGTAGTCGTACGTCCTTTTACCGAGTCCTAATTCTATTATTCGGGTAAGTATAGTCGAGTGCTTGACATTATCAAACGCCTTCTTTAAATCTAGGCCTAAGATTGCTTTGGTAGAAGTGGTCATGCTGTCTATTACCTGGTGCTTGAGTTGTAGCATGGCGTCCTGCGTGGAGAGGCTCTTCCTGAAGCCCAGCATGGTGTGAGGAATCAGATCGTGGTCCTCGAGAAAGTTTGTTAGTCTCGCGAGGACCACGTGCTCCATGACCTTACCAACGCAGGACGTCAGCGATATCGGCCTTAGATTTTCCAGCTGTATGCGCTTTCCTGGTTTGGGTATCATAACGATGCGGGCGGTTTTCCACTGTCGGGGAATACGTCCCTTTTCCCAGCATTCGTTAAGGAAAACCGTGAGGTGCTCTATCGATGTGTCATCTAGATTCCGAAGCGTTTTGTTCGTAACCCCGTCTGGTCCGGGCGATGATTTCGTGTTGAGCCTGTGCAGCACCGCGCGTACTTCAGCAATGCTGAAAGGTCTGTCCAAGCACTCGTTCGCAGTGCCTTTGTATTCAGAGTGGAGCACGGGTCTAGTCGGATTAGTGTATCTCATCCTGAGTTCATGCAAGAGTTCTGCGTGGGTTCCTTTGTAGACGTTGATTATCTTATAGACATTTTGCCTATATGCTGTTTTAGTCTCCTCTGGATCCAGCAGGAACCTGAGGAGATTCCACGCCTTGGTGAACCCTACCCGACTATCCATGCTATTACACGTCTCTTCCCACTGTGACTTGCAAAGCTGTAAAGCGTATTCCTCGATGTCTCTATTCAGTTTAGCTATTCGCCTACGTAAAGTCCTATTGTGTCGTTGTACTTTCCACCGGGCTTGTAGGCTACGTTTAGCCTCCCACATATGCAGAAGCTTACTATCTAGGACCTGGAGGTTTGCCTCAGGAGGGACCTCATGCGTTGCTGCCGCGACATCTTGCCTCAGCATTGATGTCCACTTTTCTATATCTTCGATATTTTCCGAGGAGTCAATCCTATTTTCCCTGTTTTGCCTAAACTTGTCCCACTCTACAAGTTTTAGTAGCTTGCTTTTCTTTTTGCACGGCCCCGCATTGGCACGAATTTCTACAATAGTGTGATCACTGCCCAAATCCTCCTGTGTATTCGTCCAGCATACGTTTGTTATGTTTTTAACGAACGCGAGATCTGGTGACGTATCAGCACAAACACTATTTCCTTGTCGCGTAGGCGCGGAGGGGTCGGTAATGAGAGTGAGACCCTCCAGTAGAGCATCCTCCCATAGGTTTTTGCCTTTCAGGTTTTCGTATTTGTAGCCCCATGCGGAATGATGAGCGTTAAAGTCTCCCGCTACGAGGAGCGCTCGGGTCCCCGCGATGCCGGCCGCCTTCTTGAGTAGCGCGCGGAAGCGGTGCTTAAGTCGAGGGCTACTATACACATTAAGAATGAAAAGACTATTGTCTCGATTCTTTGGAGGTACTATCTCCACCAACAGGTGCGGTATCGCGTTTACCTTAATCTCATGCTGCGTTACGGTTAGGTTACGTTTGACTAGCGTCGCGACGGCCGGTTTGTCCCGAGGAGCGCTATCCTGAAATGACCTGTAACCGGATAACTTAGCTTTAACGTTAGTTTCCTGTAGAAGTATCACATCTGGCTTCTCCTTGCTAATCAGGTATTGTTGAAGATGTCCCCGCTTTCTAGCGTATCCTCTACAATTCCATTGCCAGATTACGTAATTTTTAGTATTGTGAGTAGCCATGGTGATAGTAAAATTTAATATTTTCCAGTGTTCTCCCTAGTCTCTGTGTCCACTGGTCTGTGGTACGGTTTCCCAGTCTGTTTGAGGGGCCCGCAGCTGCTAGCTGGTAACCTTCGCTCGTTGTTTTCAACCCTCATCTGCAGGGTGGCGAGTTGTTGCTGTATTTGCTGCATTGTAGTTGTTATCTGCTGCATCGCGCCTGTAAGCTGGCTAAGCATTCGTTCCATTTCTGCTTTACGCGTGTTCTTTTCATCCTCTATTTCTTTCCTGACTATGCTTATGTCGTCTTCGACATCGTGCCGTTTCCTATCCCTTTCCTCTGTTTTATGTGTTTGAATTTCGGCTTGCGCCGGGTCCACTTCAACTGCCCTGCGTTTCGAGGGGGTCGGCACCGTTTCATCCTTAGATAGTACCTCCCCTGGATTTTCCTGCAATCGGATCGTTCCGCCCTTTTTAGCTACCTCATTTTTTAGACTAGCATTTTCTTCCCTGAGTTCCTCAATTACGTTTTTGTATCTAATGTTATCTCTCTCCAATTGCTCGAGTCGTTTTTGAATTTGCATGATCATGTCGTGTTGACCTTCACTGTTAGAAAAGGCAGTGCCAGACCGCGCACGCTCGCCGGAGGCGGCTGCCGCCCAGCTCACCTTGGAGGCTTTGGGTAGACTGTCGTTACCACCGGGTCCGGCAGCTCGCGTCGCTGTAGTGTCGGTACTGGCGGGAGACGTGCCCTGGGACTTAGGTCTGTCCTTGGCTCGTTGGCGCTCGGCGTTCCTCGACCGAGAGCGGGAGTGAGACCGGGACCGGGAGCGGGAGCGAGAACGCGAGGCGGATCGGCCTCGTCTCTCCCCACGCAGCGCCGAACAGGCGTGTCCACTTTCGCCGTACACCCTATAGCTCTTGTCTGCGTCCTCCTCACGTTGCCTTCTTTCCCACTGGCGTTTCTTCACTATGTAAGGAGTTCTGTACTTGGCTTGGCATTTCCTGTCTCCGGTAGGGTGGTCCTTGCCGCAAAGTCGACATCTGGGCTCACAGCAGTGGTCTTGCGGTGGATCATCACAGCCACAGCCTCTGCATCTTCTACTTTCTGGGTTGGGGCAAACGTCGGATCGATGTCCAAGTCGGCCGCAAGCGTAGCACGTCTCGTACTGTTTCTTGTAGAGCACGCAACGGTGCTCCGTTCCGTTGTAGTATATGTAGCGCGGCACTACACTTCCTTCGAATACGACGATAGCGTGTGCCGTGCTTCCCATCCTCTTCGCGTGCAATAACGTAGGGTTGTGCTCGTTGACGAGGTGTCTCTCAATATCCTCAGGAGAGTCTTCGTCGGGAATCCCACGGATGATGCCCTTGGTTGTATTTTCCGGCGCGGCTGCATATGCACGCGCTGCGTAATCTTTGTCTCCCATGGTTAGCTTGGAGATTTGACAGTATCTTCTGGCTCTCTCTTCCGATGGAGTGCTCACTACTACAATATTCTGTCTTTCATTTACGCGAAAGATATCGCCTCTGGTTTCCTCTTGGTTCAGTCCGGCAGCGGCACGTATGCTGTCGCCGATCCGAGCAGCACGATGTGTCCTGGTGCTGAAGCCATCTCTAGGGCGTACGATGACCTTGATGTCGTCCACCGGCAGATTCGGTTTTTTGGTCGCCATGCTGAGTCGTCGCACGTTTCTGGCTGCTCTTTTGACAAACGCTTCATCATCGTTGAGCGCGTCAGCGGTCTGCGCAGCAGGGTCAGTGCCCGCGACGCGCGCCTTGCGTTCCTTGTATTTGGCCCGAACCTCGAGCCAGCCATTCTCCTTGCGGACATCTGTCGGCGATATTTCTTCACCGTCTACGTGAACAACTTCCATTGCAGTCGAGGATAAAGCCGTTAAGCGAGTAGCAAAGGGGCGTCGCACTGCTCGCTGGGTTCGGCATAGACGCCGGCCGCGTCTGCAGCGCGAGCGACGGCGTCTACCGGTGCTGCGTTAGGCTTAGTTCGTGTGCCAGTGTGGCACCGCAATAAATGAGCTACAGTGTCCAGAAAAGCGGCTCACCTCCGAAAAACTTGATATAGGCAGGATTCGCTGCCCTTCCAGAAACTGCTGAGTAGAATGCCGTTGATCGAAGATCTGAATTTCTGCCACAAACATAAAACATCCGCGGAACCGACGTGAAACGCGTCCGCACCCTCTGGCCCCCCTGGTGGCGCTCTTCACTCCGGAAGTCATTAAGATTTTCCACCGGGAATCATAGTATTCATTCGGCCCCGTTCGAAGTCATATCAAAGGGAAAAAAGGTTATAAAACCACATTTCAGAATCGGCTTCGAAGCAACATGATTCATTCGTTCCCGATAACACGGTGATGTTGCACAGAGACAAAACAAATAAAGTCATTTCATTTCATAATCACCTTTTCAAGATGTTCGCAAATAGGAACGTCGCTTTCTGTCAGTTGCAGACACCGCATGAAGCTCAATGAACATTTAGATGCGAAGCAGCTCTTTGACTAGCTTGTGTAATACTGTCTATCTGTGTCTACGTGCTGTACCGCGCTCCCCTCGCCACAGGTGTTGCGGCGGTTGATTGATTGATATGTAGGGTTTAACGTACCGAAACCACCATATGCTTATGAGAGACGCCATAGTGGAGGGCTCCGGAATTTCGACAACTTGAGGTTCCTCAACTTTCACCCAAACCTGTCCACACAGGCCTACAAAATTTCTGCCTCCATCGGAAATGCAGCCGCCACAGCCGGGATTCAATCCCGCGACCTGTGAGTTGCCGCCGAGAGGTGTTGGGGCGGTGCCAAGTAGGTGACACCTTCCCTCGCAGTGCGCGATGACGTCACTTTCCCCTCGCCTGCCACGCGCTCACCACGTGTCAACTCTCTCACACCTCACCCACTCCACCGCTCGCAACGTTCAAGCACACATTGATTGAACACTCTCCCGGCTCGTTTATCTGCGATGGAGACGACACTGTAAAGCGGCCCCGCCACGGTGGTCTAGTGGCTAAGGTACTCGGCTGCTGACCCGCAGGTCGCGGGCTCAATTCCCGGCTGCGGCGGCTGCATTTCCGATGGAGGTGGAAATGTTGTAGGCCCGTGTGCTCAGATTTGGGTGCACGTTAAAGAACCACAGGTGGTCTAAATTTCCGGAGCCCTTCACTACGGCGTCTCTCAAATTCATATGGTGGTTTTGGGACGTTAAACCACACAAATCAATCATCAATCATCGACACTGTAAAGCGAAACCCGTCACCCGCCTAAACATGCACCGAAGCGATTTGGCCTAACCCAGCCGTCACCGGCGTTGCGAGGGTTAGCAGAGTCGATCGCGTTCGGTAATGGCGCCGTTGGGCCCTGAAGAGCTGCTCGCCAGGTTTGACAATTTATAGCTGACAAGCGTGCTGGTAACACCGACGAGACGCGAGCAAGGAAGCCGAGTGGTATCGCTGACAGTGGAAGGCCAAAGTCGGTGAATCCTCGACGTCATTGTCGTTGGCCACGTCGTCGGTAACGTCTCGAAAGTAACACGCGCCTTCCGCTAAAGCACCCGCTGAATCACAGTATTTAGCGCTGCTGCTTTGCAACCCATCAGAGTTCCCTTTGGGAAGATGTCATTAATTTTTTTTTCTACTTAGCAAGTGTGAATGTAACTTCCGTGGTCACACACGTCTCACACATGCCTCACACGGTGGAAATCTTGCCCACGGTGCGGTGGTCGAGCGTGATGTTCTACACACACTCAGCTTGCATTGCACGTTCATGCAATTTGACGACGAGCGTGTTGTTGATTCTGCTGCTGGCGTAAATGTTCCAAAGGCCGTCCTTGTTGGTAGGAATGTCCTTCGCGTTGTGCTGCATCGCGTACTGCAGCTGAACACCAGAGTCGCGAGCCAGCGAGAGCGCCACGGTCGACTTGTTGCTCAGGTCGAAGCGCACGGTGCTGTTTGTGTTCTCGTGGTGCTAAAGACCGAGTTGTTGTACACAACCTGACTGCTGCTGCAAAACACGTAAGGTAGAGAGTAGCGGCACGTGTGCGTTTTATTAGATGCGAAGCAGCCCTTTGGCTCCCGCGTGTAAAGTCGTACGTATGTGCGTCTGTAAGAATGTGCCGCAACATGTTCTCCTCGCCGCAGGTGTTGGAGCGGTTCCAAGTAGGTCACGCTGCAGCTGCGCATTGACATCACGCTCCCCTCACAGTGCGCGCTGGCACCACTCTCTGCCACGCCTGCCACATACTCACCGCAGTGCCCGCAGCTGCTGCCTCGACCGTTAGCACGCAACACCTGCCGCTGCCACTACTTAACAACCCACCACGATGAAATGAATGAGCATAGACCAAGTCTTTGTCAACTTCAATGTCGAATGTCTGCAGGAACTTCTCAGCATGCCCTTCAAAGATCACAAGGCCGTGGTAGCCAAGGCGAAAGGTGCGCCAGCTCCAATCCAGCACCCGTGTCCACTTTGAAGAAACGACGACTATGAAATCTTGCCAAATGCTTTAACGAAACATATAAAATACCCAACCTGCCTCCCGTCTCTTTATTTCAAAGAAACGTTTACTCGAGCAAACGCTACACCAAGTCTCGTTTAAGACCATTCTTCGAGCAGGCGCGTCTACGTCCGTATGATCTGGGTAAACGCCCGTTTCAACTGGTTCAACGCCATGCGTACCGCTGCTGCCTCCTATCCCATTAGGGATCCTTCCGGGGAGATGGTCCAATTTTTTTAAATTTTCCCATTGTCGGAACTTTCTTTTGATCTACCATCCTCCACGCCGGGTTCGCATCTTCTCCTGCAAAGGACCTTTATTCTGCTACCACAAAATTAAACAAAGCAAAATTTTAAGTGTTGCCCTTCGACATTTCTTTTGCCCCACAGTTTGTTTTCCGGCTCGCGCTGCCAATATAAGTGCGTCACTTTCCAGTGTTTTACGCGTTCACCCTATACATGCCTCCGACTGCTTAAAATTAAATGAAGTAGGTTTTTTTATGCATACAAATCTGAAGTCTTACAAAGAAAATGGTCGGAAAAGACAAGGCTTGGCAAGCATATTCATCCCCGCTGCTGGTGGGGTGCGGCCGTCGTGTCGACGAAGGCAACACCCGGAGGGCTGAATCGGAAGCTCGCGCCATGCCTTGCTTTCGTGGGCTTGGCGGCATGGCTGCGAAGGCTTGAACGATGGCGCTACCAATGGCGCGCGGACTTGTGTGTGGCCTAGAGAAAGACGTAGCTGATGGTGCAGACAATGGAGATTGTTATTGTTTCGCGTGGCGTATGTTTTTTTTATTTTGATCAGCCATAGCTTTTGCTATAAGAGATAGCCGTTTGCTTTCTTTATTAGAATTAGCAGCTGTACATGAACGCGCTACGCAAAGTTCATGTTTAGAATATTGTCAATTGTCTTCATACTAGATAACCAATATGAACTATTCTTATTTTTATATTTAAAATAACTTTATTCGTAAGGTATGTCAAGGCATCGACCTCACTTGAGATTACGGATGCAAGAGAAACACCGTACAGCTCTTTACTGAAATGCATTGAGGAAAAAAACAATTTCTGTAAAATCGAGAACTCCCACCATCGCATGGGGTGTGGAAGTTGAAAGTACTCTTATAATTTAAAAGAGAAAAGTCGATGACACACGTTTTAGTTTGCTTGCGAAAAAGAAATTTCGTTGAAGCCTTCAATGAACACGTTGTATTGTGATTTTAGCGCTTGTATTTATTAGATCGGTAGGCGAACACCCGTAGCGACTCCAGTCCATTCCATAGGTTGGTAAATTCACCATAAGTCAATTTATGCCATAAGTGGAATTTGTCCATTAGCCACAGTCCCAATAAGTGCGGTTCCGAATGCGAGTCTCATTCAGAAGAAGTCCAATTTAGGAAAATGTTGGTGAGTCTGAGTTCTTTTTTTTCAGCAACCTATTGATCAAATCTCTCTCAAGCATATTCCGCTGGACAAGGGAGGGGGTGGCGTATAAAGATATGCACTGAGACACTTGTGCTCACACGTGCCTCATAACGAAGAGGATACCCCGCCGCGGTGGTCTGGTGGTTGTGGGACACAACTGCTCACTCAAAGGCTGCATTTTTGATAGAGAGCAAAAGGACCGTGTACTTAGACTTATGTACACAATAAAGAATACCATACGGTAGAAACTTCCGGAGTCCTCTAGTGTGGTGTCTCTCATAATCATATCGTGGTTTTGCACGTCAATCTTCAAATATAGAACAGAAATATAACGAGCACCAGGATAAAAAGAAAGGCGTACTGTTTGCTATCCTACGCTGATAAAAGGTATGAAATGATGAAAAGAAAAGAAAGAAGGGTCTAGCTGAAATCCCCGTCAGCTCACTATGCACAACGAATGCAGGATTCTCTAAATCTTATATTTTCAAGAGTGCATTATGCACCATGACCCGTATAAACCTGTCATTTCTCAATCAAGCGAGATATCTGTGGCAATTTCCACAACGAACGTGATATGCCTGATATCGCACATCAAAATCCTCTGCCAGTACGTATCCTCACATTGTATTCCCATAACGGACAAGGGTATTTCAAATTCTAGTGCCGAACTGAATTTTATGCTTCTATAACATCTGTCAAGATATGATACACTTCTTCCCCAGCGTGCGAGGGACGCGACACTGCTGTTAATCATGAATTTCTTTCTGCTCATTAAATTACGACATGTGCGAATAACTTCAAAGTTTAAACTTCTGACAACAAAATAGTTTCTACAACAAAAACAATTTCTGCAACACTGTGTCCGTGATAACCTAGTTTTTCGCTCACACTACGAACAATACGCAATTTAAGTTTGATCCAATGTGTAACAACTTCTGTCACAAAGGTAAACGTGACGACTGTTCTTATGATTGGTGGATAGTGAAAATTGACATATAAACATCAAAGAAAGAAATAGAAATTACGTGCTGAAGTATCCACCAGGTTACACTATGACATAATGAGATTCAACTAAATTATTTTTTTACGTTTCTATGCATATTTCTGTATGCGTGCTTGAAATCATAGCGCCCATGCCTCATTCGTATTCTCTACGTTATCCATTATTTCACTGTCTTGATCAGCTGGCAGTATCTACGTAACACTGCTTTCAAATAGTTAGAGCACAGTTATTCATGTCTACGCTAACATTACTGATTCTATGTTACTGTCATTTATGTACATTTCACTTTCATTAAGTTGCTCGCGCCGCTGTAAGGAATGTCTTCTAGAGGTTGATCTATTTTCATTAGGTTTTGCTGTCTCACACTGCTGCCTTTTATTGTGAGGCGTTGCACTACTGAATAAACCACATTGCTCACAAAGATGCAATTTGTGTCGATCGCCCATGGTTATGGTAGCTGACCGAGCAGACATTCTGGCTGACACATGTGAAAGAGAGCGAAAAAAAAGAATATTTTGCTTTGATCAATAATTGGCACATGCTGAAGAGCCTATCATTAAGCTTAATGTTGGTCGACAATATATTGAACATCATGCAGTAGATGGAATACGGTTTTTTTTTGTCCTTCGCATAAGCGTAAAAAATACTGCCACCGATCTGCACGTTTGACACCATGCAGTCGGGCCTTCCCTCACAGCTTTTGAGCCTCCTGAAAGTTAGAAATTGTTTTCAACAAAACGCATTGAAATTTCATTCAAGTTATTCGCAGTACACAGATTCATACGACGCGCAATGCAAAGAAACCGAAAACGGACAGGTTTGCGTCTGTCGATGTTAGTAATAACACCACGTTACAGCTGTTGTCCGGTCTGCTGTGAACAGATGTTTCAAAGGAGAAAGTTGTATCGAGAGGCAGAGTGACCTGAAAGATCTCGCCATTTTATTCGACAGGGGCCAAAGCAGAGCGGCGGTGACTGCCAACGTCCGACTCATTAGATGCCAGAACCCGCTTGTTCCTGCTTGCACCTTAGAGCTCCCGCACGAGTGGCGGCGCGAAAGGCGCGGCTCTGCGGCTAAAAAAAGGTATAATGGTGATTATATATATATATATATATATATATATATATATATATATATATATATATATATATATATATATATATATATATATATATATATATATATATATATATATTATATATATATATATATAGGGAGAAGATAGAGAGTTGAGAATGTATGGTGTGTTGTTTAGAGGAACATTTTTCAAACCGAAGTGTATTTATGTAGTAAACCCTTTATTCGAGAGCTTGGAACTTACCTTCCCTCCCTTCCCTTTCTTTATTTCCTTCCTTCTTTCTTTTTTCTTTCGTTCTTTGTTTCTTCTTTTTTTATTTGATGCTCTAAGCTCTGTGCTCGTTGTGCAGCGTAGTCCGTCTCGTATTCGTGGCAACTTTACAGCTACCTACAACTGACGCTTTACATTCTGCAACGTAGTTATGCTTCGGTCAATGCAAAATTAAATTTCTTTGCCGGCAAAGAGGTTTCTCTACGGCTCCCGAGCGTCGTAGTCATTTTAAATTCAAAGTGGAGTGCACCCTCTCTCTCCTCGAGTCGTTGTCATTGTCACCCATCTGAATACTGATGGACGAGGCCCCTTTTGGGAAGAGTGTCTGCTTCGTAGCGAAAGTGCGAGACCGTTTAGAGAGAAGCAAGAACGAATGTTGGAGAAAGAAACGTGCCGGAGTCCCAAAATCTAGAATCGATCCATTAAGTCAAGTTCACCAAATTCGCCAAAAGCAGAAATGAACCTGTTTGTGCTTTTGGCGGCTGCGATCGATCACGCTGAGTGCAGTGTGACAAAACAACAATATAAATACTAAGAGCAGGGTTTTCGGGACTCTGTACTTTGGCTCTTATTTCCGCACAGAGAAATATGGCTGACGCTTCGTCACCAGAGAGTTGTAGCTCAAATGGTAGCCATCGGAAGTACATTCGGCACCCGTGAGGTATAATGGTTTCGACCGCTTGCTGATTAGTTTCCGTAAGGGCTCCTAGTTCAAAATTAGGCATTCGTATATTTGTGAAGATAGCCTGGTAAGTGAGCAGGGACTGGAGGGGGGGATGTGTTGTCATGCTCGCATTTATTGAAGTCGTGTAATCAAATGGAACGTATTGTTTAGTGCCTACCAAGGCAAGAGTGATGCCCGCGAACGTTACAGTGACAAGAAAAACTAAGGAGGCGTGTGAGCGCGTGCCCTTTCAAGAGCTGCATAGTGTAGCAGAAGTGCCGCCTATTGTCACACTAAGCAATTACACAAAAATTCCTCAAATGGGGAAAAAACTTTAGATTGAGTTTTTGTGCGAAGTAGGCTTCGTACAGTTTTCAGGAGCAAAGCACCTTAGGGTTCTCGGCTTTCCGGCACAGCACTCGCAAGGTACCCACTATACGCCCAAGGTAACTTTCATGAAGGGAAGCACCCACTATGCCATTCTTCATTCCGATGATACCCGAGGTACCCGCTACACATCTGTAAGACATTATTTGATTGATATGTGGGGTGTAACATCCCGAAACCACCACATGATTAACCGAAACCACTACGGCATCTCTGGTGGTTTAACGTCCCAAGACCACCAGAGATGTCGTAGAGGACTCTGCAAATTTCGACCACCTGGGGCTCTTTAACGTGCACCCAAATGTGAGCATACAGGCCTACAGCATCTTCACTTCCATCGAAAATGCATCCGCTGCAGCCGGAATTCGATTCCGCGACATGCGTGTCAGCGGCTGAGTACCTTAGCCACTAGACCACCGCGGTGGGGCTGTAAGGCATTATGAGCACATTGTGTTATGGTTGATGACGATGAAAAATAAGGGCTGTCCATACCACGCTTACTTTTTCTGCCATGAATGAAAATTAGTGTCAGCGCGCTCTCACCCGCGAAAAGAAACAGCGACGCGGAGGACTTACTACCGCGCAGGAGGAGTTCACGAAGCATGCTACGGCAAAGCGGCAGCGGCGACAGCCAGCTGATAGTAGTGAGACGAGAGCGCGGCATGCGATAATCGGACCTGGAATGCCCTGTCGAACACCAAAGAAAAAAAAACGTTTTCGTGTTGGTAAATTACTTTTTGACAATACTGAAATTACCACGCTTGAAGCTAGAATGCATTTAATAAGGAAAAAAACGCGCAAGAAAAAAATGAGGGTGGCGACGTCACTTTGACATCAGCGCACCATTCATTGTGACGTCATAGATTTTGAAGGCGTCAACTACGGCCTACGTAGCTCACGACCGGTGAAACCGAAGTAAAGTGCAATTTCAGGGAGACAGAGGCTTAGTGTACCAAGCTTCTGGAACGTTTACTCAACTGTTGTCGTTAAGGTATGAAAATACTTTCAAGTTCACGACTTCATGCCGATAGAATTTCAACACGCCAACTTTATGAATGAAACATTCGTTCGTTTATTAATAAAGCTATAGCGGGGAAATTACCGTCATTATATTTTCTAAAGTACATTTCATCAATTTAAACTTACTTACTTTTCCACATTAGTCTCCTTCGACAGGAGTTCTGGTGCCTATTTTGGAATGCGAGTTTACTGGGTCATAGAAATATCATCTATGGAGAGAAGACTATCCATGAGCGGTAAGCTAAGTAAGCCAGTTTATTTGGACCTTGAAGTTAATTTTCCAGTGACAAAGCTACCGACATAGACTCTGTCGTGACGCCAGGCTACAGTGTCACTCCTGATGACGTCACGCAACAGTTTTGTTAGTTGTTATAACATGAGTTACCAAAAACCCAAAATAGCGGCTTTGGGGTCACTGACCTAGCGACGGAAATGAGCGGTGGTAGAAACGTCAAGATATCTCATTCGAGTACGTGACGAGAAACTCGTATACCTTGTTGTGACGTCAGGGTAGAAGGCGAACAAGAACCAGACTTCAAAAATATGCTGTGATTACCTTCGCAGAGTCGACTAGCAATCACCAGTACATTCTTTAGGCTCTTGAGGGCTTGACCTTTCATTTGAAGCAAAAGAAAAAAGTAACCAGTTCAGCTAAATTTGACGTTGCCGATTATACAACTCAAGTATTGTCCGTGGGAGAAGGTGCAAAAACAAGTGCTGGGGAGTTTATTCAAACCTAAAATGTATCGTCAGAGTTTGCCTGCAATGAGATAGTCCTCAGCATAGCATAATAGGTCGACTATAATGGTGATTAGCAGGTTCTCCCAATAGTCGGTTTAAGTCAAAACAGCATTTTTCTAAATAAGTTACTTTCGGAGATTACAGTAGCGTGACCAAGTATACCGCTTTTTTTTCATTTTCTGCCCACTGAGCGCATGCATGCAATTGCTCGTTTCAAGCAAGCTCCTTTTCAACTCGGTGCCAATAGAGCCATGGGAATATTGCATCGATGCGTCAATGAATGCATGAATATCTTTCTTCTCCACGTGTCCATGAAATGATTTCCACTTACTCAGTATAGATTTGAAGAGTCCGTGACGTTGCGATTGCCAACTTTTAATGTCGCTACGCCAGGCAGACCTGCGAAGTAGAAAATGTGAATTTTTGTTGTAGTTTGTGGCGTACAAGATTCCGCTGAAAAGTGTAAGCAGTCAAGATAACTATCCTGCTGACTTCATCTCCAGGCAGAGACGTTGTTCGGCTATGCCGAAACGATGAAATCTAAAAGAGGTGCGATGAATGGAGTTTTAAAATTTCAATTACTTCGTCTTGACCCCACTACAATACAGTTGAAAGGAAATCAAGCGTACTTAGCTGACATGTAGTAATGAATATTATAAACGATCTGTAAATGGCCTTGCTATTCGAAAAGTAGTATGATAATTGTGGGGGCTCTACGTGCCAAAAGAACATTATTGTTTACGAAGAACGGGTAGTAACGGCCTCCGGAAAGTTAGACCATCTTGTGATCATTAGTGTGCATTTGAACATAAGTACACGGCCTCTGGCATTTTGCCTGCATAGAAAGTCGGCCACCGAAGCTGGGAGTCAATCCCGCGACCTTGGGGTCCACAGTCCGTAACAACCACTAGAGCATTGGGACGGGTGGAGGTTCATAAAAAGAATTGGGCCTAAAGCAATATTATTTCGTAGCAGCAGTAATCGGAGTAATTGCACTGTGGTGAACTAGACAAGAGGAAGCAAAGAATTCAGGCAGAGAACGTGTGCTGTAACTGTGGCCTTGTTCACATCATCACATCATCTATCATCCTTCACATCATCCTCTCGGGTGATGTGAAGGATGTCAAGGTGACCCATGATTCAAGTCGGAGGTCTACATAACGCATGGATTGCGCAAGGGGTCCTTTCCCCTCCGAATTTTCCTGCGTTCTTTGTTGCTCCCACAGTGCCGTTATAACCGTTCTTTGTTCTTTGCTATCCAGCGTCGTACTTTTCGCTCCCCAACCAACACGAACGCGAAATATGAGCTCAGCAACGGCATAGCAGCGTAGACGCCCAGAAACATCAAGCGGACGTCGTTTATCCACGGAGGAGCTTCGGTAAGGAAAAGTGGAGGGGCGGGAGGACGACGAAGATCGCCGAAAGACCGAGAGAAGAGAAAAGTGCTTATTCCACAGTAAAGGAGGAAAGCTGCGCGTAATGTACAAAAAGAAACAAAGAAAAGCCAGAGATGACGTGTGAAAAGGTAGTCGGTACGCGAGGAGTAGACAAGGCGGAAGCTGGGTGAATGAAAAAATTAAAAAAAAAACACAGCCAAGCCATCCAAGTCACCGAAAAATAAATAAATTGGTATTGAGCATTTTCCACTGCGCCAAATGATGGTGCTACTATAGCGCAAAGCCTAGAAAACAAATTCACTGGCCTTAGTGCACGCGTCTTAGTCGAAATAAGCTAAACTATACGGACAGGTTTTCTCTATAGACGACATCCATCCTTTTTTTTTTTGCCTTATGCGGTAGTTCGAAATTGGTGGATGGCACGTGAAGGACAGAAAAAAAGAAAAGAAAGGAAAAGTGAAAGCAAGTCGAGAGAATTCCTTAAAAAAGTTTGACATCAAAGTGAACGAGAACAGGCTATCGCAGCTAGACAACAATGGCTGCTTCCAGCTGTATACAAAGGAGAAGCATACAGCGCTGCTCCGGGGAAGAAATATTGCGAATACATAAAGCACACAGGTGCTGAAATACTCTAGCAGTCTGGGGGAGAGAGAAAGATAGAAAAAGGGTTCTCACAAAAAGAGCATGCTTTGCGGTAAACCCCAACAAAAAAAAAAGGGGGGGGGTCTCGCCTAGCAGAAGCCGCATGCATACTGTTTGTAAAAAAAGAAGACAAAGAACACTTTGGCTGGGAATAGCGTGAGGAATGCCTCGCCTGAAACCGACATAGAAACCGCCAAGGCAGCTTGTTCCGCGGGCGGAGCTTTATAGCGATGGTGGCGTGAGCACGCGTCACTAATCCACTCAAATATATTGTTCTAGACGAAATCCGCAAAGGCGGGATTGCATCGCTTGTCTGTGGTGCCGTATAGCTGCTTCGCCGGCAGAACGACACCCGGGCCTACTCTCTCGCGGTCGGCTTTGCTCAGCCAACGCCATGCGCGTTTTCTATCGACGTTGGCATAGAGATGCACTATTTCGAACCGCGTATTCTTTCTTCTTTCCTGTTCCTATAGTTGCAGCGGCTTTGTCTGCCCTGCTATCTTTTCTAGAGCAGCAGAGTTCAGAGTGAAGGAGCAGGAAGCCTCCGTTCCAGCCGTGCTAGAGCTCATTTGCGAAACCTGAAAAGAAAAGCTGGGCGCGAGTTTCGCATTGTCCGTTTGCGAAAGTGGTTTTGGATCGAACCGTGGAAAGAGGCACAATGACCGTGAAGTCGCTGCAAGAAAAGAAGGAGTGGAGGATAAGGGTTGAACAGTCAGTCATGAATAAATGCTCTGACGCTTTTTTTTATTTCTTCCCCGTAATACATCTTTCAGCGGCCATAATGGGCCGAGGCAAGGCGAAGTAGTATGCAGAAAGTAGCATTGTCGCTTCCAACTTTGACCCCGACTGTGCTGCAGCGGCGGCCAACACGCCAGGTGACGTGTGCGTGTGTGCGTGCGCGCTGAAAGAGCCAGGGTGGCTTTTGTAAAGAGTGCACGCGCAAGGGTACTTTGAGTTGTAAATCCTCCATGCCCCGTCGCTTGTTTTCTCCTTCACAGCTTGTTTCTCGCGTGACATCGGATCAGAGGCCAATGCACAGAGGTAAAGGATTATATGCATGGGAAGCAAAAAATCAGCAAACTGGGAGGCGGGTGTCTAGATAAAGCGTCATGATCAGCTTCAAGGGTTTGTCCTTTGTTGCCTGTTTTTATATCTAAAATGAAGATAATAATGCGAAATTATCGCGTAAACTTGGAGGCGGAGGGGGGAAGCCACAGTCAGCGGAGGGAACTTCCTCGCGTATTGTGTGGGTGCACTTTAAACACACAACGCGATGTCTTGCTTCGCTTCGCCTGCATGCCCTCCCTCTCCTTTTAACATCGACGGTCGCAACCACATCCTGCTTCTTTCGGAGGGTGTCGTTTTTCTACGCGTGTAGGGACGTCACGACTCACCACCGCGGCGCAAGCACCGAGAAGGCCCCACAGCGCTCATTTGCGTTTACCACCCGGAAATATTTCTCACTGCATGGCGCTTCCGTATCTTCTTTATTCTTCCGTCACAGAGAGCGATGCTCCGGGCTGTCTGAAACAGCAAAGCTATATACGTGGATGCCGAGGCTGCGGCGTGTAATAAATTATGAGGCGTCCGCGCTGGATGCTCGAGTATAGGGGCTCCCTGCAGCCTGGCGAACTTCATGCTCTCTATACTCTCTTAATCCTCGTTTGTTCTTGTTTACACTTTTTGTTTAAAAACAGACGTTCGCATATGCGGCTTGCGGCCAAGTAAATTAGGGCTTCCTCGTAATATACAAATGCGTGCACGCGGTAGTGCCTGCTCGCGCTGAGCGTTTCTCCTTTGGGATCATTGCCAGGAGACCAAGCACCAAGCTCGCTAGCAGAAGCAAATGACAGCGTCGTGTATTCAAGGAGTCGAAAATGCTATCTGCTAATTTACATGTAGGTCCGAAAGTACAACAGTGTGCCCGCTTGTAATAATACAAGTAAGGGTGATAAGGTGACAATTATGCAAGTTCGCGTATTGTAAGCGCATAGCGCTCAATATTACGCATAAATAGCACACCAAAGTATAGTTGCATAGAAAGTGATCGATTCATGAGATATGTCTCCCTACCTTCCTTTTCGTCTTTATTTAGTTGTTTAGAAGACGGGGATCACTATTACTAACAGCAGTAGGTGACAGATATATGTGGCCTACTTTCTTAAGATGCCATACTTTTGTAAGTTTCTGTACAACCATGTCAACTGAGATGCAACGATACATTGTCTTTTTCACGAATATTATTTTTGCTTTGTGGATCATTTGTAGACCCTGTATTTTACGCATTACGCGATGCGTGTTGTTGGACTGATTGCACAAGAAACAAAACAGTGGTGCTATCCAGGATGGCCCTAGCAGCTCGGACGCACTAGCTTGCTTCTCCCGTAGGCATGCTCATGGGCGTTTGTCCTCTTTCGCACAAGTTATTTCGCTCGGCACGCTAGTGGCCGCTCTCGAAGGCAAAACGTGCACGCGTGCAGTGCTCTGATGCACCTCGTCTAACTTCTATCGAATATTCCACATAAACAAATGAACAGGCTAAAGCGACTTATATGTCTGAAGATTTTCCTGCAATAATACATCGGTAGCAATTTGCGAATGACACCATGGCTGTGAGTGGTGAGTCGTGAATGCGGTGAAATTGAATGCCAGAAATTGTAGCTATTCGATGATACTGCCTTTAGTTCTTCGTGCATGCCTGCATCGCCTGTGTGATTAGGCTCAAAATTAATCGCACAGCTCTCTGGCTTTGCGGCGGGAACAATGCCCCTCGGCAAGAGAAAACGCCGTAATATATATTTTTTGTGACTAAACGTCTCGAAACCATTATATAATTATGAGAGACGCCATAGTGGAGGGCTCCCGAAATTTCGACCACCTGGGATTCTTTAATGTGCGCCTAAATCTAAGCACACGCACGTCATACATTCTCGCCTGCATGACAATGCAGCCGCCGCGGCCGGAGTTCGATCCCACGACCTGCGGCTCAGCAGCCGAGTGCCTTAGCCACGAGACCACAGTGGCGGGAGAAACGCAATCGGCGGACCGCATTTTTGCCGGGGCGTCTTTCAATCTAACTGACGTACGAACTAGGAGAAAATTCGTTGATTCTGAGAATGCCCGAGTTAAGCTTTTGACTGCCAGATTGCCGGTGTGACTGTGAAGCGTGTCAAGCGGTGGACGTTAAGCACCAGCTTTTTTAGATAAAAAATATTTTGGTCGCATTGCACGTCTTGTGCAAGGCTACTTCTATCAGACGAGCTCAGTTTAGTCTGCCAAGTCTGCATCAGAGTGAAGACCACGTCAGTTTGATCTCAATTATGATGGCCTAACTGCTTAGACCTAATTAACATAATGTACAGTCAGGTCTTAACTTGACATATTTTAATTATTGTTAGCTATAATAGTTCGATGTTTAAACCACTGTTTTAGTTATCGTCTAGCTAATTAGCAGGCGGCTAGACGGACAGACAGACAGACAGACAGACAGACAGACAGACAGACAGACAGACAGACAGACAGACAGACAGACAGACAGACAGACAGACAGACAGACAGACAGACAGACAGACAGACAGATAGATGGACAGATAGATAGATAGATAGATAGATAGATAGATAGATAGATAGATAGATAGATAGATAGATAGATAGATAGATAGATAGATAGATAGATAGTTAGATAGATAGATAGATAGATAGATAGATAGATAGATAGATAGATAGATAGATAGATAGATAGATAGATAGATAGATAGATAGATAGATAGATAGATAGATAGATAGATAGATAGATAGATACGCTCAAAGTCACCGAAGTTCGCTAATGAATGCTTCGCATTTTAAAAACACCAAGGACAAAATGCGATTTGAACTTGGGTAAACTGCGTGCCAGCCCAGTACTCTACCGATGAGCCTCACCGGTGCTTGGAGCTCGATTGCAAACTAGTCTTACGGAGCCGAATCTTCTTAGGCTGTACCGCGCAAGGCATCGGTGGAGCCCTTTCGCGCGCATGCACTCTTCAATCACGGCTCCCGTGAGCATGCACCGTGGTGCTTTGCAAACAAGCCAACGATTAACAATAATTTATTTCCCTAGGATAACCTGCTGCTCGCTTCGTTGGGTGCCACTCCGTGCACCGCTCCGATTAGGGATGCCCCGGATTCGGCTGGTATCCTGAGGTAGGTGCCCTTTGTATTCGGTCAGCTTTTCGTGACCTATTCCACTATTTCTATATTTGCTCTACGAAGGCACGTCTGTACTTCCTCAGCATCGAGCCCTTGTCTTCTTGCCGAACGATTCGGTGCATGCGATGGCCAATTTAAGAGTGTCTCTTCTTTAATAATGGCTGCGCCGCATAAGAGCAATAATGCTCGCAACAGTTTAGTTTGGCCAGTACGGCACGTGATGTTTCGAAGAGGAAGATACTGTGTTAGGCACTTTTCCCGTGCGCTTCACCCGACTTTCTACCATTTTCCATTTTCTAAACATCGTCGTTTGATGGCGTCGTGATTCACTTCACTGCAGTTATCAACTAATACCGTCGTTCTCGAGAAAACCGAATGAAATATTCTTATATTCTTCAAGGTGTCTGACTATTATTAACGCAAAGCATTTTTTGCATACTGCAGGCACTAATGAGACCTATCTATCTATCTATCTATCTATCTATCTATCTATCTATCTATCTATCTATCTATCTATCTATCTATCTATCTATCTATCTATCTATCTATCTATCTATCTATCTATCTATCTATCTATCTATCTATCTATCTATCTATCTATCTATCTATCTATCTATCTATCTATCTATCTATCTATCTATCTATCTATCTATCTATCTATCTATCTATCTATCTATCTATCTATCTATCTATCTATCTATCTATCTATCTATCTATCTATCTATCTATCTATCTATCTATCTATCTATCTATCTATCTATCTATCTATCTATCTATCTATCTATCTATCTATCACATGCGCTCTCGAGGTCACCTTCTTAACTTGCGGTGAAGCAAAATTAGTATGAAAGGGTAAGACGGTTTGACCATTATGACGCACTGGTCATTACATCAATAATGTCCCAATCACGTCGTGTACGTCGTCAAACACTTTCCGCCAGGCAGTGGCCCATACCCGCAGGCGGGTATGTGCCAGTGTATTTAGCAGGGGCATAGCCAGGGGGTGGCACACTGGGCACGCGCCTCCCCCCCCCCCCCTCCGATTTCATTTTCGCCATGGCTTATAGAGCGAAAAAAGGCCGATTTAAGGTGGTGCCTCCCCCCCTCCCCGAAAAACATTCCTGGTTACGCGCCCGGTAGCTAGGAACGGCGACAACTGATATCGGTGATAGAAATGCGAGAGCGTTAAAAAAACCTACATCGGCAGCACTGACCTGATGAAGAGGGTCCCAGGAGCAATGGAACCCAAGAATTCTGCATGGCAATCTAGTTTTTTACCATAGAGCCAAGCCACGTCTCGGTATTGCTTTGGAAAAATACGGTTTTCAAGTGTAATGTTGATCTAACGTCAATTGTGCTTGCAATACAGACGTTCCGATTTTGTAAACGTCACATATGTACTATGACACAACCGTCTCGTCGTGTTCACGCCAGTTGTTGTGAAGTGCCATCCACAGAAGTTAATTAATGTAGTAGTGTCCTGGGTCACCATCCTCGCGAGCACCTGCGCTTCAAGTCAGCTTATCGCTTCTCGTGGTGCAAATACTCATGTTGCTGTCGGCATTGTTGCGCAAGGGTAAACAACTGGTTATATAAAACATGTGCGACTGTTCAAAATATGTTCGTGAGTAGAAAAAAGTTATATATATATATATATATGTATTTAGCGTATTTTCCGGACATATCATGCCTGCGAACCCAACTTACTCTGGTAGCCTACAATAGCTCGGAACAGCGCGTTGCACCCACAATCATTACTTCCCTGAAGAACAATCGATATGCAGCGCGCGGTAGAGAACACGAACGACAAGCAGGAGGGGACAAGCGCAGACAATTCACAGCCTATATTTTTTTTAATTTGTTTTTTTTTGAAGTGATATCAGTTTGAGTTTACAACGTGGTTAGCGTAGATGACTTACCGACCGGCAATGCTGTTAAGCGTGTTGTCGAAGTTTTCGTTAGATTATTCTTCCTTGGCTACGGTGCGCAAAGAGACACAGATTGGGTATAGATGAGGAGAGGGCAAGGTTAGCAATTTATTCATGCACTCACACATACGAAAAGTAATATGCAAGCTACGTGATGCTGAAACCTTCAGATTTCTCGAGAGAGTGTGCTTCCTGCTTTTGCAATAATACAGCTAGCACCAACCGCTCTTCTGACTCTCGCAGTGTGTATCCCGAGGGGCTTGACCCTCCTTGTCAGTGTTTGCTGTAGTTCATTCAGTCGGTTTGGATGCCCACCGTGGCGCCTGTTGGCTCGGCTGCTCTCCGGGTCGGGTCATTAGTTTGCCTCTTTTTTTTTGCTAGTTACCAAATTACCCTCGCTAATAGCAGATCGCGGCTGCATTCACCAATTGCGGGAAGCGAGAAGTGGTCTCGGCTCGACCGCGGTTAATTGAAACGAGCTCTTTTTCGGCCAAGCCCCGATGTACATGAGGCCTTTGGACAGCCTCTACTGTTGTATTTTACGAGGGCACGTTACCGCGATATAGTTGGCTGGTGTCCACCATGTACAGAAACAGCGCAACGCGACAGGCACCGAGAACGAGAAGACGCATGCACAGTGATTAGGCGCAACCTGAAGAAAAAAACTAGAGTGCAGACAGGAACGCGCTCTTTCCCCTCGCGTTTTTCATTCTGCGCAGCAAGTAGGGTATTCAAGTATAAACTTGAATACCCTACTTACCTGAATACCCTATTGTCGTTGGGTTTCGTCAAGCTACTTATGTAGCTTTTAACCCAACGCAACCATCCAGCATGTATAAACTGGAAAATAAATTGAATTGAACCAACTAGGCATCGAAGAAGTACTACTCAAATGACTTTGATTTGAACAATTCATTTGCGATTGCAGGTGTTAATTATACAACGACAGCAGAGCGATTGTAAAACCAATGATGTAACACATTAAAATATAGTACATAACCAGCACTTGTCGTTGTTGTAATCATAGAGTACGAGGACGTGTGAAGGCAGAGACTCTTCCAGAGACCTTTTTGTTCTCTAGTGTCACAGGTGGCGTTTTCACACAATTTTCTTTTATTTTGTCTGGTTTATGAATTTGTATAGTTTCTCGTGCCAGAGCACCTTCGGCCCCATTTAAATTTCCTGTGTCTTCAAACACTTGTAGGGAACCACACTTCTCCTATACCATATTCACAAAGGGGCTCACAGCACTTTTCTTGATTTTGTACATGTTTTTTTAAAAATGTCTGGGTGTTGCATAGGGCTGTTTGACCTGTGTATGAAATACTCAAGCCGCTTGACAAAGGTATTGAATGTAAAACTCCTTATATATATATATATATATATATATATATATATATATATATATATATATATATATATATATATATATATATATATATATATATATATATATATTCATTTCACACTTTTTCACGACACTTAAAAACAAATTTGTTAATGTAAAGTTGTAAAGTTGCAAGAGAGGGGAAACAGGCAGAGAAAGGCCAGAGACGTACGGAAGACTAAAATGAAAGCAACAAAAAAGAAAGTAAAACTGTTTGTTATTTAAAGGAAAGCGTCATTTGATGCATTGTATGTTTGCAATAGCATACGCAGGACCATATATGAGGTTTTCGAGCTACTTTACCTAAGAACTGTTTTTTAATGCTGTACCGTTGCTGCGTACACATTACAAATTATATGTGCGTTGCTGCGTACACATTACAAATTATATGTGCACCAAACACACTGCAGGATAACCTTACAACAATTCTGAATAGGGAGTCACGGACATAACAGCAGGTACTCTGAAGTAATGATCTCAGACGCCTTTGGAATCAGTAGTACTAGAGGCTGTTTGACGCAAAATTCGAGTGAATTAAGCGTGCGTGAAGCGGTGTCGCCCACGCGAAGCAATTGCGTTAAATTGATGCTGGGGCAATTTAGAAAAACGAAAAGGGTGACTAAGAAATAGCTCAATTAGTTTAAGAGAAAGCATAAGGACGTGATAAAATTAAAACGTACAGTAATCAAAGCGAAAAGAAATAATGAAGTTTGCAATTTAGTCTTTCCACGCTTTCCTGTTCTCTGCGCAGTGACCCAGCTCTGCGTTAGAGTCGCTGATTGAGTGGGCGATGTCGAGTTTGTCGCGGAGATCTGCTCGGCTGGGGAGAGCCTGTTCATATTCATGTGCTCCGGCTTAATTTGATTTTCCAAGAGCAAGCAGCAGTGTGTGGCATTTGCTTTATGGATTGGGGGTGCCACTTCGAGAACTGGAAAAAAAAAGACTTTATATGCAAGAGAAGATTTGTGACGCAAGAGTTTGCGGCGCAACCAAGCCAACCTATTCTCCAGCACAGCTACTTCTGCGATTTTTTCTCCCATGCCTAGAGTGCATTAGTGCATTACTTTGAAGAAAAAATGAGTTCTGGCTAAAATAGTATTCTTTTCACTTTTATTCTTTTCCATGAGATCTTCCTATATACGCCTGAATAAGTGCTCAGCAGTAGACACTGCCTGCGGTAAGCCTGCAAAAGGACCTTTGAAAAGCTTAGTGAACCGCTGTCAAGAAAGGAAACAAGATCTCTTGTTCCTAGAATCTGCCGCATAATGTTGCCTGCGTTTGTTGAGAGTGATGTGGCTTATATAGTTTTACCTCAAGTGGCCCCATAATTGTATGATGATATTTTGAGCAGAAAGCCTTCATCGCTGAAGCAGGACGCAGGGGGTGTCAATCAACGGACGATACACACAGTTTTTTATATACAGCGAAAGCTGTCATAACACCACTTTTCGGGTCACGCGCAGTTGCATGTTGCCCACCGCCACCGCTGCTGCCGGTGTCTCTAACCACATCGCGCGATATTAGAAAAAAAAAAAACTTGCACTAATGACAAAGTGGGGCTTGAACCTGGGTCCGCTGGGTGCCAGCCCAATATTTTACCACTGAGTTATGCCGATGCTTGTAACTTGTCAAACTTGCCTTTGGCAGGCATGACCTAGCACTAATGGTGCTAGGTGCTAGGTCATGCCTAACCTAAGGCAAGTTTCATAACAAGTCACAAGCACCGGGGGTAGCTCAGTGGTAGAATGCTTAGTTGGCACCCAGTGGACTCGGGTTCGAGCCGACTCTGGTTCGAGCCACTGGGGCTCGAACCCGAGTCGAGCCTACACCACCGAGCCCAGCAGTCTGGCGAGACGTCTACTTGTTATATTGAGGATGTGATCGACCTCTGCAGGCGTGTTAACCCATCTATACCTGAAGAAGAGAAAATTCGACAGATTCTCAAGGGCATCGAGGATGGCGCATTCCAGATGTTGCTGGCGAAAAGCCCGACCACGGTGGCAGTCCTCGTAAGCCTGTGCCCGAGCTTCGATGAATTGCGTCGTCAGCGTTCCATCGCCTGACAGAGTGTCCCATCATCAGATCCAATCTCGGCCGTCGCTCTCGCAAATGACAACCTTCGCCAAGGAACTCTGTCGAGCCAGATTAAAGACTTCATCAGGGAGGAAGTCGCCCGACAGCTTTCCCTGCTGCTTCATAGTGACGCGCCCCCCACAAGCCTGCCTTCGACACTGCAGCAGGCCCTACGCACAGAAATTTGCGATGCCCTCCCTACAGTTCTAGCCCCTTACCTATGCACTTCTTAGCACCCTCAGCGTCGATGAAGTATATATAAACATCCTGGAAGAAATCTACAGGGGATTAACTGCTACCATAGTGCTTCATAAAGAAAGCAACAGAATACCAATCAAGATGGGTGTAAGGCAGGGGGACACAATCTCCCCAATGCTATTTACCACGTGCTTGCAGGAGGTTTTCAGATGCCTAGAATGGGAACAGTTAGGGATAAAAGTTAATGGAGAGTACCTTAGTAACCTGCGCTTCGCCGATGGCATTGCATTGCTGAGTAACTCAGGGGACGAATTGCAACTCATGATTACGGAGTTAGACAAGGAGAGAAGAAAGGTGGGTCTTAAAATGAACCCACAGAAAACGAAAGTAATGTACAACAACCTCGGAAAATAGCAGCGTTCCGAAATACGTAATGGTGCATTTCAAGTTGTAAAAGACTATGCCTACTTAGGGCAGGTAATAACCGCGGAGCCGAACCACGAGATTGAAGTAACTAGATGAATAAGAATGGGGTGGAGCACATTTGGCAAGCACTCTCAAATTATGACAGGTAGATTGCCACTATCTCTCAAGAGGTATATAACAGCTGTATCTTGCCGGTGCTTAGCTACGGAGCAGAAACCTGGAGACTTACAAAGAGGGTTCAGCTTAAATTCAGGACGACGCAGCGAGCGATGGAAAGAAAAATGGTAGGTGTAACCTTAAGAGACAAGAAGAGAGCAGAGTGGATTAGGGAACAAACGGGGGTTAAGGATATCATAGTTGAAATCAAGAAGTGGACATTTTTGTGCTTGCGGGCTTCGAACATAAAAGAACAGACGAGTCTGAACTTTGTTATTGTATTTGAACTGGTGAACTTAAAATGTTAAGGCGGTGAAGTGCAACTGATGAGAATTTTCGGGTACGAAAGGAGTGGTCTTTGCACATCTCTAAGCCTTTATTTTTTCACCATGCAAGCCTTTCTTGCGATTATCCTGCCGTCGTTATCAACTTGCTCAACTGGCTTGGTGCAAGTAGGTGCGCCTCTATTGACAACAAACCTCGTCAGTATAGCCATTCAACGCATGCGGAGCATTCACTCCCCCTGGGTACTCTTTGATGATCGACCAGGCCCATCGACAACAACAGCAATCACCACGGACAGCTCTAGGAAGAAACACCTGGACGCCGCCTACAGTGGGCACGAGAGCAGTGGTATTCGCACAACTATAAGCCACTATTTCGTCGCCATGCAGGTGTGTACTTCTTCACTAAGCGCTAGAAGATCTAACAACCGCTGTTGTTTACCGACTGTTGTTTACCGACATTTTGTATGCCGCAAAATGTTTACCGACTAACCACCCCCGGTTGGCTGCCTACAAATCTGCATCATGCATCTACATATCTGCAATTAAATCCCTTATAGATAACTTTCTTACTAACCCTTTTCCGTCTATGTTTCAAACTAACGCAAAAAGTTCTGCCGAGTAAATAGGCCGCTGTCCGACAACCATATTTCCTTGATTAACTCATTCGGTAACGAAATTCGTGAAGGTCATTGTGCTGCTGTTCCAAACAAATATTTAATGGAAAACGTTTCTTTAGAGGAGCATGTACAGGCGTACATTCGGGGAACTTATCTGGTAGCAGAGGGCATCTGTGTTTGGGACGAATAATTAACAGTATTCAGAAATAGTTTTATACCCTACTGCCCGATTATGTGAGTTTGAGAACGTAGCACAATGCTTTTATTTAACAATTGTAAAAAAAGATGCCATGCATATTTTTATGAAACAACATAGCATTATGTACAATGGCACAGACAAATTGGTTTTTTGCTTGAATAATGGACATTTTCTCCGCCGCCTAAAAATAATATGGCCAGACAATTACGGTTAAAACTTCGCACACTAGGTATTAACCACAGTTGTAGTATGAATATTCACTGACTGATCTCAAAAGTTTGCAACGGTGAAAGAAAGATAATAACCATTTTTTATAACTACCTGATCACTTGCAATTAATAGGTTTATACTGATTTAGGTAGTGAACAAGTTGCAAAAAGTTATTAACCATTGCAGGTACTGAAGGTCAAGTAATGTAGGCAGTAAAAATGTTCTAAAAAGGTAGCAACGGCGCATGAAAGATGATAACCATTTCAGTCGTTACTTACTCATAAGCAGTTGCTAACTTTGTACTAACCTAGGCAATAAACAGGTAGTAGAGTTAGTAACAGTTCAAAGAAAGTTAGCAACAGCTGCACTTACAACCTATTAGCTTGCACTTACTGCCTTGTCAGTAACTTTTTTTTATAGAGGGTGTATGTTTGTGCGAACGTGCGCGTGAATGAAGGAATTCCAAGTTAAGCCCAGATTCTTCATTATGAGGAGTTACTAACTGGCCCAACGGCAAGTTCTAACAATCAGCGGATAGAGGTTATTACATGCTGAACTCGTGGACACGGATGTCATTGCCGGTTACACAGACCGCATTTTGACAAGGGCGAAAGGAAAAAAAAACAGCTCCTTCACTCACTTAGATGCGGTCGCAAGTTCGAGAAGCTGAGCTATGAATATAAATGTCTAGTCTTCCACCAAAACGAGCTTCACTATTTTATCACGTGTTTACATGAAAAATATGTATATATATATCAAACTTCCGTGAATGAATTCATGGGTAAGTGGTAAGACTGTCTTTTTTATGATGAAGCGGTGACCTGCGAGCCTTAAAGCTCAATTTATAAGTCCGCCTAATGCGAACCTTTTTACCTGAATTAAGTATTAATACTTCAGGAAACAAAACGCAACACACATACAGCAAACGTTTCTCTGCCTCACGGTGCAGTAACATTACTTTTACTGGCGTCTTGTTTTTTGACCTTCCTCTCTACTTTCGCGCCACCATTCTCCAACCATCTTTTTTTTTACTGATCTCTAGCACGGCAATGCCCCGCCGCGGTGGTCTGGTGGCTAAGGTGCTCGGCTGCTGACCTGCAGGTCGTAGTATCGAATGCTGCTGCGGCGGCTGCATTTCTGGTGGAAGCGGAAGTGTTGTAGGCCCGTGTGCTCAGATTTCGGTGCACGTTAAAGAACCCCAAGTGGTCGAAATTTCCTGAGCCCTCCACTACGGCGTCTCTTATAATCATATGGTGGTTTTGGGACGTTAAACCCTTCATATCATCATTTATTTATCTATCGAGGCCGTGTTCATATCTACTGCGCTGCCCTTAAACGGACTCGAAACAGCACCACATCTGAAAATACAAGAAAGAAGAACGCCATTTTCTGCTGGCGTTTCTCTCGTCTTTCTGGCGCATTTCGCGCCACAATAACAGGGAGTCACGTGACTTAACAACGCTACATACCCTTGAGTGGTCGAGATACGTGAAATATCAGTTGTGAATTTTCTCCTAAACTGCTTTGACTATCGTGCCCAATGAAGTCATTTCACCTCGTTTCGTGCAATTTCGACTGCGCAAGTGGAGGCAACAGCACGTAGGCCACAATCGCAAACTCCTGATAGGCTCGACATTTAGTGCGTGCGACGTGCTTTTGAGAAATAAGTGTGGAGAAAGAGATATCGCCCGTAGGAAGGTTAGCGGAGGCGAGAAAAAAACTACTTCTCCTTTGAACTCAGGGGGGGGGGGGGTTTGAGGCCTTTAGAGGTTTGCATCCACAAAAACGACTTGAGGTAAAAAGTATCATAAGAGAACATCTTAGCTAATCATGATACGGGGCATCTTTTTACTGAAGCCGGTTGAGGGATTAGAAAACGCCCCTGTGGTGAAGGAAGAGGAGGCCAACGGCACGAGTGTTCAGTTTGCCACGCTACAATGGCGGGGCAGGTTAAAAATCTTTGTGAATTTGGCCCATGGTCATCACGCACGCCAACGCCTCACGTAAAATATTTAATCCAGGCATCGCTCACATGCAACATTTTTAGAGCAAACTTGTTTTTGCTGGGCACTTCCTGCTAACTCTTTAAAGTGGAAGCTTAGGCTATTCGGTGCATAGTCACATTTTCCACTTTTTTCAGCGCAAGAAAATAAGAACAATTTTGTCTACCATGCACTTTCTTCCTCTACACGCGCGCTTAAAAAAACTTGCAAATATGCTAAGTTTTTACAGTTTTATTTCCGACGCTAAGAATATATCATCTGCCCTGTAATATTTTCATTACATATTGATATCCCGATTTGTTTATTCGCCGAAGATAGGTAACGTACCCGAATGAGGTGTTACGCTTACGATATAATGCTAGAAGTCTGGTCAGTAGGAGTTGTTTACGTAGTGACTCGCACGACCCGAGCCAAACGGTGCCCAGCCAAGGGAGTCCGCGGTGGTGTGATTCGCGCATATCCTCGCGAGAAGCAGCATACTGCTCATCACGATCAGCGCTAAAAAAAAGGAACTCGAAAGCACTACTTTACTTGAGAATACTGCACACTGCATGAAGTGTGGCGAGTGATAGTTTTTTTTTTGAATCCTCGCATAAGTGGCAAACCTGCGATGTTTGCGAATGCGGACACCGCCACGAGAGACAACCGCCTTGCTCGGCCCGTTGCGATGTGTGCCAGCAATTTCAGAGAGCGGCGCAAAAGGCGCCTCCCCGACTCCGCAGCTCCGATGAGTGGCCTGCTTCGAACGCTCAGCGGTTCACCTCAGGCCACTCATATTTGACGTCTCGGCGGCTGCGTACACATCGGTGCCACTTTATTATAGCACACGTGCGTATGGTCACAGTTTGCACCAGGTTCAAAAAAGTGTGCAAGCTATGTTATTTATCTTGTATCTATCGCTTCACAATCTCCTGAAGACGAGCTGGGCGCATGGTCAGAAAACATATTCGAACAAGTGGCGCGAGTTTTTCCTCCCATTTCAAGCTGCCCTAGTCTTGTTTGCCCTACCCTTCGTTTCTGTAGTCGTATATTGATCTTCATCATTGATTCAGTAGCATCTATCACATAAAGAAAAAATACGTGTTTTGTACGGTGTCTTATTGAAGTAGAAACCCTGCTTGATATTTTTTCTATTATCACACTGGCAAGTCTATCGAGCTGGAAAACTTCCCAACCCCTATTCCCCAACCCAATGAAGGATAGCATACCACATAAACTTCTGGTTAACTTCCTTGCATTCATCTTTTCTTTACCGTTTTTTCTTGGAAAATTTCAGTGTAGCCTAGCCTTGGTTATCACGTGAGCGATAAAGAATCTACTAACTCGACAACATCCACAAAGTTAATATTACCGCGTGCACAGACGGAACAAAGCGCTCGGCTCTCAATGTTTAATTACAAAGGAAATAAGACACGTGATTTTCAGTCAGTAAACTGCAGTGCCAGCAATGAGAAGCAGAAAATTACTTATAAACGTCACAGCTTATGAACATGATAGCAACAAATTGGAAGGTCCGGTGCAGAATGGCAAGCAGATCGAAACGTGTCCCGCGTTTCTCACGCACAACTGACGCATAAAATGCACTCACAGGTACAGATGAACGCGAATAAACGTCTCAATTGTTACTTTGCTGTGTCTGAAAAGCGCGCCTTTTTAGAAATGGAGACTTTGTGACGATTGCAGTGACTTTTGTGCTCTCGGTAACTACAAGAGAATCGTTTCTGCGAATGCCCAAGTCCTGTCAGGGCGTACAATTGTCAACACCGCGGGGTAATAGCACACGTTAGCGTCCACCCTGCTCCCTCTCCGCGGGGCAAAGTACGCATGGGAGATGAGAGCGCGCGCCTCCGCGTCGTGGTGATGTGTCGACGCGCACCTATTGCGCCATCTTGCTGGTAATGCTGGAAAAAAATACCCCCCCCCCCCCCCGAGATGCCCGTCACCAGCAGTAAGTGGTAGATATAAATAGCTTGCCGTGTGAACGTTGAAAGAGGTGCTCCTTCGTGGTTCAGTGGCTAATGCCTCGCACTCACATTTCAGAGGTACCGCGTTCTATTCCGTGCACCAGACTCTTTTCTCTGAATTATTTTTATTTCTTGCGCTTTCATATATATACATACGTATACATATATGGTGAGGGCCTGAGGGGTGTCGACGCTCACGGTAAAATCCAGCCGAGAGTATTCATTTAATTGTTATAGCAATAAAAACAATGAAGCCTTGAAAGAAAACAAATGAGTTAAGTTGTGCAATCTATGAAAAGGCGCACGGAATGACAAAAAAGATAACAACACGACTTGCTGAATGTTTGCACAGAAGGTAAAAAAACAAGAGAAAATTGGTGAAACCGGAGAGAAGTAAACAGAATCTCTCATCGGTTTCCGCTAGTTGCTTGTTTCTCGCCATACGAAGAAAAAAAAAAAAAGAAAGATACGAAGAAAGAGTACAAGCACCTTATAGTATGTTTGTGGAGAAAAACAATGGTTGCATGTTCTAGTGGCTCCTGTTGAGAATTAGTTTCCAAGGCCGAGGACGAGAAACTTCTCAAAAAGAAAAAAAAAGCTTTTTTTAGAACTATTTTCTTTCACCTCTTCAAGGAGCTGTCGGTATGCCCTCGTGTATTGAGAACCTTGACATTTACCCAGAGCTTGCCTTTGTGACCTTAAAGCTTTCATGTTTGATGCAAATAAACTAAACACGTCAAGGTGGTGAATTTCTGCGGGGTAGGAGCACCAGCAGCCACCAAATAAAATGACACCTTTGAGAGGAAAGTAAAACTTTTAGAGCGAGGCCATGTATCAATGCACAAATGACACTGGATCTGTGAAGTTGTTTGATCTGCTTCGCAAACACGAAATCCTTGCACGGGTTTCACTGCTTTTGCATCGAAAACAAATAAAACTTCGGCTCGACTTGCGCACTTCACTTGCATGCGGCAGTTCATTTGCTTTCGTGCAGAATATTTAAAAAAACACGTTTTTTGTTAACTAGAAAAACGATAAGAGCTATGACATGATCTGGTTTTTCTTGAAATATATCTGATTAGGTGCTGTCTGACATGCGTTTGATACGAAGGTGCCGCCTCCTCCCGCATTGTGCTGAAGAAGCGACGGTGTTATCAGCGGAAGCGTCTTCGGTCAGCGGTGCGATGACCACATAATTATTTGCCCCTTTTCTAACTTCTATGTTGGCTTTCGCCGCTAACGAAAGACGTCACATTGCAAACATGCACATTTGTCCATCCCAATTTACAGCCAATCGAGCCAGACGCTGAGGGTTTGGGTGTCATTAATGCTAACTGAAATGAATTGATTTGAATTTGAATTTTATATAAAGAGTTGTTTAGGATGAAGTGGCTCAAGGTATATTACACTGGCTAACAAAGACGCCCTTACCATTATATTGCGTGAGGGTGGAAAACCACGGAAGCAGGGTGGTGTTCCTAGTGCCCGGTAAACAGTAGTAGACTGGCACTGAAAGTGGCGAACGGAGCGTCGGCCGTCGATCAACTGACAAGCGGCGAAGCGTGATGGCATTTATACACTCGCCATCGAACATTGTAGCGTTATCGCTAGGGGCAACAATAGATTCCAGAATAATCTGAAATTTTCACGAAGTGGGCGTAATTTCAATAAAATGGTCCACTGCAGTCCTGTCACAGAACGAGCGCTCAAAATGGGCGTGCCGCCAAATTCTTGCGATAACGCGCCGGAGTGACGCCGCGAGGTCAACGAAAAAAAAGAAAACAAACATCTAAAGGCTCCCCGGGCGCGCGACGCTCTCTCCTCGGAAGCGTGGCTTCGCCGACGAACCTCCTCACCCCACATCGGCGGCCGAGCAAGCACTGGGAATTTCTAGAAGGAAATAGGCGTGGTCATGCCGAGTTGAGTCATCTGACGCGGAGGCTATTCGAACCATCTCGCCCTCTCCCCAGCCTTCGCTGCGTATCGCGCCGACGAAATGACGAGAACTTTCTGGAATGTCGCGCGGAAGGTATTAACCGAGCAGCCGAGACGAGAGAACAGGAGAAGACGGAAGTTAGCGCCAGAGCGCGTAGGGATTCCGCCGTGTAGTCGGCGAAGGTTTTGTCCATAGCGACAAAGCAGGACAAGAAGAGGATTTCCACCTGAGGGTGAAGGCTCGAGCTACAGGCAAGAGCGTGTGTCTACCGCCATCGAGCGAAGACGCGTGGCAACAGCTGCGTGTGGGAAGCCGACGTGTTTCCGGCGAAGAAGTTCGAAGCTTGGAGAGTGGCCATTTGAAGACGCGAGGTTTCCTGCAAGAGAAACTTCGGCGAGGTTTCCTGGAAGAGAAACTTCAGGGGGCAGCGGAGCGACAACAACGCTGGACTTTGAGTGAGTGATTCTCGGAAGAGTATCATTCAGACTTTTGTTCCAAGGACTTTGGACTGAATAGGTTTTCTATCCCTTTAGTCTTTAAGTGTCTTGGTTGTTCAATGCATGCGACTGCATTGTAGTGTGTATTGTTGTCTGTGTCCGTTGTTTTGAGTGTGGCTGATTGTACTGTGTAGTACGTTAGTTGATTGGTGACATATTGTACTCAACTATTGTGGAGTGTGCATAATCGTGTATTGTTTTCGGTCTGCCATTATTGAGAATATAATTTTGTTCGTTTATCAACTCACGGCTCTGACTTGTTCTTTGGGCCACAGCCGGCGTCTGCTGGCGCGCCAATAAGGACCACTTCTAAATTGTCCACGCTTTCGTGGTGCGGTTCGGGGGTCCGATACTTCGGCTCTTGGAATTAGCCCGGCGATCGCCTCCCTAATTAACGGGACCTGTGTGACAAGTCCTGAAGCTTCTCAAACACTGTCAGCGTGGTCTGCCCTGAGAATCGCGTACAGCGTAACTGGGTGATAATAAAACTTGAGGAAGGAACGTGTCAATATTTAAATCATTTTAATGCCACTAGTTATCACGCACCAATTATTTCTAATGGAGGTAACTGCCCTCAAGCCAATAATTTCAAAAAAACTTGGTTAACGAGTTTTGTTAATCGGTAGCGTGTCGTTTTATATGTGGTAAGGTATTTCCTCCTCGACATAGAGTCTATGTGCGAGAATGACCGGAGCCTGAAAGTCGTGTAATTCTTATAAAAAATATGTACGGTAGCAAGTACTACACTAGTCGTGTAAAGCTGAAGAGAGGAGCTGGTCGATCTTGGGTGCTTAACGTGGCTTATTTGGCTCATCCTATAGGTCTACCATTGTCGTCAACCACAGCCTGTCACAGTCCATAGAGGATATTCAAACTGCGGCGCCAGAAACTGACGTGGCAACCTGGCTGAGGCAGCCTCGGTAAAAACGTGGACTTCTCGTCATTCGTACTCGCCTCGCACCACGCCGGGCAAACTCGGCGAGGTGGCTGCGCGGACTGTGTCTGTAAGCGTGGCTTGGCGATGTCCGCCGTTCAGCGCATTCGTGGATAGGTGAGGCTAAACTCGTGTGGTGCGCAGCTGTGGCTTGGTTATTTCTAAGTAACGGTGCAGAGGGTTTGTTCTAGAAGCCCAACGTGTTACTTTGAAATCTAAGAGCACTCTGTTCCAAGAGTTCTTTGAAAAACAAAACAAAAAAACATGACGCTTTGTCACCAGGGCCAAGGAGGCAGCGAAGGCCAGAGGGTTCCTGAAATGAGGAGACCTCCCAACACAGGGAAGAGGCGGGTCTGGCACTGTGGCAGTATACAACATTTTCCCCCACTTAGTATAGATAAGAGGCTCATACTTTCTGTTGCGCGAGCCATGGCCACTTAATGTTATGTGATGACATAATGATTCGTGTCTCGTTTGCGCCCGGGACGGCTCAGTGCTCTCTCATAGTAGAGTACCCTGTACTCTAAATCGTTACCCCATTTTTCTAACCCCCCCCCCACCCCATGACCCAGAGACGTTTCCATAGCAAGTGCGTCTTTCACGTGCTCTCTATAAAGCTTAGAACTTAAGATTTTTCATGCAATTTCATGTCCAAGTTCCTCTTATATTTCCTGTTGCTCGCGACAGATTCAGTCGTTAGAAGCAGCGTCTACATTTTTTTTTTCGCGTAAACCCAGCTAATACAGTAACGTAAAGCACTGCATTCAGGTCTCATCATACAGGCGGCTAGCGATAGCAACAGCATAATGCTACCTTCGCGTTTCTGAGTAGAATCAGAGTAACTCGTGATAAGGCTAAGCACTTAACGTTATTCAGAAGATATACTCGAAAATGCAAGTCTTATAATCTAGCATGCACGCTTGAGCTTTACTAACATAACAACTTCTATAGGTTAGCATACTTTTTATCAACTCTTATAAAATGCACCCAAAGTTTAGTGTGCCTGGTTGGTATAAAGCTAGCTCTAGCACATTATATATATAAAAACTGCCGCAATCTCTTCATTATTTTTTTCAGCGCTCTATCTTTGCTTCCATTTTCATACGAAGGTTCGATTTTGCGTGTGTTTCACTTGAGAATAAAAAGGAATCCTTGGTTTTGTAAGAAGTACAGCGTTGAAATTCCTTAATGGTAAAAATGTGCTTTATTTTTTGAAAGTCAGAGCTCTAGCAATAAAGTATGAATAGGTAAATAGCCCGAGAATCGACTCAAAGTTAAAAAAATAAAAATACTCAATCAAGTAGGTTTAGGCACTAATAATGGGACGTCGGCAGCCCAATTAACAGCGTACATCAGGGACCTCCACTTTCTTGAATCGAGAAAGTGGAGGTCACTACCATTCATAATAATGTTCGGGTCATACATAACATCAATAGTCACACAAAAAAAATTTCAAGGCACCATGCATTGGCCCCCTTGTGATTCCTAATTAACCTCGACAAGGGAAGGAGGATTCCTTATTAATGAGCTCCACGACGTCGGAAAGAGGTATCCTTTCACCGCCAATCTGGTGGCCCGATGATGCTTTTTTTTTGCGGCGTCTGGGGAGATTACAGCTATGCTGCTAAATTTCATCTTGACGTTGTCGCTGTACCTCAGCTCTGTACCTCGGCATCTCACCTCTCTAAACGGCGCAAGATCTCACTTATCGCTTTGAACTACAATTCAAAGCCTCGACGCAGGTACGAGGGAAATATAACGCTATAGGCGTCATCTGTCGTCTAATTTATCGTGACAGCAGTTAGCTGAGGATAGGGTTCACATTGTGTCCGTCTCCATCACCCTGTTCCATTTGCATCTGCGTGCGCAGTGTTCTCTTTCAGGGGGAAGTGGAAAGATTGATTGTACCGTGCCTCCCATATTAGGTCAAAGTGTGGGGCATACTTTGCTCTTTCACCCTTCTTAGGTGACTCTATGTCCAAACCCTTCCCCCCCTGTTGCAAACGCGCACGCCTACGCTTGTGTCGATAAAGATCACGTGGACAATGACATTCGCCGTTGTCCGAGTGATTGTTATCCTTGTATGTGTGTCAGCTTCTGGAACACATATAGATTCTTCAATTTTCGTCTGTGGTGTTTCGCTGCTAAGTTCGTGGCTGTTCTATGCATCTTTAACAGTCTTGTGGAGAAGTTGAGATTACCATCACCTTAGCTTCATCACTTCTATAAGTTCTGCAACTAAAAAAAGATAAAGTATTTATTACAAATAGCAAACAAACACGTAAAGCAAAAAGTACACTCCCAAGCAGACAGTAAAGATGGTTACTCGTGAAGCTGAAACGTGCGGCAACAAGATCGTTGTAATGAAGAGCGACGTGGAAGCCGTGGAGCATGGGCTGGACAGCGGAAGTGGAAGAGGCAGAATAGAACAGCTTGCATGACGAACGGGTGTTGTGTCTTTCTCGCTCACGACAATGGTGCAGCCGACAGGATTCAAACCTGTGCGGGGAAACTCCATTAGATTTTGTAGACAATGCAGCCGAAGCCCAAGTGCTGCTCGAGAAACTCCCACTGAATGCGGACGTTGACCCCGGCGAACGCGTTCCCGCCATTGCCCTGTTGATGCTTCATTGCTCGCAACGCCGCTTTCTCGGATCGCTGTTGTCGCTTCCATGCATTCAGTTCAAAAGGCTGCCGCATCCTCGGTGCGCAGCTGCTGCTGGCACTTCACCACCCGAGCCTGTACTTAAGACTGAACTGCTGCCTCCGCACGATGCACATGAATTCACTCACAGATTAGCTGTCGGCGCTGTTCTTGGAAAGTTTTCTTTTGTTCTTGTTTTTTTTGCTATTGTTATTGGTGCGGCGACTGCTGTTACGTAGTGTGGGTTATGTGTTATTGTGTCGTTATAACGTTTGTAATGTGCTGCAATGTGCTATATGTGTAATAACAGTTAGAAGCTGTTATATGGTGGTTGCGTTTTTTCACACGGGAGTGGTGGTAGTGTTGTCCTGGAGCTGTTGACGCATTGCGGCAGCTGCCTGCTCACACACTGATTCTGGATTAGTCAGGCGATGTATATGTTCAACTTGCGCTGCTTTGTGTTGTCCGAAATTGGCTTCCCTGTGATGAGTAGTCGTAGGTGTCTGAGAATTAACGATACGATGCTTTTGTTTACCCTGCTTACGATCTGCAGCTGCTCACTGAGCCTTTACTTGGAAGACAGCGTTACTAGGCTTCTCACGCTTGTCAATCTGTGGCTGCTCATTGAGCTTTCAGCACTTCAGCTCGGGATTTGAGTGGCATTGACGCCGTCTTTCTAGGAGTGGTTGTCAAATGGAGTGCACTTATTGGGTGCTGAAGAAAGGACGGTAGGAAGAGAAATCAGCCACTTGGTGAAGTGCCGGAGCCTGAAGACCTCTTTGCGCGTTTGTGCTGGTGTCACAAACAAGCGCTCGAAAACTCGCGTGCCTCCGATTTTTAATAGCTACGTGAAAACCAGGCGCCAAGCAGACACGAGAGGAGATGGCGTAACGAAGAAGAAAAAAGCATAAAAAGACGCCGCTCGTGCCTCTTCTCTCCCTCAAAAACGCCACCACCACGCCGACCACGTTCATCGCATCTAACGCCGAGTGGTCTCTAGAAATATCCAGAAGGAAGGAGTGAGTCACGGGTCACGGAGAGTTCAAGAAAGGTCCTGCTCCTTTCCCAGCACTGGCTGTGCAGTTCGCCAACGAAACTTCGATAACTGAGGGCGAACGTATATAAGCGGGCAGCGGATGGTGGCGATCAGGGGATGAAGTGAGTTTTCCACCAAAGGACGAAGGCTTCTCATTTAGTGACCAAGCATGTGATGCAGTGAGTGTGTCTTGAACGCCAGTGGGCGAAGACGTGTTCTGCAGTAGCAGCGCGTGAGTGGCCGATGTGTTTCCGGCGAAGAAGTTTTGTTATTGAAGTGTGGTCAGTTGGCGACGCGACAGTTTCCTGAAAAAGAAACCTCGGACGCAGCGGGATGATGACCGGTGCTGAACTTAGAGTGAGTGTTTCCTTGAAGAGAATCATTCAATCTTTGTTCCAAGAACATTGAACTGAATACCTTTGACAAACGTTTTAGTATTTAAAAGTGCTTTGGTTTATGAATGCATGAGATTGCATTCTAGCGCGTGTTGTTGTTTGTGTATGTTTTTTAAAATTTATTGGATTATCTTGCGAGTGGTATCGTATTGTATTTGATAACTGCCGACTGTGTATGTTTGTGTGTTCCTGTTCTGCCTCATCTGAGAATATATTTTTGGTGTTGTTATCAACTCTCGACTTTGCCTCGTTCTTCGAACCACAGCCGGCATTTTCTGGCAAACCAAAAGGGTCAATTTAAATTGTCCATGCTTTCTTGGTGCGTTTCGGGGGGCTGATACGTCTGCACTTAGAACAAGCCCAGCGATTGCCTCCCTATTAACGGGGCAGTAAGCCATAGGGTTCTGATCGTTTTAGACAGTATCAAGTGAAGTGTACCGAATAGTTAGCTATTTTACTACTTATAATATTTTAGACCTCGTTTGTTTATTAAAACCCAGTTTCGAGAACTTACAGCCTGGTTTTAGGCCTGTCCTGATCCCTTGATTGTGAGATTGATCACGCCACATGAGATGCATTATTGGACAAGCCAGGCCCTTAAAGTGGTCTTCACTTAAAACAAGATTTCTGTCAGCAGATTTTGTTTTCAACTGAGGCTTAGTTTCATCTCTCAGATCTGCGCATACTTCAAGAAGTACCTTTTGAATGAGGACCCTCGACAATAGTTCACGATATGTGCTTAAGCCGGAAAGGCATACATCCTTGGTAGCCGGACTATATAAAGAACATGTGTATGAACTTTATGCGCATTCTGTAGACCCTGCAGTTAGCGCCTGACCAACGGCGCGCGCTATTTACCTTGTATCTGGCTTGGCTCACACCTAATGAGATGCTAACTATGATGAGAAAATGGAGGCATAGGCCTGGCTGACTCTCTGGAATGGCTCTACAGGTAATAAGCGATAATCGGGATGTGCATGGCGATCAAGGGAACGGTGCATGCAGCCACGTAAGTATAGGCACAATAAAGCAATCTGCGAAGTTTCTTAAAGGCCTGTACAGGTTATATAGAAACTCCATGCTTGCCCAATCCCGCATGTTTATGGTCAGGCGTGCCACAAGGGAGTACCTCAATGAACGTACCAATGAAGACGCCTTTCGGTATTTGGCTGGCGTACCATTTATTTGGGACATGGTGGTGCCGTTATTCGAGCCAAAGTCATTAGAAGCGTTGACAAAGAGGTATTAGCAGGATGGTGTGCAAGCACCGAATGACACAGCGTTTCGTAATTAACCACCGGGGGATGCAAGGCGTGCCTGCGCCCTGCGGCGGTTGATAGTCGTCAGACCGCGTGGGCGAAGATGAGACGGGACAGGGAGCAAGTCGGCGAAGTACGCGACTCACTTGGACGAGAAAGACGAATACGCAAAATGACAAGGCTAGAAAGAGGATTATTTTGCCTTTACGTCTCGCCCCCTTCTCTTCTAAGAAGCGACTTTATTTTTCACTAACGACTGCCACAGCTGTGCTGCTAATGCGAGAAGAGAGGCGCAAAGTGCGAAGAGGGCCGACAAGTACAAATTTTTTGCTTTGCCCTAGAAAAAAGGTTGTTTAAGCCCCGTTTAATGAGACACGGTCTCACGGACAGCGTGTTCATCTCGAGTTAGCAGCGCGCCGCTCTCTTTGTCTTGATGTTCGCAGCTGGCACTGACACCACCGCGTTTTCTCCAGACTCCGCGAGCGCTAAGTGAGACAGAAGACCATCCTGGGCATTGTTCATTTCGGAGGCATGCATTAAGTGCCGAAAAGGTACACACCACGTTACCAACGTCCGTCGCTTTTTGTGAGGCTGGAGATTTCCCCGTGTTTTTTTTTTCTTCTCTTATTCTTTGCGCACTGTTATTCGGGTGACGAAACTTTTTTTCATGAATGTAAACGTTAAGCCTTATTTCTTTCTTCAAAGATAATTGAGACTAGTGATTGCTTGGTGTGTACACGACCGTCTGCCTTTACATCCACGCTACTTGAGGCGCACGTTGTTTTAGCTAAAGTCCATTCGAGGCATCTTCGGTGCACTGCCGAGGCATTTACTGGAAACGTATTCACACAGCCATTGAAGATAAAGGAATGTCGAGGCTTTATTGCCGGCATCGTTATTAAGTACATGTCCGCTAAGCGCGACCTGAAACATGACCCTGAGAAAACACGATAAGACATAATAACGAACATGAAGTTAGTGGCGTACATGGTTTCATGAAGATTAATTTACAACATACTGGCTTCCTCAAGAAGTTAAGTGAGAGAAATTTGGTCCTGATCCTTGTTTTAAGAAGGACATGGCAGTTTTGTCATTGCCACTGACCTTTCTCCATTATCATTGACATATTAAGAACGCAGTTGTTTGCTTTTGTCGTTACTTTTTTTCGTCATTACCTTTAATAGAATGACAGTGTTAATGAAGGCCACAAAGTTAGACTCAAAGGAATGCACACTGGAAACTCATTCAACAAATTGCCGCTTCTCTCTTCGTCTCATCATAGCGCATACCGCACTCCGAGAGAAAGAGAGAAAAAAAAAACGATAAAAAGAAAGGCAGTCCAGAAGAGCATCTGGTACACTACCCTGCACTGGGTTGAAAGGTATATAGAGTAGTAAGAGAGAGAGTATGGGAAGCCCCGCACTCAGTCAATTGTACAGTCACTCACTAAGGCATGCGCGATTTAGAGATCTCCCATTGGATTCAATAATCCAAGCCTTTCCGATTTCAGAACGAGAAAGGCGCCGTGGCCGAGCCATGTTGAGTGCTAAAGAACAGAAAACACTTGCTTGTGTTTTGAGTGTGTGGAAAGATCACTGAAACATGGATGCCGCAGTGCTTAGTTTTCTGCACCTTCGCAAAAATACTCGAATCGCTTGCTTTTTTGAAAAAGTGGGGGTTCAAAAAAATAAGCATTGATGTGACGATGCACGGTCCTACCAGGTTCGACGCACCGCATTTAAAGCTTGCAGCTGCTGGTGGGCGCAAGCCACTGTCACTATAAGAGTGGTGAGCCCGCTCAACATCGCAAGGGTGGTGTAGAAAAATGTGTTCTATCTCTGGTGGTCTTCATGACATTGGGTGCCAACATCAGTGATAGAGGGCGTGAAATTTGTGTCTCCAGCGCGTCGCATTGCATGTTTTCTAGTGTTTTCTAGACAACACAGGAAGACATAGTTAGCAGTTACAGAGATAACCATCTTATTCGAGAGCGTGTGCATAACACCCATCAAAGACCGAATCATCGAAACAATAACCTGTTTTTTGATTGCCAGTGCACGATTGTAATGACAATCTGTGCATGCTACAGTAACTCTTTTCCACACAGCCATTGCTACCCTGTCTGTTAGAGGGGCTCACATACACAAGGCTCTGTTATAAAAGCAATGCTTAGTTTTCAAAAATAAGTACGCTTAACTTTTATATCCACTCACGATAATCGCTTGCAACCGGGCTGCGTAGTTCACCGTGTTTAATAACCGGGCGGACTCCTATTCTTCGACGATACCCCATCGTATATAGAGCGATGAGTTCGGACTTTATCGCGAGCCCAGCGAAGCACCCAACTCTCGTTGACCATCGTCTCTTTCGTCAGTAAGTGAAGCCGAGGACGTAGCCACGCTGGCGAATTGATCACTGGAACAATTAGGGCCATGCGGATCGTTACGGCTTGGCCGAAAATTGAAGCGCAGCCAGAGAAGTAGCTTTGTTGGGTGCCCATCGACCGAACAAGCTGCGCACAATAGTTGTCAGCTAAAATAATCACACAAGAAAAGTCGGAAGTTTCTCGCTCGACCGGGAATTGAATTCCAAATGAATTCCTTATGGGAGGCTGCTCCGAAGGCTAATAAAATAAGGATGAAGGAAAAAAAGATGTACCGTAGGGAGTCTGAATAAGAAAAACCTTTTAAAAAGTCTTCGGCAGAAAGTACTTTTTGCCGGGTGGCTCATTAATAAATTGAGAGTGACCGCGTTGTCGATGGTCTAAAGATATTACATTTTTACTTATTTGAAATGTGACCTCATAGTTCCACATGTCGATTAATTTTATGATTTCAATGCCCATGCCTCAATATACCGATGAATGAAATTGATATTTGTAACATTGATTTCATGAATCCTACTTTGCCAATAAAAAGAGACTTACTAAAGCTCAAATAAGATGTCGTTAACTCAATATTATCGCGTTTAGCAAAATGAAAACTGGCTTTTCCCAATGAGCGCATTTTACTAAATGTCGGCACCCTCTAGTTAGAGCACTACAAGCATTTCAAGGCTAGACTAAAAGGTGGTAAAATAACTGCGGTCAAAATGAGCAGCCTATTTGCATTCGAACTTCGAAATCGAAAAACATAAGTGCTACATTGTTTAACAGCCATTTGTAATTAGCATGTTCATTCAAACTATCGAGCTGCTGCCAGTATAGATGGGCAGCCTAAAACTACGTAATGATTTCAGAGAGAGAACGCACGTATGTTTCGTGAACCCTCCTGAAACCGCTGCTGAATTAGTTCGTTTGTGGTAATTGTCATTGCAATGCCTTAAAAACCGCCTTCAACGGTGATGAAGATAAGTAAGGTCGTAGAAAAATACATTTTGCGCATCTGAAAGGGCACAGAATTTAATAATGAAAAAGTTGAGATGTTCAAGACGGAAATCAACTAATTAAAGAGAGAGCTTGATGAAACCAACACAGAGAACAAAGAAATTAAGAAAGAGAATGGTCGCCTTTTCAACGGCCTAAAGGAAATTAAAAAAAAGGTAACAGTTTCGCCAAAAGGGCAAAGCAATGCAAAAGAACATATTTGAATGTCTTACGAAGCAAGGCTAGCATGTTGTTTGAGGTATAGCGCATCCAGGACGGAACAGAGAAGAAGACACAGAACACACACACCATGTATGTGTTCTGTGTCTTCTTCTCTGTCCCGTCCTGCATGCGCTATACCTCAAACAACATGAATAACCAACAAGCCCGCCGTGCAACCGTAGAAGGTTCGCATTTTTAGGAGCAATATTAATTGTGATAAACATGCGCTTGCTCAATAACCAAGTTTTCTCTGGCGCGGACACAGTAGATGCCCTCAACAAGGTTCATGCGTAGTGATGGCGTTGATAAATGAAGTGAGGCTGGCAGTCTACTCCTTTAGATTCAGTCTCACGTAACTCTACAGAACACTGGTGTAAGCGAAAATGGCCGCTCCAGGTACACTTTCGCCGCCGTTTTTTCGTGTTGAGAATGCATCCCATAGAAACTCCCACCTTCTGTGAAGGAAAAAGCGACGCGCTGGGCAATTATAAGCCCCTCCCCCCTTTCCCACCTTGTTCACTCACGAGATAGGCACTCGTGTGGACGACCCCGGCCGGAAAGGCGACGTTCACACACAAAAAGAGGAGACTAGCACATCCTTCCCCGTATATATATATATATATACGTGAATGACCGCGGCAACGGTGACGGCCAAAACGAGACGAGGCTGTTCATATAGTTGCTACCGCAATAAAACAATTAGTTGACTTGCAGCAACACAGTCGCAAGAACATTATTTAAGTCAAAGGCAATCCAGTCACGCCAAGTGAAAACCTTGTCTTAACCATGAAGAAAATTGCTGTCTGCGTCGAATTTGAAATTCAGGATATATACATCGAAGTAATTCATCGTGTTTGGACAAAGGATAAGGCCAAACAAAATATCGTGTTTAGGTGTGCATCTTGCAAAGTGAGAGACAGGTTCCTGAAAGCAGTCAAAAACACAGACTAAACACGTTGTCCTTGGGTTTGAAAGACAACCTTTATGTTTTCAGTGATGAGCATTTGTGTTCAGCAATCAAAGTACTTCTGAGCAAAGCGCTAAATGCAAAGTGGGACATAAATGAAGGTTCACTTGTATATCTGATGGGATGATACCCATGCACAAAACGAAAAATCCGCATGTAGATCATGTGACATACGCCGAAGATTTGCTCAGGTACAATAGGCGTAAAAAAAGAACAATGAATTTCGCTCACTTTGAAGCAACTCGCGAAGGGCATGGTTACTTAACAGTACGTTATGATGGGCTAGTTGGTACATATTAGGCTGAAATACATGGCGCAAGGTTGACAAAGAGAAAAGAGAAAAAAAAGACGAGACAGAAAGAGCGCCACGCGCTCTTTCTGTCTCGTCTTTTTTTTCTCTTTTCTCTTTGTCAACCTTGCGCCACGTATTTCAGCAGCATGGTTACTTATCGCTGATTCAATGCAACCTGCCCAGTATGTCTTATATTATTATTTTGCATTACTAGAGCTGATAGCAATAATATTTGATAGAGTTTAACGTCCCAAAAGTACGGATGATAATGAACGAAAACGTAGTGAACTGTTATGGAAATTTCACCCACCTGGGGTTCTTTAACGCGCACTTTAGTCTACATGCAGGGACCTCAAGCATTTTCACCTTCATTGAAAATGCGGCTTCCGCAGCCATGATTCGATCCCGCGGCTTGCAGGTCAGCAGTGAAACACCATACCCACTGCTACACAGCGAAGGATTGCTCGAAATAACGCCACCGCGGGCACCGATGGTCAATTTTAGTGTTCGATGAGAAATCTTAGGCCTTCGCCACGAAAATTCCTGGCTTTCCCTGACCGATCTCATCTGCTCTCGGCATCGAACGAACGTGGCTTCCACGAGATGTAGCCACCAATCTACACCTCATACTTTGCCTTCCTTTTATCTCGTAATGAGAGGAGCAACGACAAAAAAGAATAAAGTAGCGGGAAAAATAGAAAAATAAACCAGACACTGTTCTTAAGCTGCAACTCAGAAATCGAAACCAGGCTGGCTTTCCCACAATGCCATTCGAGCCCTCCAGCGGACGCAGAGAAAAAGCACCGTCTTCAGCCGCGTACCAAATCACCGGCCAATACTGTCCTGCCTAAGTTCCTACCGGGGCAATCAACATGGAACGCGACGAATTCTTCCACCGCGATGCAACGACAGAGGAAGGGAGAAGAGGTCGGAAAAGGATGAACTGCGTTCTCTACGAAGAGAAAGGGAAAAAGAGATCGCAATGTCTCACAAATCGGCACTGGCAGCAAAGAACACGCTTCGAGACGAGAGCCACTGCGAGTCCAGGGCAGAACAGATGTCGACGTCCGTCTCAAAGCACCGACAAGAGGATTAGAGGCACACGACAAATTTCCGCCGACGGCCTCCTAATCCCTTTAGTGTAGCATAGCTCTCGATCTGGGGCCCAGTTCTAATTTCACGCACTGTACACTGTCGTCTCGAGCTTGCCTTGCTGTGGTTTCTTACCGCACACCCAGCAAGACCTGATTACGAGTAAAGAGCTGTCACGGCGCTCGACAGGGTAGGTTCGCTGTTTCGCCAACATTCATTAAAAAAGGAGACGCACGTATCCCTACCTCTTTCTTAGGTTTTGCTTTGTTTGCTTCGATTTTCTTATTTCGCCTACTATCAGCGACTGATATTGGAGCACCTGGCTAAAAATAAAAGAAGCTGTATTAAAAAAGGACACAAAACGCACAGATGACGCGAAAAAAAAAAAGTGATTGGAGAAGAAAAAAAAAAGAAAAGAATGAAACCCGCGATGAGCGTAGTCTGTTTTCATCATTATTGAAGGGGAACTAGCCGGTAAGCAACAGCAGCCGGATTAGCTCTAGGGACGTACTCACAGATCGTAATCACATGAACTCCATACAGAGATGCGTATAGTGAGGTTATACTATAATCCTGGCAGAATTCGATAGTCACCTTGCATCTGTATGTAAAAACCTCATAAATGTGCTTTCCGAGCCCTGGGGCCACTTTTAACAGGCTTAAAAAATTGCAGAGCATCCACGGAGTGAATGATGCATAATGAGGCGAAACATCCATCAGTCCGTCCGTGCTTCCGTCTGTCCGTTCGTTCTTACCTCCATCCGTTCGTGTGTCCATGCATCCGTCCATCTAGTGAACACTCCAAGTACCACCATCTCGCATCTTTTCATCTTATATTCACCATATACGAGTGTCGCCATCCAGTGGACATTCTAAAAAATAAAGGAGATGTGGCTACTACTACTATTAATATCACCACCACTACTACTAAAACTACTACTACTACTACTACTACTACTACTACTACTACTACTACTACTACTACTACTACCACTACTGCTACATACATCAGGGAGGCACGACTCATGGCTCTAGGAGCCTCGTCCCTAAAAACATTACAATAGCCCGAAACATGCCAAAGCGTAGAGCTACCCTACCTATCCGATGTGTTCGCTTCTCTCGGCAACTGTTTCTTCAGCTTCAGCTGAGCTGATCATAATACGTAGAGCACGTTCTCTCAGTCTCCTTCGGAAACTTGCGTGTCTTTTGCATCACGTGATACTGTAAAAAATACCGCTTGATCAGGCGTGCCTTGCACAAAACAATATTAAATTTTGCGGAAACACTACTATGTACTCGAAGCCCGAAGCATGCGTTCGCAGCGGGCAATGCTCTGACGACGTGCTGTGGTCGGCTGAAACGGCCGCTCCCTGTCGAGGTCCGCAACGCAGGAATGCGAGACAGAGAGAAGAAGCAGGGCATATTTCATTCGGGTCGGGCTACCACACGCAAAAGACCCCAGCCACGCCTCGCTACCAAGTCGACTTTGCTACGCTCAGCACACAAACTTGCTCATTGATAACCCGTCATTTTCGCACGCCTCGTCGCTGCCCAAATAAGACGGTCCGGGAAACTAGGAAGGCGCGAAGAAAACGGGAGACGTGTCTCGGGCTGTCGCTGTATGCACAGCTAACCCGCATTGTTCGTATGGATGAATGAGATACTCGCAGTGCAACCCTCGCGATACGTCACCCACTTCCTGACGCTTTTCTGTGCAGGTAAACCATGAGAAACGACGTCCTTCATTCTCCTCCTGCCATATCTGTACTTCTTTCAGGCGTAAATTTGGACTTCGTAAACTTTTGCTAAGCGCTTGCGTCTCCCTCTCATAACCGAACTCGCATCTTGCTCATTCTGAGTACAGTTGATGTAGCGCAGTGCGTGGCATTTTCACCTGAGAAGGGAAAGTATGCGCATAAAAAGTTTTTTTTTATACAATGCTTGTTAACACGACAGCATTAAAGGGCTCTTTTTGCAGCGCTGTAGGCTTTGGCGTCATTGGTTGGAAGCGAAAAAAATCATCATCTTGCGCGTGACCGAGAAATTCAGAAAGGTGCAAATATAATAAACGATAAAAACTCCTTGCTTTGAGTAGGGATCGAACCCGTGTCGTATGCATAGCAAGCGGGTGATCTACCGCACAGCCAAACGTCTGCATATATAAATGCAGTGAAAATAGACACTTTTAGTTGGGCTCAAGGAGAAGCTGCATACGCTGTGAAAATTACGTTGGTACGCGGCAAGTGAAGCGTGCGACAACACGTTTAGTTTAACGTACCTTGATGCGTTTACCTCAAATAGATAGATTATATGTGAGATGCAAGGGTTTCTAATGCTTATCAGCGCCACCGACGTTAGAAGTATGCTATAGGTCACACTGCTGTGGTCCCAGTAATAACGTGGCCTCTCTGATCTCTACGAAACACGACTGCCAGGGTAAGGGCCACCAGCATACAAGTCAGGCCATGACGTTGGCTGTGTAGATTTCAGAGGCGAATCTCCTTAAAGCGGCACCCGTTCGTCCCTCGTCGTAGTCGTAGTGCGTAACGAGTCTTACGTTTTGACCTGCAAGGTGGCGCCGGTGGGAAATTTCTCCTGTGCGTTGTTGAACAATGAAAAATTCGCAGCGTGTGCGTTAACTAAACGCCGAATTCTCCTGTCTCTCACTCCCAATAAGCAGCCATTGGCATGTACATTGAACACTATCTGACAAGAAAGGGTTGCTACGTTATACTCGCTGAGCGCAACCTCCTTGGTTTTAGAAATGTTTAGCGAGCGTTGGGCCGCAGTGCCATGAATGTAGTGAACTAGTATATACCATAAACTCGAGGTGGTTAAAGGTGGGAAGTAGATACGAAGCGCAAGCCGTAAGCAAGTAAAAGCCAAACTATCCTGTCTCTCATTCCCCCTAAGCAGCCATTGGCATGTACATTGAGCACTATCTGACAAGAAGGGGTTGCTACGTTATACTCGCCGGGCGTAACCTCCTTGGTTTCCCACAATCCCTCGCTCTTTTACTGGTCACCGACTGATTAAAAGGGGGACAGGGTCCTCAGTACCATGTTTCGAGAGCTTCAGTACACAGATTGTGTGATAAACGTAACATCTCGTTTTCTATAGCCTTGATAAGCTTTGTCATAACTCCGCAGAAAAAAAGTATAAAATGTGGTGTGCACAACAACTCGAGATAATTGTGTCATGTCACTGCAAATCCGGCTGCTAAAGGCAGTGTTGATTTAAAACAAAATGCCGCCTGCATCTTCCCACCGGGAGAACGGGGTGGTGGGAGTATCGTGTGAATGTTGCGCAAGTGGGTATGCTTTGGGAGTGCTTAAATTGTTATTTCGTCTTTAATGTTCTTACTTATTGAATGAAGTAGAAGCGTTACATTCAACAAGTGCTGAGACGCTGATGTGTGAACCACATATACAGCGCTGCCAGTGAACAATTGTGCAGCTCGAGCGGTTGGTTTCTACTAGCAGACGCTGCCTGTGGCGGCCTTGCGAGGCGAGGGAATGGTGGGGGAGCAAACAGTTGGCCCGAGACGCAAGCATGCGGCGCGATACGCGAGGAGCGCGCATGCGCAATGGGGGTGTGGACATCGCCGCCGACGCATGACGCGTGGCATAGTGCGACTAAATAATCCTCCTCATTTAAGGAGGTCGCGTCGCATTCGCGACAACATGGCATTAACTGCAGAGAGTAGAAGCTCAAGTTACTGTAATACTTAGCCCTAAATTGTTGAGTTTGAGTAAGAAGGGTGAAATGCGCACGTAATCAATGTAGGTATGCTTACGGGAGTCTTTGAAGATCTTGGAGCGAAGGTACATGAGAAGTCAGTGGGCGTCAGCAGGAAGTGGAAGCTCATCCTCCAGTGGAAAGTAGCTTTCCATGCATTTAGGGTCGGAAGGCTTACAAGGACCTGTGGATTCGTCCCTTGCGTGTTCCTAGTGCAAAGATTGTCAAGCATAAAAGAAGGGGAATAGTGTTGATGTTTATAGATTAATGCAGAGTCCTCCTGAATGGAAAAGATAGTGAAATATTTAGTATATAATGACTGGTATGCACAGCTCCCAGATACTCACTGCATGTCATTAAGAATTGCAATATAATCGAAATTGAAAATTTGAAATTGCAGTAAATATTGCATTACAACCGAAATAGAAATTTTTAAATGAAGGACTAGATACTTAAACATTTAGTAGACCCTGTTTACGTTGTTTCACCAAAGTGGAGGAGTGCTATACTTGTACTGAGAAATCTGCAGTGTCGTGAAGCCTCCCCCACTCATGGCTAAATAGAAAGATTGGCAACGCATAGCCTGATGCAACATGGCAACCTTTAAATTCTGATACCACTGACGCATTTACACGAGGAAAAGAACAATGGGACGAAGAAGTTAATGCGACGAAGAAGTTGCTTCAGTTTGAATTTTGATGCAGCACGAAAAACACTCATGAAAACAAGATGGCATGATGTAGCTCCGGGTGTGCTCACCGTATCTGGTGGAGAAGCAAGCCACCCGAAAACAATTTTTAGGTTTTTAGGACATATGGAGTCCTATATTTGTTGGACCAAAAGTGCCTCAGGAGGGCCGTTTCATTAATAATAGAGCATCGTAGTGATTTAAAAAGGTTTGTGCCCGAGGGAAGTTGTAAGTCTTAGCTAATCACTTTTAATACCAAGCGAAGGATGGAGTTTATTCTATTTTCCCAACGAATGGCACCGTGACTGAATGACGTAACACCGTACCGAAGAACACTATAACCTAACGCTTGCAGTATCATTTTGCCAAGTGGTAGTGGCATAGAGTATCTAACAGTGCATAATGTTCGAGAGACTGACTAGGGTGTAAACACACGTTCTGGCCAGTTGTCAGTCCCTTTAAATTGCGATATAGCTACCACGTGCTTCCGCACGTGCCAAATTGCGAAACACCACGTGACACCGACACTGAAATGCCATCAGCGAAATACATACACCTAGTGCTGATTGATTGATTGATTGATTTTTGGGGTTTAACGTCCGAAAACCACCATATGATTATGAGAGACGCCGTAGTGGAGGGCTCCGGAAATTTTGACCACCTGGGGTTCTTTAACGTGCACCCAAATCTGAGCACACGGGCCTACAACATATCCGCCTCCATCGAAAATGCAGCCGCCGCAGCCGGGATTTGAACCCGCGACCTGCGGGTCAGCAGCCGAGTACCTTAGCCACTAGACCACCGCGGCGGGGCAGATACACCTAGTGCGACCCCAGCAATAGTAACGGCAGTGTCCAAGTTATAGCTGATCGACGCAGCGAGCGAGACGCCAAGTTACTATGGCTGCCGCGAATGGTACGTGTCACCATATGAGCACTCCTTCCGAGAAGCTCAGATCAAACCTTCTGGGAACGATGGCTGCGATTAACATGAAGAAGCTAGGCGACCGTTCACGTTTAATGCATGCGCTGTTCTACGCAGGAAAGTAATTGAGTAATGCTTACTCGATGCAATGCTGGTACCACGTCCGCCACAAAGACTTTGTCGGCGACAGTGGGGCTGATACAACGTAGTAGCGCGGGGTGCGTCCGTACGGACAGCGGTGATCACTGGATGAACACGCGAGCGCGGGCTCGCATTGAAGCGTGGCGATGTATGCGCACACGGACCCACGGGAGCAGCTTTACTATAGTGCCTAGAATGTACTTACCCCCGTATTCTAGAACCTCCCTTCACTCAACGCTTCGCCTTCACTTGAGAAAGCCAACGGGAGTGTCATCTTTAGGCACGACCAGTCGCTGCATATCAGCGATAGTCTGCTGCGATTTTTGAGTAGCGCAGCGTCATTTTCAGCCAAGTGGTGGCGCAGAGCTCAACGCTGTCAAGTAAAGGGTGAAAGTCGAGTGGATGAGTGTTTGTGAATACGGGGGTCACTATAGTTTCACGTCCTCAACTACAAGGCTTGAGCGCGCCATTCCGTAGCAGCCAAGCGCAGGTCTCGCTTGTACAGCAAGAGCAGCACACTCGTGTGCGCCCGCGCCACTTGGTTTCGATGCGCGGCCGCGACGGCTGCACTGGGCTCCGGAGAGCGCCGCAGCTCAGCCGTGTTCACCATAGCAGTGTTCAACGCTGTGCGTCAGTCAGCGTTCCAGGAACGAAAGCAAAACTCGCCAGGCAATGAAAGCACGCGTCAAGAAATAAACGCAGTTTTACGAGTAACGCTTGAGCGTGAAACCACGGCCGATCTATGAAGTAAGTCGAAGCTAAAACAAGTAAAAGAGGGCAAGGGTTCACACTGCAAAAGCGACACGCAAAACACGAGTGAAGGTTTAGAGGGTGTCGGGCCGATGGGCCCTCATCTGCAGCCCGCACGGTGGAAGCAGAACGAGGAGAGCACATGCACATCGCACATGCACATCGCACATGCGCGGAACGAGTGTCTAAAATAGCCACATGGGGCGGAAAAGGGGCTGGGAGATAAGAAATAGTGCGACACGAGCCCAGGAGCTTTTCGGTGGCAGACCATCGATAAGATGCGGCGTCGGTCGCGCTAAGCGCGAGCACGATTCCTCCGTGCGTGCGACAGAGGGGAGGCCACGCCAGTTTGGGGGCTAACGCGAGTCGATGGCTCGTATTCTTCGGCGAGTTGCGTGCGACTTTAATTTCCCGCTGTTATGTATCGCGCCTGCTTCCCGGTCGTTGTTTCGCTGCGTATGTTCCATTGACCGCCAGTGTGCGGGAATTCTGTTCCGCGTTTGCGGTCCTCCTGTATGCGTTAGTCCCGTGTTGAGCCAATTCGGAAGGCTGTTTGTGATTATTTTGAGTCGACCACTAAAGGCGGTTCTTGTTCCCTGCGTTGCTCGCTCGTGCACTGCGAATTTCGGCTCGCTGACCCCCTTGAGCGGAGGCGGGGCCTTCGAGGATTAACTAGAGTTACTGTTTTATAAAGGAAGCACACGCAATAACCTTAGGGTTAACCCACCTGGGCTCCACCAGTAGCAAGCACCCGACGCGAAGTGTTGTACAGTGCTTGACAATTGGTTGTTGCCACTTTCTGAAAGTGAGGAAACAAGCCAGTAAGCCGAATCGGGATGAGCGTGTCGCGGCCCGCGAGAACCACGTTAGGCGCCCGAGAAGACTGACGCCAAATAGTCGTAGCGGGGGCCCCACGGGCATTCAGGGTTGTCAGGTGCAATAATCCCGTGTAAACAGCTAACAAAGCTGCCTACATGCCTAACTACATAGCTTATACGATTCAAGAAACTCGCCCACTAAAATTACATGGAACCTAGCTCAAATTTCCCTTGAACGAAGCTTAATTAATACATGCAGCCACAAATGTTCAGTGAACACAATCCCACTCCCCGCCAGCTTGTCAAATTAAGGGGCTCACCAATTCTTTAAATGCCGAAGACAAAGCTTGCCATGGTCCCCGATGATTTCCAGGTGACGTGGTTTTTTGTACGTAGCTCCATACGTCTAGGTATGGTCCACACTCACACAACAACAAAAAAGTGGAAATGTGACTCGTACGCATTACTGGTATCGCGCGCCCCGCGCCTGAACATTGCAGCAATGGCTATTCTATGGCGCCAAAGAAGTGCCGTCTACGAAATGCGCAGCATAACGAGCAGCGAGGGGAAAATAAAGGTGAGTCACCCGTGTGTAACAACATTGGATGGCAATGCTTCGCACCATTACGTCACGATATCCTTCATCGCTGTCTTAACGGCGAGATCTGCGCCCGCTGTACACGGCGGAGGAAAGCAATCAAATATGTACTACGCATTTAAAATAGAAGGATGGTACAAGATAGTCGGGCTGAGGATGATGACCTAGACGTGCCTAAACAGCAGAGCTGAAGCGGTCGCCTTTTCGCATACGCTTGATATATATATATATATATATATATATATATATATATATATATATATATATATATACTTCAATATACTCTAGTATATGTAACATTGCAATACGGCGCTCTTGAAGGTCGTGGGCGCAATCAATCTCTGGCGCAAAGGTCACCTTTAGATGAAGGCGAAATGCCAAAAACCCGTCTCTGTGCGATGCCAGTGCGATTTTAACACCAATGCTCGGATTTCCGGAGCCCTTGACTAAAACGTGTCTCTAATCATAAGGTAGTTTACGCTCGTAAAGTTCCTAGAAATATATTTCCCGTGGGCTGGACAAAATGAAAAAGATTGAAAAAAAAGTAGGGGGAGGGGCAGTGCATCACTGTTAGCATGATTTGTACAATACGATTCTTAACAGCTGCGTTAAACTGGTTCCTATTTTATGTAGCCACAGCCGCTGGATACAAAGCAGCCATTGCATGTCGACTCGGTTGAGAATGTCATCATATTCTTGTGCTGAATTTCAAAACAGATAAATAAGCCTTCTGGAAGGTCCTGATCGTGGTACGAGTTGACGCTAAATGCATACGGCTGGGTGGACTACGGCGCCATGTCTGATGGGACTAGATTCAATTGGGAAAATAAGTTTATTGGGGCCCAGTGAGAGGCAGACCTTCCACTCTCACGCTGGAACCAGGAGGCCAAGCATGGTGGTCGCGTTCTGGGCTTGCTGTCTTGTTCGGCCGAGTTGGTCGACCTGGAGCAACCGCCCATCTGGCCGAAACAGTATCGAGGTTAATGCTCGTGCAGCTTGCCTCGCACTCAAAGAGCACGTGTTTCAGTATAGTGCCGTTTTCTTTATGTACGGGGCGCAATACATTGGGTAAGTGTCTGAATATATAATAACTGATGGTACTCAACTTCCCAAACTCACGATATGATTATGACAGATGTCGTAATGGATTGGGTCCCGAAAATTTCGACCACTGAGGTTCTTAACGGTGCACTTATATCTCAGTACAAGGGCCTCGGGCATTTTCGCCTCCATCGAAAATGCGGTAGCCACGGCTGAGATTTGATCCCGCGACCTTCGGGCCAGCAGTCCAGCACCATAGACCACCATGGAGGGTTCATCTTGATATATGAAATGTCCTGTCCGATCCCATGGTCTGATTTTATACCACGCACAACGCTGTCGTATTTCAGTATAACGATCCTTCCTGACACGTCTTCCTGCTGGAAACTGCCAAGGAGTATAATGAACCAACACCGCATTGCAAAACTGTCGAGCCGCCAGACTCGCTAAAGATATATGTGTTCGGAAAGTGCTTTCGGCAGGCAGTCGTTATGGCGGACACGCAGAACACCTTTTTTCAGCCAGGCAAAGTCGGCGCTGTGAGTCGGATTCGCTAGTCTTCTGCAGCGCTGTTGTTAAACCTATTATATCACTTTCATCCTTCGAACCTTCAACAACAACCAGGGGCACAGATAAGGACTCCTGCTACTAACCACCTAAAGAGACGGGGACGCAATGTATACTCCATATTGTTAATCAGACGGACCTGTCCCGTGATTTTGTTAAGGCTAGACTTGCCGTCACGCACGTTTTTGAAAAAAGAAAATATGATTGAATAATAATAATAATAATAATAATAATAATAATAATAATAATAATAATAATATCGAGCGCTGTATGTCCCAAAACCCCGATATGATCATGAGGGACGCCGCAGTGGAGCACTCCCGAAAATTTTTCCCGCAGGTGTTCTTCAACATGCGCTGACATCGCACAGTACACACAGGCCTCTGCCGTTTCTCCGCCATCGAAACGCGACAGCCGCGGCCGGGATCAAGCAACCGGGCACCCTTGCCACTTGATCCACGGTGGTAACCAAGTGATGGTTGCCGGGTGAACCGGAAAGCTACAGAGGCCTTTTGATGAAGCAGGTGGAGGCGAAAATGCTTGAGGCCCGCATACTTAGCTTTACGCGCACGTTGAAGAACCCCAGGTGGTCAAAGTTTCCGGAGCCCTACACTACGGCGCCTCTCATAATCATATGGTGGTTTTGGAATGTTACACCCCAGATATCATTATTACCCATTGAAAAAGGCACACACACGTTACTTAATTGGGTGCATAGGCGCGTTAGAAAACATTTCACACACATCATTGCTCGTGGTTTAGAGCATTCTAACTATTACCTATATCGTATGCACTAAGTGGTTGAAGTACGCCATGGAGACATGATATCACGTTCAGCTCTCAAAGGCGAAGCTTAAAGATTTCCCAATTTTCTTTCTAACAGTGAGGATGTTTATGAAAGCATCACTTGCGAGTGAATCCATTAAACTATCCTATACGGTAACGGGTTTATGTAGCAGGAGTGAAGTCCGCTATCCAGCACCGGTGATTCCTTCCTGTGGAAAGTTCAGGCGTGAGGGGCCCGGCTGATAACACCTCGCGCTACACGTTGGCCTGCCTTATCCCCGGATTCTCTGTGAGCAGCCACCCATACAACTCGCAACTTATTGCTGTGTTTATCAACTTCAAGGATGTTGGCCACAATTGGCCCAATACAGCTCGTTACGACACGTATAATGAATTTACCGCATAATTTATAGAGGACCGCAAAACATACGCGGCCCCGCATGGACCTCACAAGAAAACAGGCAAGTCTAAAGGCAAATTTCCCGACTCTTTTGCCAGTCCTCATCGCCTGTCTGAAATTTTCCCGGATGAAATTCAGCCCCACTGCCGACATTGCAGCTGCCCGAAGGCAACCACAGAGGGGGAATGTGAGGAGAATGCACCTCCAAATGTAATGGCCAGCTTTCTCTCTTTAGGGGTGGTAGTCACTCCTGTCATAAAATGACCACCGTATTCAGGGAGAAGGTGTTAACTCTGCTGAAATAGTCGTGGCACGCTACTGGCCACCACCGTTCGGGTCACCAGCATGCCAAGTTCGATGACCTCATTGTGCCATAAATAAAGCTGTTTGCCTCTCTTGAATAGTTCATAACTTTTAATAGTACAACGGCAGTAAAAATTGAATCGAATTAGCAAACGCTACTGGAAACATATTCGAAATTTCTAATATTCGCACGCATCCCTGCTTTAATGCGTCCACTTTAAGACATAACTAAATATGTACGCAATACAACAGCTGAAAATGCACAGACAGGTGTTATAAACGTAGTAAGACGCTATCTAATGCTAATAAAGAGCTTAAAATTAAGATGCAAGAACAACAAAAAAGAATTCAGTCAATAATTAGAGGTACATTGCAAATCGTTCAAAGAGATCATGATGAAACAAGCGCTAAAAATTACAAACCCTCAGAGAGGACACAGAGGAGCGCTTACTAGCATCTGAAAATTTCATTTCGAAGTGAACGCTAATAAATAACTCACACGCATCTACGTCATTCCCAACTTCCCCTGAAAGATGTTTGTAGAATTTAGTCAAATTGAGAACAATTTCAACGTTAATTCGAGGATGACAAAATTAAAAATCGCCTCAGTGAAGTTTTACATACAAGGGGCCAACATTTTCGGAGATAGTTGCAGAACAGCTGCCATCAGTCAGTTTGTTCCAGCACCACAGAGTTTTCGGGAAAAAGGTTTTTGAAACAATTATTGTGTAATTATTGTGTGGCAATAAAGTTTTTCATCCATCCATTCATTATTGTGTGAATATTGCATGCTGCAGGGCACTCTACTGTCGTTGCTACCAATTCTGAAAAGAGAAACAGCAATTTATTGATACTCACGCTATAGTGTTGTGCTTTCTGCATGCGGTGATTGCATAGCCTCTTCACGCAATCGCCGTATCATTATCAACAAAACGCTTATAATTATTTGGTGGTGGAGCAAGAAAATAAAATGTCACCTACCTACAAAGGCAAGTTGAAAAATAAAATCGCAAATATGAGTGAAAACACATATCCACTTTTAAACATTGTCTTCAGTGTATTCTACCATCGTTGGAATGCATGCCCGCGAAGTCATGAATAAAGTTACTTGTAGATTGCCGCAACGCATGACTGACTTCAACGTTCAACTATATAAATCATCGCCAAACGTGCCGTTGGTGGAAATAATGATCACTAGAGTAATTGAATTTGCTGGAAAAGATACAAACTACCCGAAAGAAAGGGACAAGCTATAGATACCATAAAATAAAACTTTGCGCAAATAACACGATAACTTGTGGAAACACTTACAAGAGACGATAGCCAGTCACTGGAAGTTTCTACAAGCAACTTGGAGTAAAAAGAAGTGAAACTGGCAACTCTGGCACTACTTCAGTTCGCATTATTGCGTATATGCGAGTCTGTTCGTGTTATTACACCATTGCCTCTGTGACCGGGGATGCACACTTGTGTGTTGCGTCACTCGTGATGTGGGGGGCTCTTCGAGAGACATTTTTAATGGCACATTTCATGGAGCAGCGTCATAGAGAACAACATAATTGTTTTCGGAATATTGCCTTTTATACTGCCTTCGCTTACCCACACTTGCTTTCTATTTACGACACTTGGTTATTTTATTTCTGTCACGTACGTGCGGCACACAAGCAGATACCGGGTTGTGGTGATTCTTCACAGGGAAATAACGTCCTCGCTCTATTGTGAAGCCTCCCCCCCCCCCCCAAAAAAAAAAAGGCACAGTGCAAGTTCGCCTATTGGTACATTGAAGCGAAGTCAGAGCGTCTCTTACGCATACGTTCCAGTCGATACGAGAACAAACGCCATTTGTTTCTGCTAATATGACTTTGCCCTCCTTTTTTTTTGGTTTTGGAAGGCGGTTAATGCCACCAGCATGGAATGAGATTGCGGTAAGCCAAGGCATGTTTGCATGTCATTGTGACACGGAAGAGAGGACAAGGAAGTGAAGAAAACCACGAGCTTGGTCGTGTGTCTAGCTGATCGGTTTGGCCCTACGCCCAGTGTTCCCGTAAACAGAGGTCCGGTGTTACTCATAATAACGTGACAATATATTGAACCTCCCGCACTCTCCTCCGGAAACTTACTACCTGACACAAACGTGGCTTTCCAATGCCTCTAATATCAGTGGCATAGTTTAAGCTTTCTGTACAGCAACCTGTCTTGTCCTTGCTCTGGCATCGGCCCACCTTTGGCCGAGCAATTTCATATGTGATTACGGCACCACGTGACGGCATATTGATATCATTATGGCAGCACGAAATTTCGCGTGTGATGACGTCATGAGGTGACAATGACTTTTTACACCCCCGTGTTGATGAGATGTGTTTTTTTTATTTTTGCGCTAAGCCGATATCATCATCATCATCATCATCATCATCATCATCAGTCTGACCACGTCCACTGCAGGACAAAGGCCTCTCCCATGTTCCGCCAGTTAACCCGGCCCTGTGCTTGCTGCTGCCAATTTATACCCGCAAACTTCTTAATCTCATCTGCCCACCTAACCTTCCGTCTCCCCCTAACCCGCTTACCTTCTCTGGGAATCCAGTTAGTTACCCTTAATGACCAGCGGTAATCCTGTCTACGCGCTACATTCCCGGCCCGTGTTCATTTCCTCTTCTTGATTTGAACTATGATATCCTTTACCCCTGTTTGTTCCCTTATCCACTCTGCTCTCTTCTTGTCTCTTAAGGTTACACCTACCATTTTTCTTTTCATTGGTCGCTGCGTCCTCCTCAATTTAAGCTGAACCCTCTTTGTAAGTCTCCAGGTTTCTCCTCCGTAGCAGAGTACCGGCAAGATACAGCTGTTATATACCTTCCTCTTGAGGGATAATGGCAATCTACCTGTCATAATTTGAGAGCGCTTGCCAAATGTGCTCCACCCCATTCTTATTCTTCTAGTTACTTCAATCTCGTGGTTAGGCTCCACAATTATTACCTGCCCTAAGTAGACATAGTCTTTTACAACTTCCAGTGCACTATTACCTATCTCTAAGTGTTGTTCTTATCCGAGGTTGTACATAACTTTCGTTTTCTGAAGATTAATTTTAAGACCCGCCTTTATGCTCTCCTTGTATAACTCCGTAATCATGAGTTACGATTCGTTCCCTGAGTTACTCATTAATGCAATATCATCGGCAAAGCGCCGGTGACTAAAGTACTCTACATTAACTCTTATCCCTAACTGTTCCCATTCTAGAGCTCTGAAAATTTCCTGTAAGCACGCGGTAAATAGCATTGGAGAGATTGTATTCCCCTGCCTTACACCCTTCTTAATTGGTATTCTGTTGCTTTCTTTATGAAGCACTATGGCAGCAGTTGATCCCCTGTAGATTTCTTCCAGGATGTTTATATATACTTCATCGACGCCCTGATTTCACAGTGTCTGCATGACGGCTGATATTTCTACTGAATCAAACGCCTTCTCAAAATTTATGAAGGCTATGTATAGTGATTGGTTATATTCTGAGCATTTCTGTATAACCTGATTGATAGTATGAATGTGGTCGATTGTTGAGTAGCCTATTCAAAATACTGTTTGTTACTTTGGTTGATTGAACTTTAATGTTTTCATACTCTGCTAGCAGTTACCTTTGTAAATAGCTTGTATACTGCATGCAGACAGCAAGCTGATCGGCCTGTGATTCTTCAAGTCCTTGTCATCTCTTTTCTTACCTATAAAGATGATGTTAGCGTTCTTCCAAGACTCTGGTACTCTTCCCGTCAGGAGACACCTCGTAAACAGGGTGGCTAGTTTTTCTAATGCAATCTGTCCTCCATCTTTCAGCAGATCTGATGTTACCTGATCCTCACCAGCAGCTTTGCTTCTTTGCATGCTCTCCAAAGCTTTTCTGGCTTCTATAATTACTGGTGGGGTGCTACCTCCCACATGCATACGTCAATTAAGCCAATATATGTAATTTTCAAAAGCATTCTGCAACAAAAGTGGTCGTGCAATAACTCCAGGATCGGTGGCAAAGTTTATTCTTTCTGCATAGCAACCTGTCTTGCCCTTCCCTTGACATTGGCTCACCTTTGAACGAGCAATTCGATACGTGATTACGGCATTATGTGACGTCCATGTGACGGCACAGAATTGCGCATGCGATGACGTCATCAGGTGATAATGATTTTTTGCATCCGCGGTGTTGACAACGACGACGTGAGACGCCGGTCAATTTCGGCGTTCGTCGAAGCACCAAAGGGTTTCGCCTTAATGTAACCGTGTTGAGAATACCGTTTAGAACATCGTTACAGTGTTAGCTGCATAGAGGTTGTTATCATCCCCAATGCTTCGCGCAGCATTTCGTCTTGCTGCCTTCGTTACACAGCGCATGTCGGAAGAGCTGACGCGGAAGGGCAGCTTGCAATTTCATTATGGTCACGCGCATATTTGACGAGCTTCTCTGGTAAACTACGCGCAGACAAGCACTCTTCCAATGCTGCCAGAGACGAAGAATCCCTGCCGGCAAAAACGTGCGCCAGAGACGTGCGGGGCATCGCATAGTGCTGGCCAGCTTGCGCCGAACTTCAATATGAGCCCGCATCATCGAGACATCCACGATAACGGCTTGCGATCTTCTTTAGCTGCGGGCAAGGATCTCGGGGGATTAGAGACTCTACCCTGCACGCCCATGCTTTCTGCGTGGCCAGGTTGTCCGCATAATGTTGCGCTGACAAAATCCTCGTCATTTCCCCATTTCTTTGCCTTTCTGTAGATTGTCTCTTTTAACGTGCACCTTGCGCACGGGGCTCAGGAAGCGAGGTCGAGTAATCGGGTCTTCGCATGCGGCAGATCCTCGTCGCCTTTGTGATCACCTTGTCCCGTTTGCTCACCTCGCCATCGCTCTGTCCGAAGCACAGATTGGCTTTTCGCGAGCGAGATAGGCAGTGTGAGAAAAAAAATAGGCAGTGTGAGGGTCATGATAAAAGGAACAAACTCTGTGCACGACCTAGGACGCAATTTGCCGGAGCTCGCGTGTGTTTGCTCAGTGCATCCTCGGTGGGCTTCTAGCAGCTCCTAATTGTTCCACGCCCCTTCCACATGGCAGTGTTGCCAGCCTGCCAGAGAGCTCCCTAACCTTCCCGCCTTTCTAACGAACGCGTTTCCCTCTTGTGACTTTTCACTGCATTTAAAACAACCACAATAAAAAATGGTCCAAATTGGCACCGCCCTTACTAGCGGTACCATCTATCAAGGTGTACAAGGCTGTCTTAAAACTTTGAATTGTGGTTTGCAGAGGAAATTGGATTTTGCAAGTACCTGTATTACTGCTCGTCATCGGCTGCAGCAGCTTAATTGAGCGCCTTGAAAGCATCGCTTTACAATATGACTGTAAAGTGTTCAGTTTTACCCATTTAGTAAACAGAACCTAGGGATTTGCTTGCAACCCAGACAGGCAATCTTTCTGTCATTATTCATAGTTTTTGGCAAACCATTCTTGGGTTGAATTTTGAAGATTGTGTTAGTGCTAAAAGGTCAATATTCTACAGCTGCTGTTGCACATAGGTAGTATCTCCATTTTTAATTTTGCAAAGACGTCGTGAATCGCGGTTCACTTTACGGGCAGCTAATTGCTACACTCGCGAAATCACCGTGGCTGATGTATATTTTTCACTTGACGCCATCGCCTGTGCTTGGCATAAATGCACAGTAGCATGCTGTGCGCCAGACACAATGTTCTGCTGCACATTGAAAGTAAACAGCCTCAATAAATTGATGATTAATATTCCTGTTAGCTTTTTCTCTTCTTTACCACATGAGAACAACGATATACACGTATACATACCACTTTTTTATGCCACATTATACCGACACTCTATAAACGGGGCATATCCGTGATGCTTCTAAATGCGAATGCAATTGTTAGTCGGGCTATGTCAGGTGTCCGTGTGGATCCGTCCCAGCTGCCCTCTCCCATAGAAACAGCTGCGGTGCACGCTAGTTTCTATTGAGCTGGAAACGTATACCGTGTTTATCGCTACAAAAAAAAAAAGCGCCACCTGCGGTGAGCGGCGTTATTGAATGCACGGTGTAAAAAAAACAACGTTCTTTTAACATTGGGTTCTGACGTGCGAAACGCCGTTATGAACACTACGTGATGCATTCGCCTTTCCTCACAATTTACTTCGGGGAATTCGGGAAATTTTTTTTTCTCTAAGAACTTGTTCTACCCACTTTTTCGAAAATGGTGCTAAACACATTTTTAAGTCATCGTATAAATGCTGTTTTGCAGATTATAAGGAAATGAAATTATTTAGAAAGTAGTGCATCACAGAGGGTTAACTGCGTCATTGCCGAATACTTCTATACCAGAGCTGGTAAGTGTCATGACACTTTACTTGCCCTTACCGCTCACAAAATGTGGCACCAAAGGCGGCGACAGCCTAGCGCCGCCCACAGAGAGCAGTGTGTGAAACACATAAGGCGCCCCGCCGTGGAGGTCCAGTGATGAAAACACTCGGCTGCTGAACCGCAGGTCGCGGGATCGATTTGCAGTAGTGGCCACTGCATTTTTGATGGAGGCAAACGTTGTAGGTCCATGTGCTCAGATTTAAGTGCAAATTGAAGAACCCATGGTAGCCGAAATATCCGGAGCCCTCCACTACGGCATCTCTTATAATCATTAGGTGGTTTTGGGACATCAAACCCCACATATCAATGAATACATAAGGGGCGTTTTCGGTGTGCCGTGCAGATGCCTCAGTACCTTACTTCATCGACGAAAAAGCAAGTTATGCCGGGAAAATCACCCACCTTGGCCAACCTCCGCCTTATCTCTTCACTTCCTGTGAGGGGAAGTTGATGAAATATGTTATCCAGACTAGACTCTTTCGCTACCTTGAAGACAACCACCTTCTCCAGGACACAATGTTCGGCTTTCACCTTCATCTAGCAGCCGCGAAAATTATGGTTCTTCCTCAGGGTCGTCATGCAACGCACCCTTGACAAGAAAGTCATTGTGGGTCTCGATGTTGCCAAAGCTTTCGACAACGTTCTCCACAAAGCGATTCTTCGGCCACTACAGACCCTTGGCGTCGGACATCGTACTTACGCATGGGTGCGAGACTTTTTCACCGACCAAAAAACAAAACTCTGCTTCGGCAAAAAAGTTCATGCATTGTTTCTCCTGGTAACCGTGGCAGACCCCAAGGCTCCGTTCTATCGCCACTGCTTTTCAACGTCGCACTGATAAGACACCTAAACTTGTGGTGGACATCCCCAACTTACACCACATTCTGTATGCTGACGATCTCACTTTTTGGATCACGCAGGGCAGCGACGGCCAGATGGAATAGGCTCTCCAGACCACCATCAACCATATCGGCAGATACCTCAACGCAGTTGGCCTTAGCTGTTCGGCGACTTCGTCAGAGTAAATTGTTATCATGTCCCCAGGACGACGTGCACAGAATTATTCCCTGAGAAGAACTTCCAAGTCCATGGTAACCCCATCCCTGGAACATATCGCATCAGGATACTGGGCCTGCACTTACAGGCGGACGGCAGCAATACTATTCCGCTCCAGCGCATCGAGCAGTCGGTGGTACACATTGGACGTCTTCTCAAGCAAGTCTCCAACAAGCACCGATTCATGCGAGAGTGCTTCTTGAACCTCCTACGCATCCTTAAAGTCTTCATCTGCTCTCGCATCACCTACTCTGCACCTTACTTACGTCTCACCTGCGTCAAAATCAAACGGCTGGAGACAACACTTCGCAAAGAACATAAGACGACCTTGGGTCTTCCATTTTCACAGCCACTCACAAGCGTACGGCCCTTGACATCACCAACAACGTGAGCGAGCTCATTGAAGCTACTCTTACCGCCCAATATGAGCGGCTGTCACTTACTCGCGCTGGCCTGGCGCTACTGCAGGAAGTTGGGATCTCACCCACGAGTGCGGCCCACAACTACGCAGACCTCGCACCAAAATATCGTCGAACTCTCTGCAGCCCTCCCATTCCCAAGCAGCTGCATCCGGAACACCACGGTGAGCGACAGGCCGACCAGGCACGTCCATTCCAGAAATGCTTCAGCGGCCGTCCGGACGTTACGTATACGGACGCCTCTTGCCGCACCTCTAAACCAGCGATGGTAGCGATAGCCCTCGCCCCCATCGTAGCTGGCACACAACATGCAGCATTCGCCAAACAGAAACGGTCACCGCAGCAGAGGAGGCTGCCATCGCGCTTGCGCTAGCTCACCTTATTACCAAAGTTGTCACCAGTGACTCTCAAAAGCAATCCACAACTGCGATGCCGGCCGCATCTGTTGCCAGGCGTTAGAATCCTACTGTTTGCTCCCCCCTCTTCTACATCCCTCTTACTCCTTTAGGCTCCGGTTCATGAGTCACTGAGCGCAGATCTCGCCCGAGATCTTATAGCTGCCAAGCCGAGTTCAAGGTTCACCATGCCGTTTCCCCCTGACACAAATACGTCGCACGATACTCACCACGTATACAGACATCCTTCAGTACTACCGGCTCCGAAGATGCGAATACCCTCCTGTACACCACGATTTTACAAGACGCGAGGCCGCCCAATAGCGCAAACTGAAGACCGGCAGCTTCCCGCACCCCCTCTTATGTATACGATAGAATTTTCCCGGAACAGATAGCGCCAAGCTTCCAACATTGCTCACATCATCCGGCGACACCCATACATATGATGTGGACATATGATGTGGATATATATATATATATATATATATATATATATATATATATATATATATATATATATATATATATATATATATATATATATATTACAGTTTTTTGCGTACAAAGTGTAAAAAACAACGCCTGCCTGTGCGAAACAGATCGGCGAGAACCACCAAGTTTGCGTTTTTGTATAACGCAAAAGAAAGACGTTTATTTGGTTGAGGTGGTGGTGGTGGTGATATCTTTATTTCTCCCAGAAAATGTGCGTGCGTGCGTGCGTGCGTGCGTGCGCGCGCGCGCGCGCGCGTGTGTGTGTGTGTGTGTGTGTGTGTGTGTGTGTGTGTGTGTGTGTGTGTGTGTGTGTGCGTTGCGCGTTTCAGCTGTTAAGCTGCCGAGAGGCGCTGAAGTAGTATTCCCATGAGGTACGTACGCACTGTCACGCTTATGTTTGCACACGAAGGCACGCATGCAAGCAGGGGAGCGTACACGGAATAGAAGAAGAAAAGACAAACAAACGAAATAGAACGAGACAACAGTGGGAAACTTTTTTTTTTGGGATGCTTTGAACTGGGAAATAAGTGAAAGAAGAAGATGGAGTAGAAGGGTCCAAAACATCAAAAGCTCGCGCGTCGGCTCGAAGTTCTCGGTTGACGGAGCCATTTCGAAATTCGCAACGCCTGCGATCAGAAAAAAAAATCGTGCGCTCGCCGGGGTGCATTTTAAGTGTCGCCTCCTCTCGAGGGAGTCATCGCGAATCCCAAAAACCTCGCTGACGAGTGAGGCACACGGAGATAGATGTTTTATATTTATAGCTTAGAGTAAATGACAACGCGACAGGGGAAAATTGAATACCGTAAACGGATAGGTTGCCGCCGTGAACCGTGCAGCGTGGCGGAAGCACAATACCCCCCAATAGTGTCGGGGGTATTATTGACGGTGGTTACTGCTCGGAGTTTGTAGTAACTCCACTGATCAGAAACAAGTGCCTAAGGGACCGTAAAGAAAAACTATGAATCACATGAGATTGAAGACTCATTCTTCGAAAACTCTATTGTCGTTAATTTCACCAACGATTGCTTATTAAAAGGAGAGAAAATGAAGGTAGAAGCTATGTTTATGCAGTTCGCCCACATCAAAGCGTGGTCGCCGTTGCCAGGAATTCAACCCGTGACTCTTGGTTAAGAGCACGACACCGGCGTCATTAAGCTAAAACGATGTATGGTATAGAAAGCTTTGAAATAAACTCAGATGAATAGACACATATATACACACGCTTCAATTCCTTAAAAATGTACCTTTGTGTAACTTCAATTTTTAACAAAAATCGTGGTCAATGAGTTTTCCGCTTGCAAGTTAGACTCGCAGAAGGGTGTGTTAAGATGTGCCCAATAGCGTATATAGTGGGATGATACATGATGATGTTTAGAGTTTAATGGCGCAAGGCCGACTAAGGGCAAAGAGCGCCAAACAGAAGTGATTACATTAAAGTGACAAGGAAGTAAAAGAACATCTCAGTAAAAATAGACAAAGTAAAACACAACGTAATGGAAGATGACTGGTCTAAGGGGCCAGGTTGTCAAGCATGATAAGAAATGAGATGTAAAAATTTCACGTCGGTAAGAAATTCTAAAACGCGTTTGACTGAAAACAGTGCTTCGTCTCCTATGAAGTGTGACGGGTGTGGTGGAATATGTCGCGTGTGTAGTTGTGGGAAGTATTTGCGTCGTGTTGTGTCAAGTGCCTTACATTGTATCAGGATGTGGATCACGGTTAGGGCCTCTCCGCACCTGCTGCACAGAGGTCTTGGAGACCCAGTGAGAAGGTGCGAGTGCGTTGCATGAGTGTGCCCTATCCGTAATCTGGCCAAGGCGACTTCAGTGTATCTATTACGTGCGTCGGTGGTGTATGGTCCCAAATGTGGTTTTATTACGTGCAACTTGTTGTCTGTTTGTTCACTCCAGTGTGTTTGCCATGTTTTACGAAGTTGTTGTCTGATGTGTGGTTTCACGTCGGTGTAGGGTAATGTGGTTATGTCTACTGTATTTAGGAGTGTAGCAGCAGCAGCCATTCGATCCGCTGCTTCGTTCCCGGCTATACCACAGTGGCCAGGGACCCAACAAAGAACCAGTTCAAGGTTGCGTACATACACAGACATAACAGCTTTGACAATTAGATTGACAACATGGTTTTTCGAAGGCATTGTTGACGACAGTGCCCGCACAACACTGAGGGAGTCTGTATAGATAATGGATTGTGAGATGTCGCTTTGAAGTATATGATTAACAACAAGAAGAACACCATACGCCTCTGCGGTAAAGATACTAGTATGACTATTCAGCGTTTTAGTGACACTAAGGCCGGGTCCATGCGCAGCGCAGGACACAGAGGTGGCAGTTCTAGAGGCGTCCGTATAAAATTCAGCACATTGATACTTATGCTGCAGATGCAAGAAATGCTGCAGAATAGCACATGTGGGAGCTCGGTTTTTATCTATATGTGTAAAAGATGTGTCACATAAGACAGCGCGGAGATGCCATGGTGCTATAAAATCAGTTGGAGAACTTTGGATGGTGTCTAGAAAAGAGACAGAAAGCTCTGACGCTTCCTCTCTAGCTCTGTAGGAGAAAGACGCAGAGAACGATGGTCGGTTTAAAAGGAGTTCAGTCATGGACGTATCATAAAAAACTGATTTAAAAGGATGGTGAGGCATGGATGAAAGTTTAAAAGCATAAAGGAGATCTGTGTATGCTCGCTGACGTTGCAGGTTCCATTTGTTACACTCCACATAGAGGCTTTCGACCGGACTAGTCCGGAATGCACCACACGCCAGGCGGAGCCCCAGATGGAGTACCGGGTCCAACATTTTGAGGGATGTTTTACTTGCTGACCCATAAACAACGCTACCATAGTCCAATCGCGAACCTATTAGGCTGGTAAAAACACGTAATAAAAGTTGTTTGTCAGCACCAAAAGAAATGTGCGAGAGAACCTTCATGATAGTCAATGTTTTTAAGCATTTATGTTTTAGTTGTTTTATGTGTGTGATGAATGTCAGCTTTTCGTCAAAGATTATTCCTAAAAACTTGTGTTCCTTTTTGACGGGAATTGACACACCATTAAGATGAATGTCAGGATCCGGCCGGATACCACGCCTCTTAGAAAAAAGAACACAAGTGCACTTCCCCGGATTAAATTTAAACCCGTTCCTATCTGCCCAGCCAGCTAGCTTGCTAACACCAAGCTGTACTTGGCGCTCGCAGACAGATAGGTTACAAGACTTAAAAGATAATTGTACGTCGTCTACATAAATTAAGCAGGAAATCGACGGTGGCAATGCCTTCCTCAGTGAGTTCATTTTCACAATGAAAAGGGTGCAACTTAAAACTCCACCTTGTGGCACTCCATTTTCCTGAACATGAACTCTAGATAGTGCAGTTCCAACACGCACGCGAAACGTTCTTTCGGACATGTAACTGGCAAGCGTGTTGAACATGTTACCCGAAATGCCAAAAGACTTGAGATCAATGAGGATACCATACCTCCAAGCAGTATCATACGCCTTTTCTAAATCAAAAAATACTGTCATGCAGTACTGCTTGTGGAGGAAAGCATCTTTTACATATGCCTCTAATGCAACGAGTTGATCGTTGGTAGATCGCCCCGCCCTGAAGCCTGCCTGGCAGCCCTCGAGAAGACCGTTGAACTCGAGAAAGTACACAAGTCTCCTGTTTATTATCTTCTCGAAGAGCTTACACAGGCAGCTAGTCAGGGCAATGGGACGATAACTGGCAGGAGAGGAAGGGTCCTTCCCTTCCTTTAGGAAAGCTACTACTATGGCCTCCCTCCAAGAGCGAGGAATGTGCCCCAAAAGCCATATTTTATTGTATAGGTGTAAGAGTGTTTCAAGAGTGTCTGGGTGTAGGTGCTGTATCATGGTATATGTAACCTTATCTGCACCTGGAGCTGAAGGTTTGCACGTGCTCAAGGCAGCCCTCAACTCATAGAGAGTGAATTCAGAGTTGTAAGAACTGTTCGATTTCTCTTTGTCGTGTAAGGGCTTTTTTTCAACAGATGTTTTGTGTTTCATGAAAGTGTTTGTGTAGTGTGCTGAGCTGGACACGTGTTGGAAGTGTTGTGCGAGTGTGTTAGCCTGGTCTTCCAGTGTGTCCCCTGTTGTACTAACCAGGGGCAAGCTGTGTGTCTGTTGTCCTTTTAGTTTGCGTATTCGTGTCCAGACTTTGTGTGTGTCAGTGTATGAGTTGATGGAAGTGAGGAAGGTGCGCCAGCTGTCCCTTTTCGCCTCACGACGCACTCGCTTCCCAAAAGCCTTTGCCCGTTTAAACGAAATGAGGTTGTCCGACGTGGGGTACCGGCGAAGGGCACCCCACGCTTTGTTCTGGGCCTGTCGCGCCCGCCTGCAGTCCTCGTTCCACCAGGGCCGCCTTGGGTTGCAGGACGCACTGGAGGCCAGGGGAATGGACTTTTCGGCGGCGTCAAGGATGTGCGCCGTGATGAGTTGGGCGGCTTCCTCCACGTGTAGGTGTTCTATGGATGTGTGGTGTAGTTGAGATGTTTGTGTGAATGTGCTCCAGTTTGCTTTTGATTCATTAAACCTTTTATGGGAAGATGAACTGCTCGGGCCTGTACCTAGATACGTTAATGAGGTGGGGAAATGGTCACTACCATATGGGTCCGTGCCCACACCCCACTCAAGACATGGAAAGAGAGCTGCGGAACCAATAGCCAAGTCAAGATGCGAGTATGTATTGTGTCCTAAGTTATGGTATGTAGGCTGTTTTTTGTTGAAAAGGCATGATCCGGAAGATGTAAGAAACTTCTCTATTAGGCGACCTCGGGCATCCGTTCTGGAGGAGCCCCAAAGAGGGTTGTGCGCATTAAAGTCGCCTATGAGGATGTACGGTTCGGGCAGCTGGTCGACCAGCGCCTCGAAGTCAGAGCTCACAAGTGAAAAATCCGGAGAGATGTAAACGGAGCATACCGTTATCAACTTATTAAATATTATTGTACGGATCGCTACAGCCTCGAGGACAGTGTTTAAAGAGATAGGGTGGCATGCTAATGACTTCAGTGCGATAATAGCAACACCTCCTGAGGAGTGGGTGCAGCCAACCCTGTCCTTTCTGAATACCATATACCTATTTAAGAAATTTGTGTTTTTAGAATTAAGGTGGGTTTCCTGGAGACACATGATACTTGGCTGTCTGTCATGCAGAATCTCATACACATCGTCCAGGTTTTTAAGGAGGCCTCTGCAGTTCCATTGGATTATGTTTTCTGTTCCCATTATTTGAATTTAAGAAGACTGGAGTGTGTGTGTTTGTGTGTGTTCATGTGTCGTCTTTCGGGGCTGTTACTCTTGACTTGGGCTTTTTAGGCCCTTCTGAAGGCTTAGCCGTCACAGGCCGCTCCTTGCGCTGCGTGGCAGGCAGGAACGGCCGGACGTCCATGTCATCATCAGATGTCCGAGGGGTGCCCGTCGAGCCGGGCCCCCCGGACTTGGCCCCCTTTCGGGAGCCCTTCGTTTGAGCCGCCACCCCCGGGGGTGCCACAGGTGGCACGGGCGGTGCGGTGGCGGTGGGATCCGGTGCGGGGCCCGCGGTGTCCATCATCTCGGCACCCTCCAACGCACTGGAGGACGGGGAGGCCGAGGCGGGAGCGGCACCGGTCCCGACAGAACTGGTTTGCACCACATCCGCTGCTGCCTCAGCAAGCGGTGTGGCGTCAGATTGGGCTGCAAGAGGCAACCCAGGGGGGGGGGGGGCGGGGGCGGGACCAAGTCCGACTCGCGGTACTGGGTCCCCGCCGAAACAAGACGCCGCTCCGCCCCCCGGCGAGCTGCGTCGGCGTACCTCCCCAGAGGGAAAGAGGCGAACCTCTTTCGCGCCTCCGGGAAGGTGATGTTCTCTGTGACCTTTATGTTTATTATTTTCTTTTCCAATTGAAACTTCTCGCATTTTCTGGAGTACGCCGCGTGTGGGCCCTGACAGTTGATGCAGAGAAGTTGTTGAGAGCTACAATTATCAGTGGGATGGTCATGTTGGGCGCACTTGGCACAGGTTATTTGGCCCCGACACGAGTTAGTACCATGCCCGAACCTCTGGCACTTGAAACAGCGCCGCGGGTTCGGGATGTACGCTCGGACGGAGCACCGGATAAAGCCTGCATTAATATAATCTGGAAGATTGGACCGATCAAATGTGAGGATTATGTGCCTAGTGGGTATTTCCTTGTCATCTCTTCTGATGGTAATGCGCCGAACTGCCGTCACACCTTGGTTTCGCAGGCCTTCAAGGAGGTCGGCCTCTGTCTCGTTTGCCAGATCTGGCTCCGAAATCACGCCCTGGGAGCTGTTGAGGCTGCGGTGGGGCGTGACTCGAATGGCCAGATCAGCGATGCGGGTTTGAGCAAGGAGCTTGTCGGCCTGGTCCTGTCTACTGAGCTCGACAAGGACTTCGCCAGTTCGTTGTTTTTTGGCCTTGTACGACTCTCCAACAACACTCTCAAGAAACTTTGACACAGGAAATACCGACAGTGAACAAAGAGGTTTGGATTGGTCGACCGATTCCATCACCATGAAGCGAGGGAAGTTGTTCGGTTTGGGAGGACTCAAGTTAGGTAGTGGTGGGAAAGAAACTTCGGTGCGGCCCCTTTTCGGGGGCCGATCACGTTTGGGGGGGGGGGGTTTGGAAAATGCCATGTGACAGATTGAAAAGCAGGGAACGGGGGTACTTTCGTCGCTCGGTTTACCCTGATGCCGAGAGAGGTCCCGGAGCTCCCTGCCTGATAGACAGGCAGGGAGCCCATCGGCCGGAGCTTGACCAAGGCTCCGACGGCCACCGTTTACGGCTTCTACCCTTCACCTATAAACACTTCGCCACGGTTGGGCACAGCTTATGTTGGGAGCTCGGGGTCCGCGGTGTCGCCACTCACCGTCACCTAGATTACTCAAGGTGCCCCGTGCGGGAGTGGGATGATACAAGATAAACGTTCGCTACAAGATACATTTTAACCAATTGCGTTGAAAAAACTACAGCTGAATTTTTTCGCGGTCCATGAGTGAAACAACTTAGCAGACTTGTAATGAAACAAGAGCTATACATGAATTAGCCAATCAGGGCAACAGCAACAAACAGATCGAGGGTGCTGCCTCTTATTGCGCCTCTTGTCACACGTAGAGTAACTAACACTCTAAATTCTTAACGACTTTGTATAAAGAAGCTCATATGCAAATTCCTGTGTGAAATAAAGTACATGCCATAGCATTCAGTAAAAAAAAAAAATATTTCTGAAACCATGGTCTCGAAAGGGGTGGGTCATCATACTGTGAGAGCTTTGTTGTGCTTCCTCCAGACAAACCAGCCTGTGACCGTCTCTGGGCGTAAGGAAAAACGCTGTTATGAGCGCACGCACCTCACGTGCTCCTAGTTTAATTTTATGGGCAAAGCTCCTTAAAGCGGCACCCGTTTGTCTCTCGTAGTAGTCGTAGTCGTAGTGTGTAACCAGTCTTACGTTTTGACCTGCAAGGTGGTGCCGGTGGGAGATTTTTCCAGTGCGTTGTTGAACAATAAAAACTTCGTCGCGTGCGCGTTAACTAAAAGCCGAATTCTCCTGTCTCTCATTCTCCATTAGCAGCCATTGGCATGTACATGGAGCACTATCTGACAAGAAAGCGTTGTTACGTTATACTCGCTGGGCATAACCACCTTGGTTTTAGAAAGGTTTAGCGAGCGTTGAGCCGCAGTTCCATGAATACAGTGAACTAGTATATACCATGAACTCGAGGTGGTTAAAGGTGGGAAGTAGATACGAAGCGCAAGCCGTAAGAAAGTAAAAGCCGAATTCTCTTGTCTCTGATTCCCCATTAGCAGCCATTGGCATGTACATTGAGCACTATATGACAAGAAAGGGTTGCTACGTTATACTCACTGGGCATAACCTCCTTGGTTTTAGAAAGGTTTAGCGAGCGTTGGGGCGCAGTGCCATTAATGCAGTGAACTAGTGTATACCATGAACTTGAAGTGGTTAAAGGTGAAAAAGTAGACACGAAGCGCAAGCCGTAAGCATGTGTGTGCCTCCTCTCGTGCAGTCCTTGGAATGTCCGCTGGATGGCGATGCATCTATTTGGGGAATATACTGCCATGTTCCATTCCTCAAGTTTCGTTATCGCCCCATTACAGTACACAAAACTGCAGGTGCAGTTTGCGCTGAGAATTGTGTACTGTATTGGTGCGATAATAAAACTTAAGGAATGGAACGTGGCACGTCACGACCCCGTGACAATACGATGAAAAGATGCGAGATTGTGGTACTTGGAGTGTTCAATAGATGGACGAACGGACACACAGACAGATGCATAGGTGGACGCAGGGGCGGATGCAGGAACGAGCGCAGGGACAGACCCACAGATGGACGTGCGGACGCACGAACAGACACATGCACGGATGGGCGGATGGACGCACGAACGGTCACACAGACGGACGCATGGACGGACGGAAGCAAGAACGAATAGACGGACGGATGCTTCGCCCCACTCTCCATCATTGACTCCGTGGATATGCTGCCATTTTTTTTCGTTTACTCTCTCTACTTACTTGCATGTATCCCAAAGTGTAGGGTAACACACCGAAAATAACCCTCTTGCCTTTTTTTTTGACTTCTCCTTTTTGTTCCCCCTCTCTCTCGTTCCACACAATTAGGACTAAGGCTTGTATGAACATATAGGGTGCCAAATAATAAACTGAGAAATTACTATGCCGTGATCATACATGAACAGCATAAGAGTGGTGGTTATTTCAGTCTGATGCCTGCGTACTTCGTGTGTTTGCTTTGACTGAGGTTTCATTTTCGGGCTGCAGACACGTGACGAGTATACGTAAACATGAGATGTATGAATGGGGAAAACTTGAAATGAATCATATGCTTCACGTAACCACACTTTCGTTGCAATGCTCATATAAATAGCGTACTGAAACTAAGGTGCATGCTTAAGTCGTGTTAATTCCTTCGATAAAATTCATTAATTATAGGTTTACGCGAACGACCGATGGAGGCATGTCAGCATGCAAGCCGCGATTCTGAAAAACTAGAACGTGGCAAATTGAAAGCCATTGTTATTGAACGTGCTGGGGCTTCGTTGCCCATCCAGTCAAAATATTGACGCAACAACCTTCTGCACTGTCTGTGACGGTTTCACCGCACAGCGTACGTAACAGACCCCTGTTACCGCGAACGCGCAAGTTCCTCGAAGTGCACCATTTGGTGCTCGACGCATGCATGCAAGAACCCGCACGAGCAAGCTCTGTTCCGACTGCTTCTCCGCCTCCGACTGGGGATATGCAAATGCAAACAGCCAGCGTTTTTCTTTCTCGTTACCGTGGCGCGCGAGTCTGGGGCACGCCTTTAGGGAGAGACGCTCCCCAACCGCCTCGGCTAAACAGCCTGCGTGGAAATCGTTTCTCGAAATGGCGTAGCGGCCAGAGAGAGAGTCGCGCGGTCCTTTGCAGTCGACGATTGAATCTACTTGCCACAAAATGGAGTCGACGCCACGAGAAAAAGGGAACTCCGAGTAAAGCGAGAAGTGCCACAAAGTGCACACGCCGCGATGAAGCGTAAACCAGGCGCCATGCCGTGCCATAAGAACGCCTGCAGAAGAAGCCTTATGGCACTCGCATAACGCTCGTCTACGGTGCTTTCTAAAGCGTGGCAATCGGCCATTTGAAACTTATTGCGTTTATGCCAAACGACGCTATCCTACATGTTGTCGTGTCGTAATGTTTTCTCTTTGAAGTCTCGCCAAAAACGCGTTTGCGTTTTGCCATCTACCGTCAACTCACAATCGAGTATGGTTCTTCCGTTGATGAATGAAAGCGTGTGACTCAGCGACTTGTTCAAAATTTCAGATTATTTCTGAGACGAAACGAAATATCAAAGTAAACATCGCAAGTATCATTGAAGGAAATGAAGATCAGCAGTGTACCAATAAGATTTACTGTTTTTGATTTCAGACTTTGAAACAGAAAAAGAAGCTCTACCTTATAAGTTTTCTTTTGATAGAGACTGACTAATCGACTATTTAGTAGCTTTATTTGTGCTGACCGTCTCGTTCACTCAATACTTATTGATTCACAATGCATACACTTCGTTTCTCCACATCCGCTTACTATCGCTGCAAAACACTCGCTGTCGCGAACAGAGACGACGCCAGGATCCGGCACCTCTGCGTGAACGCACCACGTGTGGTGTCGGCCCAGCGGCATACAATCACGGCTCTAAGCTCCCAGAGGGCTTTGTGCTATCTAGAAGTTATTGAGCAATACTGAAGAGTTTGCGAAAAGCGATGAGACACTTCACAATGAAGAAGCTGTATGCGGCTTAGACGTGGAGAGCCGTTTCGTGACTTCCTCGAAATAATGACCCGCTGCTTGGATGCGATATACAATCGAAGCCCGTGCCTATTCATAAACGGCAGGCCACGTTCGTAACAGATGCGTGGCTCGGGATAAGGAAACCAACCGCCCTATGGGCCACGTCGTATCGCAGAGGGGATTCGGTATACGACGCTTCGCAGCCCCTATTCACGCATCTATTCCCGTCGGAAACTAGCGAGACTAACCGCAGAAGCTTCGTTTCTCGTGTGAACGTTAGCCCACGCAGATTATCAGCATTCTCGAAGATTGCGTATCCCTGATGGGAACTTAAATCTCGTTCAACCATGCCAACAACGGAGCACGGGCGCCCCACTTGGACACACCAAAACTCATATGCAAATGCGTGTACCTACCTATTCAAGTGGCTGGGTTATATTTTTCTTTATATTTAGAAGCATTGTAGGAGATCGGAGATATTGCGTTCAGTAAATAATTTTGGCAGTCTTCGATTTAAGTTACGAGCGCCACACAGTTTCAAGCAAACGACAAACAGAGCGAAATACAGAACAAGGACAGAGATGACTTACAACGCACAGTTCTCAGCCCCGCCGCGGTGGTCTAGTGGCTAAGGTACTCGCCTATACTGACCCGCAGGTCGCGGGATCGAATCCTGGCTGCAGCGGCTGCATTTTCGATGGAGGCGGAAATGCTGTAGGCCCGTGTGCTCAGATTTGGGTGCACGTTAAAGAACCCCAGGTGCCCTAAATTTCCGGAGCCCTAAACTACGGCGTCTCTCATAATCATATGGTGGTTTTGAGACGTTAAACTCCTCATATCATTCATCACAGTTGTCAGTTCGCATCTGTGTTTCGCACCTGCGAAATCACCCCCAGAGCAGCACACGCAACACAGCTGACTGTGTTGCACGCACTCATGCTATGCGCTGCCTTTTAGATGCGGAGCATCTTATACTCGCGCCTTGTAGTGCGCCGTCCGCGCCGTCCGCGCCGTCCGCGCCGTCCACACCGCTTCTCGAACATTCGACAGCTGACGCGCGCGCATGCGCCGTCGCGCCGTCGCCCACTCTTCCACCATCTGTGCATCCCTTCCTCCTCTACACACCGCGCGCGCTTCACTCCTCCACCATCTGTGCACCCTTCCTCCTCTACACACCGCGTTCGACATCTACAATTCTCCTGATTCTCCAGTGGACGCGCATGTGGTGTCGCGCTTCGAGAACATTCAACAGCTGACAGTGCATGCGCCGTCGTGCTGTATATATACTCAAGGTCGGCGCTCGCTCGCTCAGTTGCCGCTCGTCGGTTGGTTTGTACGGCGCGTCGACGTCCAAGGTCGCGGTGAAATGAATTCCAACGAATCCACAAACACAATGATCGACGTCCCTTCGACCAGCGCCGCCCTTTTGCATACGTGTGTACGTGTTCACTCATTTAACACCCCCTCCTACAACCACGTTAACCAATTTAGCCATCGACCCAAGTAAGTCGCAATTTAACACCCCATTTCACAACCACGTTAACCAATTTAGCCATCGACCCAAGTAAGTCGCACTTTAACACCCCGTTAACCAATTATATGCTCCGCATCCTCCTCAGTGTTCCCCCGAGGGAAGCTGCGGGCAATTTTTCATTATTGTGGCTCTCCGCAAACTACAAGGGAAGCTGCGAACGACGCACGTTACGACGGCTGTTGACGCTGTGCATTCATGTACGCTGTTTTGAGCTTGGCAACGATGCCTAACAACACACAAAGCTAAGGACCAGCTCCAGAAGCGAATCCTGAAGGGAAGCAGCAGCGGTGCGCACGGCGTTGACCCGATTGAAACAGGCGTCGACGCGGGTGCTGGAAGAACGGTTTGAAGCGAAACTCGGTGTAGGGTTTACTCGAGTTTAACGTTTGTTTCGAACGCAAAGACACGGGAGGCGGGATGCGTTGAAAACGCTTGTGCTCGGCTTCCTTGGCTCGCGTCTCGTCGATATTACCCGCGTACCGTCTGTATTCCCGAAGGTGATTAATGTTCATGACTCGCACCTGGTCGGTGTCGCTCGTCTTCCACTGCCGACGCTTGCGTTCGGCTTTCCTGGCTCGCGCTTCGTCAGTGTTGACGTGACCATTCGCGAACGCGATCGCCTTTGCTAACCCTCGCAAGGCCAGCGAGAGCCGGGAAAGGTATGCGCACACTAGCGGGAAGCATGCCGTGACGGCGTCGCGCCCGTCGTCGTGATCGTGCGGCAAGCAGCGGCACGGTGTCCACTTTGTCGGCGCCGCTAAATTCTCTGGCTCGCGGCTTCTCGCTGACGGATGGAGAGAGGTGGCGTAATTGAGATGATGCCCACGTGAGGAGTGGGCTCGAGCGTTGCCAGCAGAAGAGAGGGTGAAGTGAGAGAGACCTGACACGCGGTGGGCGCATGGCAGGCGAGGGAGAGAGACGTCACCGCTCACTGCTATGAGCGTGTGATCGACTTGGCGCCGCTCCAACACCCGCGGAGAGAGGAGCGGTGCGGACGGAGGGACCGTGCTGCACAGGCTAGACAAGGAACTGCTTCGCATCTAAGAAGTACGCTGCAGTGCAAACGTTGCCTGATAGATAGCTTTCCACCCCTACGTCCAGGGCTGTCACGACACTGCTAACGGTCTGTGGCACTCTGATCAATTGATTTGCAATGTGCGAGAGTGAGCATAAGCTAGGACAGGCTGCACTTCAAGCTGCTTGCACCGGCATTGACGGCGCGAACTGTGACAAAACCAGCATCTTAGAGCACTGAATCCTCTACGCCACCGTGTACTAGAAGAACAATGTGCAGATTTTGCGCGCTTTTATAATCGATGGTATCCGAAGGATTTTGCAGCTTAGTCGGGTCATCATTATAGCTTTCACCAAAGTATTGTAAGATGGATTAGTTCTTGTTTGGCGAACAATCGGGTGTGTGACATGACCATGCTTTTCACCGGCAGAAATGCCTTAGTAAAACAAGCATATTAGACCGAACAGAATCGGACAAATCCAGTGATTTTGCTAAAATGTATCCTACGTGGTTAACTGTATGGAACACAACAGCTTGTGATGATAAATAAGAGCATGAAACAGCAAAAGCCACGCGAACGAGAAAAACGCACTAACCGCATTGAATAGGTTACCATCTACGCTTGGCCATATGCGATGCATGCTCCTTTTGAATTTTTTTAGAAATGTAAGACCACTTCTTAAAAAAATTAACTGGAAGTGATTGACCTAAAGGGACAAAGATGTGGTCGAGCGCACTTGACGGTCGTTCGAGCGGCGCTCAATCACTGTGTTTATATGAAAAACTTCCACTATCGCCTTCTAACGTGCACGCGCACACACGCATATCTCTGTAAGCGCGTCTTTTTGAGGTACTCGCCGCCCTAGGTATTACCTTCATCTGGACTACACCGTGCAGGCCGTACGATGGTTTATATGTGCTCTGGTGCGCTGTTTTACGTTAATGTGCACGTCCACTTTTGCAGTCCAAGTGATATCTAGTGCTTACGTTCTACAGTGCGCAGATATGAGCTGTTTTATATATCTGTTTTTGTTCTGAGGTATTGACGATTGATTTGATTGATTGATTGATTGATTGATTGATATGTGGGGTTTAACGTCCCAAAACCACTATATGATTATGAGAGACGCCGTAGTGGAGGGCTCCGGGAATTTAGACCACCTGGGGTTCTTTAACGTGCACCCAAATCTGAGCACACGGGCCTACAACATTTCCGCCTCCATCGGAAACGCAGCCGCCGCAGCCAGGATTCGATCCCACGAGCTGCGGGTCAGCAGCCGAGTACCTTAGCCACTAGACCACCGCGGCGGGGCTCTGAGGTATTGACGAAATATATCGCAACTGCAGAGAAACCTTCTAGATTGAAGCGGAGGAAAGGCCACGCAATCGTTTTCTCTTCGTCACGGGGTCGTGACGTGGCCGAAGACACGAGACTTTGAGTTGGAATCGAACTGTTTATTTGGGCGAACCTGTGCCCGGTAAACGGAAAGTCTGATTACAGTAGCAGTCTTGGACTCATAGCGGCGAACGGAGCGTCGGCCGCCGATCAACTACTGACAAGTGGCGAAGTGCGTCGGCATTTATACTCTTGCCATCGAATGTTCTAGCGTTATCGCTGGTGGTGGCGTAGGTTCCAGAATAATCTGTACAGTTCGCAGAGTGGGCGTTATCTTATCGAAATGATCTACTAAAGTCCGGAAGCTTCTCGAAAACTGCACGCGCGTTTTGCGCTGAGCATTGTGTAGTGTTTGGGGGCGATAACAAAACTTGAGAAATGGAACGTGGCAGTATGTGGGACTTATAGACTTAAGTGGTGGCATGGCCTCCAGAACTGAGGTTATTGCTCAGTTGGCGGTGACCGGAAGTTTCTCATTTAGGCACTGTAAAAATGCGAAAACACGCAAGATAATGGTGATGATCGCTGTTGCCCTGTCCTTTATAAAGGGGGATATAACAGGAAATCTGGATCTGGCACAAACAAAAGCAGGTTAGCTATCTGTGCATGTTGCCAGCGAAAACGCAATGTTTCAACGTGTGCAATAATAATTTTCTTCATCCAATGATAAAGGTGAACGAAACACTGCAATATTTTTCCACCATGAGGTTATTCCATACCTATTGAATAATATTTGTGGCTTGACGCGCCAGAACCACCATATAGTTTTCAGGCACGCTGTAGTGGGTGTCTCCGGAAAGTTGGACTACACAGGGATCTTTAACATGGCCTAACTTTGAAGACATGGGATTGTCCGTACATAATAACTTACACGAGCTATAACTTCAGGTCAAGTCTAAGTGAAGAGCCATTTTCATCACTGCTCACCTTCATCATTTTGTGTCAAGAGATCGTGCCAGCGTATGCGATAGCGAAACGAAAACCATGAAGCCAGCCGCAGCACCAGCTGTTGCGCAGACACGAAACGCAGAGGACACAGCCACATGGTCAACCAACAAAAGTAATTGAAAGAGGTCTCAGAAATGAATCGTGTACTGTGTTACAAAGATTCATGTATTTACTGCATAGAAGGGCAATTTCAATGTAGTTGTGGAGAATGCACACCGTATTTTTTTATTGCATAGCTGGAACAACAACGAAGCGTCATCCACATCGAGCGGCTTTGTCATCTCGTCAGTGAAAGCATACGGGCCCCCAGGGCGCTTGGCATCTGTCAGCCAGAACTGTGAATTGGTACATACAAAGCAACGTGATGGATAGGCTGACAGCGCGGCTACAACGAAGCTTCTTAGAAATTTTTTTCTTCCTCTCTCTCTCTCTCTCTCTCTCTCTCTCTCTCTCTATATATATATATATATATATATATATATATATATATATATGTGCAGCTTGCTTTGAAATCTAATAGAGGGGGTCACGTCGCAAAACCATCGCAAAACAAAAAAACTCCCAAACCGAGGGACGCTTCGCTTATGCTCAGCGGCGAAAGTCTTCCGAGTGTGACAACAGCACGTCTCATACATAGAAGTTGGGCGTCGAACGGCATGTCGAGAATGACGCTGACGCACATCATAGATTTCCGGCAGGGGTCATAGCTACAAAGCGACGATTTGATCTCTTGAAAGACGAAGCCTTGAGCGTGTATATTTCGAACCAGTCAGCGGCCACGAGTCTGAGCTGTCTGGGACGATACGACTACGGTTTGCGCGTTAGAATATGCGTGCTTGACATCCCGATGTTTTGATGACATCGTCTCGATGGGCTTCCTACATATATTTTCTGCAATAATTTGAGTAATCTAGAGTAATTACGATTTCTGGCCAAATGCAACTACTCTATTTACTCGCTAACTATGAGCGCTGCGTAGTGTTGGCTGACTGATAGATAACGTTGATTAGCGTATGATGTGTGACAGATAATGTTGCTTACCCGTCGCTGAGGTCAACTAGTTATGGTGCTCGACTGCTGGTCCTGGGATTGGATCCCGGGAGCGCTGGACGTATTTCCCTGATAGTAAAACGCTAGAGGTACATGTGCTTAGACATAAACGCACGTTAAGGAGGCCCTGCAACAGTTTTCTAAGTAACCATCAAATGTCTTCACAAATGAAGTTTATTTCCTCGCGAATAGACCAGCAGAAGAAATTATATAGTCCGTCAAATGCGAGCGGAGTTAAGAGATTCGTCAGGCGCTGTAATTGTATGCTCTCTCTCTTTTCTATATACGAGCTGACTGAAGCCAACCTGGGAGAGAGGGCACGTGGGAAAGAAGTTACGTCTCCCGCACCTTGAGCACTTCAGATCGCTGCTCTTGGGCACCCTTTCAATATTCATTCCTCGGGCAAACATTCCTGTCGATGCCGTTGGCGACCGCTGCGTAACCGGTAGAACAGACGAGGACAAAACCACTGGCCCCTGAATTCAAGTTATTCCCCGTCACGCGTACTAGCCCCTCGCTAGGGGCTTGTGTGCGTGCCGGGATGACACCTGCGCACACTGCTGATGGCTTCGCTTGTAACGGTGCTGTCAGCGTATCAGAGCTCGAGTGCTGCACACTAAAGCGCTGTGGCTATTTTTGCGTGGTTCATGACCGCCACAATGCACACAGTGTGGTGCGTAGCACTAGAGGTCTGTCACCGCTTAACTTATTTCGTAACGCCTGCAGTTCACCAAGCGGTGTGCGTAACACTGGAGCACTTTCGCTATTTGACTTCTTTCGTGACGCCCGCAAAGCACTGAGTAGCCCCGCCGTGGTGGTGTAGTGGTCACGGCATTCGACTGCTAATCCAAAGGTCGCGGGATTGAGTCCCGGCGGTGACTACTTTTTCGTTGCAGGCGAAAATGTTTCGATGGGAAGTTTTCAATAGAATCTGAAATGTTTGAGGCTCGTGTGTTTAGATTTAGGTGCACGATGAAGATCCCCAGGTGGTTGAAATATTCCGAGCACTGCACTACGGCGTCTCGCACCACCATATCATGGCTTTGGAACGTAAAATCTCTGATAGTATTATTGCGCAATACACCGAGTAGTGTGCGTAGCACTAGAGCACTGGCTATTTCTGTGGCAGTATCCACGGAGCGCTACGTTGCTCCAAGTGAGCATAGCTTCAAAGAAAGTTGGCTTAGGTCTAACACGAAGCTGCGCTCAGAGTTCGCAGTATATCGTGCTAGTGGGTGAAATTTATTTTATTTTCGAGCACACACTTCACTTTCAGTGTGATCGCGAATGCGTGTGCTGGCACGTGGCGACTTACTGCGGTGGCTCCAGTAACTATGACGTTCACGATTCTCAAATGTGCACGTGAATTTGTGTATATGACTCGGTCATTTGGTTGTATGACATCATTGGTAGAAAGAAGACCGAGCGATTTCTCGCTTGCTTTGAGATTTCATTGCTAATTACTGGCCACGTGCTGCACTAATGGCCGCGAGATCGAACAGTGTCGCCACCTAGTGGCAAGTGCACGAAACGGCACGGTTTGGATCACTCCTTGAGTCGTGTACGTATCGGCATGTGTGCGCGGGTTCTCAGAAGATAGCTTATTTCTTTGTGTTACCACTGTGTCAAGTGGATGTACATATGCCGAACGAGATGCACAAGCATTTCGCCTTCCAATACTTACGTGCTCTATAATAAGTGAGGGCATGCACGCATAAGCGTGAGCAGAGTTCACCTTCGGGGGGGAAGGGGGGAGCGAGGGTTTGTCGCCGCGAGCGCCCCCTTCCCTATCATGTGCATGTGTAGGGCTAACTTTGCTGCCCCACCCCCATCTAGCCCATCTGCCTCCTCTCACCTCCATGCGTATATCTATGCATGCACGTGTCGCTATGACGCGAAGTGTAGTCATATCATCAATACTCGAATATCATTGCAACGAAGGTGCGACGTAATCGTTAGCACATCACATAGTTCATTTGGTGTCAACCTATATGAAAGAAATACTAAATATAGTGGTGCGAATGCATAACTTTAGTGACAACGTGTGACGAAGTGTTGGTGTTTTCGAAATCTCCGTGACGCCGCAAAGCACGAAGGAGTGTCTGTGAAGGCCGTTTCGCGAAAAAAAAGAAGACTTTAAGCCACGCATTTCTAATGCAGTACACGTATTCATGAAAAAAATGAAAGCAGAGTGCACAATGTTCTCTGTAATATACTTATACAGAAATATACATTTTTGTAACCACTAGATCATCATGTCAATATTTAATTGTCTCAATCGCTCCCACTTCATATTGCGGTATGTACAGAGCCCAGGTAAGCAACTACGAACAAAGCTAGAACAAAACATCGATCAACGTGCAAGATCTGACTGTGGCCGAAGGCCAGCGGACCGTTCACTGGCAGATTGCGCTGTTATCCTGTGTAATGGGAACGTTAGCTCGGCTTCATGCAATAATTTGACAACAGAGGCAGTATATATCACACTTAGGCCCCGGTTAACTCGCTTTATTTGCCACCAGTCGACTCAAACCACTTACAGCGAAACACCACTGAGTACATTAGTATTAGCGCTGCCGACCACCTAATTACTGTAATGCCGTGACGGGGCGGCCACGTACAGATAGATTGCACGTGACGCCATGGTCGCAGCTTGACAACGTACCAGTTCGCCAACACTGCGGTCTTGATGACGTAGAGGCAGCTTAATAACACCGCGCTTGAGACGCTTCAATTTGACAATAATGCGTCCAGTATTTTTTTTTGCCTCTGTTCATCAAAAATGAGAGAATTCACTAGGAATATAACGATAGCATGAAACCGTGATGTTACAAACATTGCGTATGTCGAGTGGTTCACTATATGTTTGTTTCAGTGAGGTCAGTGCAAGCTATCTAGAGCTTGATCTTGCCAGGAGTGCCCCGCCGCGGTGGTCTATAGTGACTAAGGTACTCGGCTGCTGACCCGCAAGTGGCGGGTTCAAATCTCGGCTGCGGCGGCTGCATTTCCGTTGGAGGCCGAAATGGTGTAGGCCCGTGTGCTCAGACTTGAGTGCACGTTAAAGAACCCCAGGTGGTCGAAATTTTCGGAGCCCTCCACTACGGCGTCTCTCATAATTATATTGTCACGATGAGTCTTGCAGTCGACCCACACGTAGTGCGTCGACTGCAAGAGCGGCTCTACCATCTGGAGGAAAGAAAGAAGATTTGCGTGTCTCTTCTCGGCACGAGAGCCAGCCACGACTGACGCATCATCCTAGAGCTAGCTACCCGGTCGTTCAATATATCCCCCAGTGCTAGTGACTCATCGTGACAAACTGGTGGAGGTGCTGGGTATTGGGCGTGCGTCCTCGTACGTGATGATCCTGTGTTGAGTGATGGACGTCTGGCGGATCTTTGAGCAACTTGCGAAGCAAGACCTGTACTCGAACAAGAGCGCTCGCAGCGCAGTCTGGTTATCGGTGGACAGATCAGGATTGATGTCAATGTTTCTCATTGATGTGTCTGCGTTATCCACTATTTCTGACGTGAGACAGTTGGTTACGTTTGCTACTTCGTGGGCAAACGCTATCGAAGTGTCACGGAAAAGGTGTCGATGCTCGTTGCTAAAGTTGGTAACGAGCAATTGAGATCGGCCGTCACGAACGTGTAATACACTTCTCGCTACACATATGCCTTGCTGCAGGAGGTGTTCTAAATTTGTCTCAGCCACCACATTGCCATCGCTCAAACCACAGCAAGTTACGTCGACTAGAACACTGGCTCGGGGAAGAAGTGTCACGCTCTGTTCAGAAATACGGAGTACGTCGACACGCATTCCGTCATCCTGCACGTTGATTGCTCGCTGGGCTGAGAACGTGACGCGGCGCTCTTGCAGATCAATGATAGCTCCATTTTCTTGTAGAAAGTCAACTCCCAGAATGACGTCACGGGAACATTCGCGTAGAACAAGGCAGCTTGCTACAAATGTGTACCCTTGAATCTGTACTCTAGTTGTGCAGGCGCCCAGTGGAGTTACGACATGGCCACCAGCTGTCCGAATCTGCGAGTTATGCCACGGCGTGATTACTTTCTTCAGCTGCGTTGTCAGTTTCCCACTCAGTATGGAATAGTCTGCGCCGGTGTCCACTAACGCATTAACTACACAACCATCAATTGTTACTGCTATGTCGAGTGAAAGCCGGCTATCCTTTGCAGCAGCAGGTGATGTCGGACCAGTTTCTGTACAGTTCTGCGTCAATAGGAGGTCTTCAGCGCTTCGACGTTCAGCGACCCCGCCCCCAGAGGTCGCTTCGGCTAGTTTTCCCGGCGGGGGCTGGGAGATCGTGCGGTAGAATACCGCTGGGGCATTGATGAAAATCGCCTCGGTGATGGCGAGCGCGACTGGCGCCGGGCAGACGGTGGTGCATGCTGTTGGGAGAGGTAGTTCTGGATGTCGTGTGGTCTCTGACCGTAACGGGGGGGGGGGGCGGCGAGTACGCAGAGAAGCCGCGAAGCCCAAGACGGCGAGAAGGACACTGGCGGTACAAGTGATCAGCTTCTCCGCAGTGAAAGCATAGAGGCCGGTGATCGGGTGTGCGCCAGACATCAGACACCGAGGATACGAGTGCCGATCGTCGATGTACTGGACCGGTTGCACCGAACGATGGGCAACAGAAGCACCACGGACAAAGGGCAGGGGCGGTGGCGTGTACGTGCCTTCGTAGTATGGTATGTGCTGCGCTGACTCGAGTGAAACTGCAGGGACAGAATGAACGAACAATGGCGGCGATGCAGCAGGGCGTTTCAAGGCTTCCGCGTAGGTTGTCTTACGGTGGTATTCAGCAGGAGCTGACGCAGCTGTATCAGGAGGCAAGGTGTCCCGGAGGGCCTGGTGCAGCCCATCCTTGATCACAGTTGCAATAGAGCTAACCGTAGGATGAGGTGTTACACCAGCCTTTTGCAACTCTTCACGTACGATATTACGGATGAGTTCACGTAAGGAGTCATTGCTGGTCCCAGTGGCGGCGAAAATGTCAGCAGTGGACATGCGACTGACTTGCCTGTCGCATTGGTTTGATCGCTGCTGTAGCATTTTTTTCCATTGTCACGGCTTCAGACAAGAACTCCGCGACCGTCTTCGGAGGGCTTCGAACGAGGCCGGCGAAAAGCTGGTCCTTGACACCACGCATCAAGTGACGCAACTTCTTGTCCTTCGTCATTCTTGAATCTGCCCGTCGGAAGAGACGCGTCATGTCTTCGACGTACGCGGTCACAGTTTCGTTTGGCGACTGGACGCGGGCAAGAATAGCTCGTTCAGCTCTTTCTTGGCGGTCAGCGCTGGCATATGTCTGCAGAAGTCTACGAGAGAATTCGGGCCACGTCGTCAGCTGCTCCTCTCGATTTTGATACCACGTGCGAGCCCCGTCTTCGAGATAGAAGTAGACACGACCCAGTTTCGCCGCGTCGTCCCACTGATTCAAGTTGGCTACGCGCTCGAAGTCCACCAACCAGTCCTCAACGTCTTCGCTCTCCGTACCATGGAACGTCGTCGGTGCCCGTGGGCTTTCTAAAGTATATCGGTTCGACGACGTGCTTCCCGTGCCGGTTGGCAAGGTTTGTACCGAAGTGCTGGTCATGTTTGTTGACGTGGTGGGAGCAGTATCGTTGACTTCCGGAGGCAATCCCCTGATTCGGCGGCTGGTCCGATGCACGGGAGTATTGACTGGCACTGGACTCGTATTAGGGCTTCCTGGGGGGGTCTGCAGCATCCGTGAGACTACCCAGCACCTTCCACCAGTTTGTCACTATGAGTCACTAGCACTGGGGGATATATTGAACGACCGGGTAGCTAGCTCTAGGACGATGCGTCAGTCGTGGCTGGCTCTCGAGCCGAGAAGAGACACGCAAATCTTCTTTCTTTCCTCCAGATGGTAGAGCCGCTCTTGCAGTCAACCCACTACGTGTGGGTGGCAATATCGTGGTTTTGGGACATTAAACCCCACAAATCAATCAAATCTTGCCACGAGTAACGTTTGGATCGAGTGTTCTCAGAAGCGTTGAGTATACGAATAGAAAGCGCTTTCTGGCCATGCTGAAAAATCATTGCAGGGAATCTGCAAGAACCCCATGTCGTCCATATTTGCGGAACCCTTCTGCACAACGTCTATCATAGCCGTATCATCGTTTTAGGGTGCAGAAATTCAGCACTTTAAGACAGCGCAGCTTTTAGGAAAGGTCAGTGTTTTGCTCTTACCCAACACCACGATTGCTGGGGCAGAAGGTGTGTATGTCATCCGTCGGCTGTAATACGCAAGAAGAAAATTGTTATCTTGAACCGGCATGTCATCTTCGTCTTCTGCTTCATCCCTTGGTTGGCTCCCAGAACACATGCGCCGTTTTGTGCGACATGAAATGGCACAACTCCAACGGGTGAGGAACAGAATACAAACAAAGATACAGACAATATAATGAGAACTAAACAAAAATGGTGCTAAGTGATGTACCTGGTATGTTACTAGAAGTACTTGTAATCTAAATGTGAAGAAACAAAAGTGGAAGAAAAGAGCTGTTATGAGATCAAAACTCGGGTAACACGCAGTTGTCTGCCACACCGCCACCGGTGTCCGTTACCACAGCGCACGAAATCAAAAAAAAACCTAGCACCAAAGACACAGTGGGGCTAAAACCCGGGTCCACTCGGTGCCAGCCTGGTATTCTACCACTGAGCCACGCCGCTGCTTGGGACTTGCTGGCAAACTTGCCTTAGGCAGGCTTGATATCGGGCAAGCAATCGCGTTAACATGACTTATAAAGAGCTTTAAACCAGCGAAAGAACAACCAGTCGTCGCACAATGCAAATAGCGTAGTGAGTGGGTCGTCCAATGCTCCAAACCATTACAAAAGCTTATTTTTAATCACCTATCAAAGCTGGCGCATACCCACTTCAGGCATAATTACTCATTGTCGTCAGCCACTGTATGAGCAATTCGCACAAAATTCCTCGCAATAGCTTAGCAGATACCATTCTTCTCAGAAGATTGAACTAGCATAGCGATTGCCGGCCTACTACCCTAAAATTTTTATTAATAATGCTGTAGGGGGTATGTCACGGACGACCATTTTTGGCAACACCGCGTCACGGCAATTAACGGGCGCCGTACTCCCCTCTGACCGTGAGAACGGCGGGCGCATGAAAGGGAGCCGAGAAGTGCAGAATGGGGTGCTCTTCTTAGAACGTCGCCGCCGACGGTTGATCCTTTTCTAACTGCGGTGGCGTCTGCAAGGTCGTAGAAGGCCGCGATGTACCCCGAACAAGGATTAGACTACGAGACGCACCGGCTGAGAGCCAAACGGTTTGACCATTCCCCCGGGAAAAGCGTGGGAAAACCTCTGTTGACCAAGCCGTATGACAACAACCCAACAGGTTGTCGCTCTCGCTAGTTGAGGGCCCTCTCCCAATTAAAAAGAGGTGGGGTCAAAATACTTTTGGGGCGGAGTTTCCGTCAATTAAACGCACATGATTGGACCCATGTAGAGGTCTCTTGTCCCCAAGGAAGAGAGCGAGGAGACATGAGGGGGATTTAAGCACAGGATTTTGCCCTGCTAGGCAGACTAGTCGCTGACCAACATGGTGTAGAAACAGATCAACAAGCATCTCTTCTAGAAGTCTTTAGTGTGGCTCTGTATCGGCTGGCCACCTAAACTTAGCCGTTCGTCTAGTTGTGACGCGATATTAACGTCTGCAACGTAGACATCGGGACTTCGCCTCGAGTTAGCTCAACCTGCTCGAAGTCACCTGCAAGCACTAGCCTCCCGGAGCCACCAGCGTTGCAACACCGCCGACATCGCAGTCGTGCCAGAACTCTCTTCGACTTCTCGCATCCGATCATCGGGGACGCAACGCGGTCGGTCATCACACGTATGCCTTCACCTGTTTATATCTTCGAACTTTCTCCCCCGTGGTCTATTGGTGTTAGTTTGTGTAGTTTGTAATAGTTCTCTCACGTAAGCTGATTTATTGTTTTTATATGTATTTTTAGTTGTATCAAGTGTTGATGTAGTTTGTTAGTTGTATTGAAGAGTTGTACTAGGTCCCGTGTGCTGCAATATCACTAGAGTAAAGTTTGTTTTTGTTATCTCACGTCTCTGATCTCTTCACTGTCTCTGCTTGCGTACGGAACGAACCAACCTGCTGTCATTCCCGTCGCCGACTTCGCGCTGGCGACGCTAGAGTGGCAGCTTGTAACAAAACTGGCGTCTGCGAGGCAGGACGTTCCGTACAAGAGTAAGACAGTGAGGGGTGAACGAGAACCGTGTGGACAGCATGGTGATAGAGCCGCACAGTTGAAGCGGTTGCATCGTGCATAAGATTGCGCTGGTTTTATAGTGGCATTATAGTGACAGTTTGCAGTATGGAGTGTATGGATTTGGATAAGTGGATCGCGCGCGGTAAACAGTTAGGCCTCGAGGGCGCCGAACTGAGACAATGGGTTAAGGAGCAGCAGGAACAGGCGCAGGCGTTAGCCAGAGAAGAGCGGCACTGGCCCGGGAGGAAAAGGAAAAAAAAGGGAGAGAGAACGCGAAGAAAAGGAAAGAGAACGCGAAGAAAAGGAGAGAGAGCGCCAAGAAAAGGAGAGAGAGCGCAAAGAAAGGGCGAAAGAACGAGAAGCGGCAAGGGAAGCCGGAGAACGGGAAGTGCAGTTACTGCAATTAAAGATTCGCCTCAGTGAGGGTAGCAGGGTGAGCCGATCCAGCAGTGAGCACGACGATGCCGGCGAAGAACTGTCATTTGAGCGAGACACATGGTGTCAAGGGCTACTCACGGTTCTGCCTTGCGAGGCAAATGAAGCTGTTGCGCGACTCAGTCAGCAGAACGCGAACAATTACGAGGTAGTTAAGGCAGAGATGTTCCGGATATTCGGAACTTCTGTCTGGACAAAATAAGAGCAGCTCAGAGAAGAGTCTGAAAGAAAGCGCGAAACAGAAAGACAACAGTCTGAAAGCGAGGCGCGTCGGAAAGCGATGGACGTTAAAGTGTGGCAGGAAGCGCTAGAACCAGAGATCGCGCCAAAAAAGGGCCCGCGTATTCTAGAAGGCATCAAGGTAGAGTATGCTCAGAACGAGGCATTGGCCGGTCTGGAGGTAGAGACGATGTCGAAAGACGCTCCTTGCGTGGATGAGGAGAGTGCCAGCAGCCCTAATGGGCCCAGTAATATGCTGGAAACCTCCTTCGTGCCTCAGGAGTACGTTTCGACATCGTCAAATGTAGGCATGATTAGCACAGTGGCGAATCAGAGCGAGGACGCGACGCTTCAGGAATGCAGCGATGCCGTCGGAGAGGGCCCAGTTAATGGCTTCATCAGTGTTGACAAAGCTAATTTGGCCCGACAGTCCGTCGTGACGCAGAGTTCAAAAAGCGTTATCGGGAGGGAAGACCTAGCACCAGCCCCAACGAGCTTCCCAACTTTTGAGGTCCCGAAGCGACAGGATGATGACATCGAGGGAAAGGAGGTACGCAAACATCGCCGAAAAAAAAAAGAGGAGGAAGCGTACCACACTGCGTGAGCCTAGGGCTGGTCCCACTCCGTCCCGACAGAGACGAAAAGCTAGGCCGTTAATCCGTTTCAAGAAACGTCAATGGTGGCGTTCATGGAGGCACAAGCGGCGAGCCAGGTGTGGAGGAGGAAAGGGAGGTGCGTCACCCGAACGAAACGCGCAGTTCATTTCGACGACTTCGGGAAAGCGGCCTTGCCCGAAGGTGCAAAGTCGAAAAGGCACAACGGCTAAGTACTGCGTGGAGGCGACCACAAAGACACTATTACCCAGGCTTCCCCCCTGGTTCTGGCGTCCCTTGCACATTCCTGAGGGGAGCCGACCAAAATGCAGAATGAGGCGTGACAGCAGGACACAGCCTGGCGTTCTAGCTTTTTGTAACCTCTGGCGTGCTCGAAAGCCGCCGGGAACGCGACCCCATCGTGTGAGATTCAAGCGAATCTAATTGAGAAAAAGGGGGCGGTCAGTTTGAATAATTGTTGCACGTGCGTGCTAAGTATGGTTACTCAGTGTTGCTTTGCAGATGCAGACTTCAGTCATAATTTTTGCAAGTTACGTGATGCGGTGTAAATTGTTCAGAAGGAAAACCGCCGAGCCAAAGGCTGAAAGTTAGCATCGAATTAGTTTAATAATCAGTGCGAAAATTTGCATAAGGTAAAAACCGAGAAAATGTGTCATTTTTCTAGTTTTTTCAAAGGTTTAGTGTGGCACCGTATGCCTTCACTGCCATGGGGATGTGGCATGAATGAGCATTTGAGGAAGATGTTAGCATAAACCGGATGATTTCGTAAATTGATTAAGATTGGCGTGACACGGTACAGTTGTCGTTGCGCGCATTGAGAAATGAGAGTCTTGGGGCACGGTTTTAGAATAAACCAGTGCAAGTGTTGTTGGTTTTCTTTGAAGACGATTGATCAAGTGATAATATGAGCAAAACAGTAAACTTTTTTTCAGGTTGAGTGAACGAAGACTATTTTGGCCACAGCGTAAGCTAAAGTTTGAGGAAAGCTGGATAGCTTAGTGTTTCAGTAGTAGACAAATATTTGGCGGCCATAAACAAAGACAGACCACCAGCCTCTGAGTTATATCCAACGGGCAAAACAGCTGAACGCTCGAGTACTTTGATGGAGTTTACTACTCCAAGAGTACCAGTTCACCATTACGCATATTAAGGGTAGCAAAAACGTGGGAGCCGATTACTTGAGCCGGATATAGTTCTTGAGGTCTATGAGCATGTTTTTTTTTCCTTTCGTCGGTTGTTTTCTGTTTGTATGTGCGTATTTCATTGTATAAGAAGTGTATTTTGAGTTATTTTCTTGTTGCTTGGTGCATTGATTGTTTTTACATGTTGTAATGTACATTGAAGGATTTCACTACAGTAGAGGAGCGCACCTGTTCCGTTTGGTTTCGTAGTATACATTCGTGCAGGGTATTCTGTATTGATGGCTGCCGTACACGGCTGTTTCCTCTTCTTGTTTGTATGGCGCATGGAGATTGTTGCGTATAACTGAAGCTGGTACTCTAACAATTGTTTTTTTTCTTTTGTTGTTAATTTGATGCACTCTGCCTATTTATGTTGTGTATGAGAGGGACAGTCTTTATGTCTCCCTTGTTGGTGGTGTTTTGTTCCTTGTTGTCGAAAAATTCCCCTCCGTGTGAACAAATGTTATGAATAACATTCTGAAAGTGGGGGCAATGTCACGGACGACCATTTTTAGCGACTACGCGTCACGGCAATTAACGGGCGCCGTACTCCCCTCTGACCGTGAGAACGGCGGGCGCATGAAAGGGAGCCGAGAAGTGCAGAATGGGGTGCTCTTCTTAGAACGTCGCCGCCGACGGTTGATCCTTTTCTAACTGCGGCGGCGTCTGCAAGGTCGTAGAAGGCCGCGATGTAACCCGAACAAGGATTAGACTACGAGACGCACCGGCTGAGAGCCAAACGGTTTGACCATTCCCCCGGGAAAAGCGTGGGAAAACCTCTGTTGACCAAGCCGTATGACAACAACCCAACAGGTTGTCGCTCTCGCTAGTTGAGGGCCCTCTCCCAATTAAAAAGGGGTGGTGTCAAAATACTTTTGGGGCGGAGTTTCCATCCATTAAACGCACATGATTGGACCCATGTAGAGGTCTCTTGTCCCCAAGGAAGAGAGCGAGGAGACACGAGGGGGATTTAAGCGCAGGATTTTGCCCTGCTAGGCAGACTAGTCGCAGACCAAGATGGTGTAGAAACAGATCAACAAGCATCTCTTCTAGAAGTTTTTAGTGTGGCTCTGTATCGGCTGGCCACCTAAACTTAGCCGTTCATCTAGTTGTGACACGATATTAACGTCTGCAACGTAGACATCGGGACTTCACCTCGAGTTAGCTCAACCTGCCCGAGGTCACCTGCAAGCACTAGCCTCCGGGAGCCACCAGCGTTGCAACACCGCCGATATCGCAGTCATGCCAGAACTCTCTTCGACTTCTCGCATCAGATCGTCGAGGACACAACGCTGCCGGTCATCACACGTATGCCTTCACCTGTTTATATCTTCGAACTTTCTCCCCCGTGGTCTATTGGTGTTAGTTTGTGTAGTTTGTAATAGTTCTCTCTCGTAAGCTGATTTATTGTTTCTGTTATATATTTCTTTATTGTATCAAGTGTCGTTGTATTTTGTTAGTTGTATAGAAGTGTTGTATTAGATCCCGTGTGCTGCAATATCACTAGAGTAAAGTTGTTTTGTTTTCTCACGTCTCTGATCTCTTCACTGTCTCTGCTTGCGTACGGAACGAACCAACCTGCTGTCATTCCCGTCGCCGACATCGCGCTGGCGACGCTAGAGTGGCAGCTTGTAACAGGGTATCAAGCAAGTGTGCTTGCAGTAGTTAAGCAATGAGTGTTTCAGAAAGGCTCTGAAAGGCCGGCTCTTCCAGGTTTCGCTGTGACTATTGGCCACGAGATCGAGCGAAGTCACCACCTGGTGGCAACTGGCCGAAGTGGCGAAGTTGATTGATTGATTGATTGATTGATTGATTGATATGTGGGGTTTAAAGTCCCAACGAAGTGGCGATGTGGGGATTGCTCCGTGCGTCGTCTGCTAGCCACGTCGTGTTTCTATGTGCGCATATGTCATGCACGTTCTGAAAGTGTGGTTTGTCCGGTCATGTCACCGCGAGTGTAACTGTTTCTACGTATGACTGAAACGACGTACGAAATCATTTCGTCCTGCTCGGCTGCTAATGCATTGTAAAAAGATCGGAGAGTGCAACTTTCCAGAGTGCTGTTCATTGCCGTCGTCCCCTTCATTCACCAGAATAATTTCAGAGTGGGTCCCGCTTTCTGTTTCGAGCACATCGCAAAATGCTCTTGGTATACTTTCAAACATGACTACTATAAATGCTGTGTGAATGCAGCGTCTTATAGCGACTCGGTTGTAAAATAATGTATCTAGGTCATGCACTTGCGCACTGTTGGAAGGTGTACAACTACAGGTCTGTAGTTTTATCGATCATGCTAGAGCTTTTGCTGTGTTTATCTGCCACGGTACCACTACATAGAAATATTACTATCACACAAACTGTGACACATCTGTACTTAAACAGCACTTAAAACACGAGTTACCACGCGCAACTGTGTGTTTAAATTTAAAAACGTTTTAAAAAGCCCAGACGTTGAACAGTAATTCATACGACATGCCTTACATACAATGTCGCACGATTTCACTGAAAATTTTGTCTTTCTTACAATTCATTCAGTGTTTGTGTGGCATTATTAGTCACCGACGGATGGCAGTGGTAATTTTCTCTCAAAAAACATGCTTGTCCCAATAACGATGTCTTTTTTGTAGCATTCTCACGCACGTAATCCATCGATGAACGCTGTCTGCTGGACTCTTATATAATATTTATATAGTTTTACTGCTGCAAGAACATGTGCGTACACGTGGTAAATGCAGTGTAGCGCAAAGCACCGCCAGCCACTAAGCTTTCCTGACTAGACTTATCGACTGTCCCAGCTTTCATGGTGAGCATAATAAGAAAAAAAAACTCGTAGGCGTATAAGGTGCGAATGGTGGTACCGAGATAATCACACTGAAATGCGGACCTTCTACGTTCTTTCTCTCTTTTTGTATTATGCAGATGACAAAGATGTAAGTAGTGAAGTCACGCTACAGCAGTGCGTAGCAGGCGAAACACAAGCTAACAACGTACAAACAACACAGCAAAGGCGTGATTTAGTGCAAAAAACTGAAGAGAGTCACCCAGGGCGAGCATCCCTGTTAAAAGTAGAATGTGCTTTACTAGCGGGTATTGCTAACGTTGCATAGGTGTCGTGCATCGTTTCAATGAAGAGCGTAGATACTATCAGTATACTGTTATCAACGCATTCTATCCATCAACAACCGGCTCAGACCACACGCAACGAAGCGCCGCTGCGTGTATGCGCCGCTGACCGCCTATTCACACTATCACGGGACAGTGCTGCCACTTATAGCCCGATCTCCCCTCCAATACCGCGCCTTCCGCGCAGGCCTGCCGTTTTTCTGACCAGTGCGTTGGAGACCTCTTGTTTTCAGTTTATCAAGTCCGATAAATTGTAGGCTAGGGCGCATTCAAAAAGTTGTTGACAACATAAACGCGGTGTGCCATTTGCCATGATTCATGAATAAGCAAGGGGAAACTAGAGCCCCTTTTTGCCACTTGCTGAACTTTTTAACTCGGCGGACTCCGCGTGGTTCTTTAACCCATCGGACGCTGATCATTCATTTTCAAAGACGATACTCTATCCTGTCTTTCTGTCTGTCTGTCTGTCTGTCTGTCTGTCTGTCTGTCTGTCTGTCTGTCTGTCTGTCTGTCTGTCTGTCTGTCTGTCTGTCTGTCTGTCTGTCTGTCTGTCTGTCCATATGTCTGTTTGTACACTCTTAACGGTACTGGGTACTTTGAACGGCACCAGCCGATACCCCAAACGGCCGACCCCATCCGCAGTGCCCATTAAAGTTGCTGAAAATTCAGCATTCATATGCGTGCGATTGTCAATTAAAAAGCAAATATTTCGCATATCTGAGGCACCATAACAACACGTATATATTCTGTATGTGTGTCTTTTGCTAAAAAAGACATACATAAGTAATTCTAAAGACCGTAACGTTTATCACGCTGCGCTGACCATGCAACGCTTGCACGAAAGGGCGGGTGTTTGCAACACTTTGCTAAGACGACACGGTGGTGGCACCTACCCGTCGCCTTGCGTTCTACACCTTATCACCCATGAGACGGGCTCGCACGCCCGTCTCAAAGCCACGCGCTCGGTTTTCGAAGAAAACTGCCAGATAGCGTTCATGTCTCACGTGTGACGTAACTTGATGCGCTAGTTCACCTCCACTGCGCGCTCGAGGCACTCTAACGCAGCGCTTCCAGAATAGCATTCACCAATTTCTTGTGCAGAACATCAAATAAATGTTTTGTTCACTCTTTCCACACGCAAGACCATCGTCTTTCGACGACTTTTGCAAATGAACATGCAGATACAGGTCCAATTGTTTTCAGTATTCTTATTTTCCTTTTCTCTTAATACCAGAAGCCCATCTGACACTGCATCGAAGAAAGAATAAGGTGTGTAAAAGAACCGAGCCGAATGGCAAAGCTCTGAGAGGTCCCAGCACGGCGGAGGCATTCTGCCTTCTTCAAGGCAGTGAAATAAGAGAGCAAGGGGCTCGTAAACTCCCCTCGCGTGAGCCCGCCTCCGTTGAAAAACACTTCTCGTTATACGACTTTTCCGCCGTTGGCCGACCATACAATATACATGCTCGAGGCACGTACCACCAAAAAGGGAGCCCCGTTCAAGCGCGTCCGTATGCAACCGCTGCGACGTGCCTCGGCGCCTGTGGGCGCGAATGAAAAGGAAAAGAGAAGCACGTTGTGGTGGTGGACGACGCAGCCAACGTTTGCGCCGAAGGCGACGAAACGGCAAGAAGAGCCGAGCGACAGGGGCAGTTGCTGGCCCCGGTGAAATTATAGAGGGGCTCCCAAATATCACGGCTGCCGGCCTATGCCCTACTACATACCCGCCCTCGCAGCGGCCCAAGAGGCGAGACGCTCAAAAGAGCTAGGGTACAGAACGCGACAAGAAGAGGAAACGAGGCGGGGACTTCGGGCCGTGTAACTGGAGTCTGTCTGTCTGTATATCTATTCATCTTGCTCGGCACAAATAGGCCAGCCGGACGAGATGTATTGTGGCGAGTTCGGAAATGCCAGAAAGAAGAACGCGCGGGAGGCGGGGCGCCGGCAAACGGACACAAATTCTTCCGTTGAAATGATCCTCCCACAGCCATTTCCGGAGTCAATTCGGGTCGTTACCGCGCCCGGCCAACGATCGTGTGTACAGGGTTTCATACTCTCCCTCAGCCCCTCTTCCTTCTCAACTAGAAGAGAGAAACGGTGGCCGCCGGTCGCGTCTTTAAAAAGGCGTAATCTCGATCGTTTTCCTCTCGGCCAAGGCTCAGGCGCTACAGTATTCCTAATGGCACTAAAGCTATTTGTGCAATATGCGTTAGCGAGCTTGACAGTAAAGATGGGTGTGATATTTCGCGGAGGAGGGACGAATGTCTCGTTCTAACACCTGCAGACGTAATGCAAGCCTGTTTCTGAGTACGCAGGTTCCTGAACTCGCGTATACATCTTCGAGTGCGTTGGCCACACGACAATACAAGGAAGGCGTACGTTTTCACGTCAGGTAATACGCAAATTCAAGCACGTTCTACAACCGACAGTTATTACGGGAATTTCAACGAAATGCTTCACGCCGGAGCTATATACTTCTGCTCGACAATAGTGTTTTCGAGAGTGAACACAAAAGCATGGAAAAAAACTGCGTCGGTCTCGAACGCTTCATTTTAGGGATGCAGATTCTACATTCAATAGGCGTGATTCGGCAGACTCCGCTCTACAAGTTCAACAAAGTCCGCTTCCAGCCACGCACTTTCGAACGTGTCACGAACAAAGGGAAGATGGACGAAAACGTGGTCGATAAGCTGGTGGACGTCGATAGCTTCGGTGACCAAATGCAATGCGTCGTGGCTATGGACGTGTCCAGTCTGATGGTCGTGTATGATAAAACATGCCTGGCTGGTCTGGAGAGTCACGCGCACATCTCGGCCATCACTCTCGGTGAAGGTCAGGGGCCAAGCTCAGTGTTGTACAATTCTAATGCGAAAGATGCATTCAAGCGACGTCGCAACGGTCTATCGTTCTGGGCGTCGTTTACAGTTGCACTGTCCAACCACCTTCACAGCACAGATTGAAAGCATAATCTTTTGCTTTTTTTTCACCCGTGGAGGTTTGACGGAAATGGCATGTTCAAGGTGTGAATGAACCAAAACTTATGTCACTTTCAAGAATGCAACTTTCTGAATTGGGCTCGACTGCCTTCTGTAGCAGTTCGCTTAATGTAATGTAATTCTCTGTGGCATAAAGCAGGTGAGGTATCTTGTATACCCGCAATACCACAATTTGGTTATGAATGGCGTTGCACTGGAGAGCTCTGGAAATCTTGAACACAAGTAGGATTCCTCAACGTGCACCTAAATTTAAGACAGGGGTCTCAAGAATTCTCACCTCCATCGAAAATGCATCCGTCGTGGCCGCGAGCCGATTCCACGATCTTCTGATAAGCACTCGAGCACCATAACACTGTTTATCAATTTTGGGGGGTAAAGAGAACGAGAGATATCGGGGAACGGATGCTGCAGTGATCGATAATGACTCGAACTAAATTTGAACGATCGCTGCCGTGTCTAAAAAAACCTACACACCATTGTGAAAACAGCGAGTGAATAGCTTAGTATGTCTGTACAATTTAGAGGTCTTCATAGAAGGGCAGTGGTGAGTGGTGCAGGGACGAGGCAGTAGTGTAGATGTTGACAGTTGAATCCTTGTTATAAGGTGACTGACACTTTTGTTGGTGAAACAAGGCGAGTCTATAAACTCTTTTCAGCTTTTTCATATCGTTAAAGAGCTAAACTCATCGAGGTAGCCAAACTTGGCATTTTTAGCATCGTTTTCTTATTTTCATGTGCTTATTTTGTTCTTGATATTTCAAGTAAGCTGTGGATGCCCTAATTGATCTAATGTAAATCAGTGCCATAATAATTGTTCTGCAACATGCGCTCCACTCAGCAGCTTCTTTGTCTTCGGCAGAATTTTGATGAATCGGCTAACAAGCTTTCTTTCCCAACTCCGGTCGCTATTAAGGGCTGCTTTCGGGGCAACTTCATTCGCCGTTCTTCCAGGGTGCCGCCGAGACGAGTGTGCTTTGAAGCGTGTGCACCACAAGTGCTTTTGTTGTTTGCTCGTCCACTGTGGGCTCCCCTACTTGCGCCTTGATTGGATACGTGATTGGTCGAAGTTAAAAGAGGGGGGCAGCCCTACGTGTTGTGTTACACAGCCTCCGACACGTCTAGCACCACGGACGCCATTCTTCTGTTGGTCACGTGTCTTTCCCCCTCTGCAGTATTTCACGTCCAGATTCTGTTTCTTCGCGTCCAATTGCCTAAGGCTGTTCACGCATTGTGAGCACGTAGCCTTGATTCCGGGGCTGCTTTACGCATGTTAGAGCATGCCAGGCGCACTCGCTTTCCGGAACCAGCTCTTAACCTTATCGACTTCGTTTTTTTTCTTTGTTCTCTCCTTTTCTTTTGTACTCACTAACGAGCACTTCCAATTAAGCAACTTTAGCAGGTTTTCCTATCTCGTCTTAGCAATATTTCACGCGCACAGTTTTATGCGACCGAGTTTTGCAAGCAACTCAGAGTCAAATATGCTAGGCTCTAACGTTATCTCCAACGTACATCCGAATCATCGAAAGAGTTTGAACCGCAAATCGGCCAAGGACACGATTTCAGATTAATTACACATGATTACACACTTGCCCTAGCTTCATATAATGATAGTGATCAAGGCAGCTGCGTAGGTGAAGCTATATATGCATTCACTAAATGTTGGAATTGCTTAATTGTTGATTATATTGTTGATATATAATATAGAGCGTGCCTTATAAAATTGTCGTGTTTGTCTTGAAATCTCGGAAAAAAGACCTCCCTGCTTCACTTTTATGCAGCCGCGTTTCTCGACTGTCTGCTACAGCGCCTACAATGGAAAACACATTGAAGCATTCGCTGTGTCGGCAAAAAATTGATAATGCCAACAAAAGTAAAGATTACTATGCATGCCGCTTAGAAAACATGATTCAGGAACCAAACAATGATTTCCAAACAGTCTACAAAAATATCTCGCAAGAGGAAACAATGATTGTAAAGATTGGTGCGACATAAAAGGAGATTGAAGACTTCTAACTTACATAAAAGCGAGAGAAGAAATGCAGTCATCAATTTTCATTTTTACGAACTGGTCAGTGGTAGAACGAGCATACAATTTGTCGTAGAGAGTAAACTCCAGCGTTTATGTATAGCAGCGACCTTAAAAGCAGCGATCGATGCTAACTTCAATCTATGTTGTAATCGAAGTCTTTATTTTTTGGCTGTTCTATCCTCATTTGTATCGTACAGTTGTATCGTACAGCAGACTTCACCGCTCCGTGCTCATGCATCTAGCTAGGGAGCGGTGTGCCGCAAATGCTTCGCATCGCGGCTTCACATGGCGCAACATGTCCATAAAAAACGCGAAAAAGGGAACCGCATGCAGCCTCCATGTCGCGAGAAGCAGAAGAAGATGATGATATGTGCGGTTTAACGTCCCAAAACCACCATATCATTATGAGAGACGCCGTAGTGGAGAGCTCCGGAAATTTCGACCACCTGGAGTTCTTCAACGTGCACCCAAATCTGAGCACATGGAGAAACAGAAGACTCAAGCGTAAACTCTACAATTTGCGCGAAAATCTACAAGATGGCGAGCTGAAACACGATAGAGGACAGCGCAGCTCGAACTGTCGCTTACAAAAGCAAACTCCATTTACGCCACGGCATTGGCGAAGGATTTGCAGCGTCACTCTCACAAGAACAAACATTACGTGACAAAACGTAGATCAGCTAATCGTTTAAAAGCCTCGCTTGTCGACAGTGACATTTGAATGTTTGTTGAGGCGATAAAATCAACTCATACGAATTTGGCAAAGATTAGCTCATCAACACTTCTTTTTGGTCGAGTTAGCTCATTTTAGAGCAAGGAAGTAACAGCGTGACCACACGCAGAAGATAGAAGACACAGCCATACGATAACTGATTGACAAATGGATTTAATTATAGAATATATGAGGCATGTAAATCTGCCAATAAATCCAGTTGTGAGTCAATGCTTGGGTCTTCGTGTCGTCTCTTTTGTGCATGTGTGTATCCCAATGAGGCCTTGACAGACCGTATTTCTGTGCTGCATTTTGAAAAGGTCAATAAGAGTTATTAATAACAATAATAATAATAATATTAATAATAATATTATTATTATTATTATTATTATTATTATTATTATTATTATTATTATTATCATTATTATTATTATTATTATTATTATTATTAGTAGTAGTAGTAGTAGTAGTAGTAGTAGTAGTAGTAGTAGTAGTAGTAGTAGTAGTAGTAGTAGTACGTAGTAGTAGTAGAAGTATGAATGAGAAGACCGGGAAATATAATGACAGATTTTAGCATTCTTCTCGTGTTTTGACCCCATGGCGTTAAGAGCTCGTTTCGCAGAAATTCTGGTGTCGGTGGCGATGTCGTCAGTTCTGAGCACAAAATTATCTTGTGCGAACCAAAAAATCAAGAAAGATGCAAATAAAATAAATAATAAAAAATTCTGCGTTCCAGTCGGGATCGAACAGCGTTCGTAATTTAACGCCCTTATACGAGCTGCCCATAGCACTACACGCCAAAGACCAGCAACGAATTCCCCGGATCGACTCCATACGCTTTCTTGGCCTCCTAGTCGAGGCCACTTGCTGTCATGCACGAACGATGACACACATGACAGCTAAAACGGAAAGCATGCTCCGACTCATTCAGCGAGGCTCGGGTCGCAGACGAAGCCTTGGCGAAGCCAAGCTTGTGCGCATATACCCCGGGTTTCTGATGAGTGGCATCATTCACGTTGCTTCTTCCCACAGGTGGAAAAGACGAGAATAAGCACACTCGTGTGGAAAAGCATTAAACATGTCCTTCGAAACATAAAACATGGGCACTTTCGTCTTGACAAACAAGGTGTGCACAACGACATCGATGAAGTGAACAAGGCCCGGACCACGGCCCAAGGGCTTGAAACCGATCAGCACTCCCCACACGATATTCAACGATGCAGTCGTTATCATCAGTGCTACGCGACAGAGATGTGCCCGCGTCGGTGCCATCGAGATTCACCACGAGCTCGCGCCACCAGTCCATCTCTGCTGAACACGCCTGCCTGCCACCTGCTCTACAGCGTTCCAGTGACCATCGGCCTGCGTGCATGCTCATGCCCGCACCTCACACATACAGTGTCACTTCAAACCAACGTTAGCGCCCGCGCCGGTCGCGCACGTGCTGTGACGCCTGCCCACGCGAGCCGTCATCGAGATCTGCATCGTCCTCATTCAGCCGTCTTCCCAGAGGCAACCGCTGGTGTCGTCGATGGCCATTGCCACAGGTGCATCGACGCGTTGCATCACTGATACCTGCAGCATCTCTTTCGCGCGCTCCTCGCTCCCTTTGCGGCTCCCAGCGTCGCCCACCTGAACTATTCGAGACCCAACGTTTTTTTCACGATGACGACTAGGCCTTCTTCGCGGACAACCCACCGACACCCGCTCATGTACATAGTATCTGTTCCTCTTGCTTTTTCTTTTGTACATAGGTTTAAAATCGCGAGAAGTTCTAGGAGGGGGGGGGGATATGTAGCGCCGCGCCAGTCCAACGTTGGCCGCGCTTACGTTGCCGCGCCTAAGTTGATGAGAGCCGCAAGGCTCGGGATGCGCGAACCACGAGGAATTCAGAACGGCTTAGCTCCTGACCTGGCTGGACGCCACAGCCGCAACCGCTTCTACGCACCGCGTCCAAATAAAAAAGCTGAGTGAGACAATGACACGCCCTTGAAAGTTTTCACGCACTCCTTTGTTTCCGTTCCTCAATGATATATATATATATATATATATATATATATATATATATATATATATATATATATATATATATATATATATATATATATATATATATATATATATATATATATATATATATATATATAACAGACAATAATGCGAAGGAATTTATAGGGGAAGTTATTAGAACCAATGTAATGTAAATAAGAAGAAAATAATGTGGTTGAAAAAATAACTTGCCGTGAATAGGAATCACACCTACGACTTTCGAATAACGCGTTCGATGCTCTAACCACTGAGATATCACCACTAGTGAGGATAAGGTGGTAACAATGGACCTGTTGAGAAATGGCGGAGAAATTGTGTTAGAGAAACTGGTCACGTACCTTATGTGCGAACTGTCTCGTGACGGCACGGGTACTAGAATCTTGGAAGAACACCAACATCATTTTAATCCATAAGAAAAAAGACGTCGAGGATTGCAAAAATTTCAGGCAGATGAGCTTAGTGTTGGTTCTCTACGAACTATTTTCAAAAATAATAGCTAATAGAATGGCAATCTGCCGCTAACCCTCAAGAGGAAGGTATACATATAACAGCTGCATCTCGCTGGTAGCTAACTACGGAGCACAAACCTGGAGGCTTACAAAGGGGGTTAAGCTTAAATTGGTGACGACTCAGTGACCAATGAAAAAGAAAATGGTAGGTGTAACGTTAAGAAACAAGAAGAGCAGATTGAATCGGGGAACAAACCGGAGTTAAGCATATCACAGCTGAAGTCAAGAAGAAGAAATAGACATGAGCTGGGCACGCAGCATATAGGCAGGATATCCATAGTCATGAAGCTTTGGTGACTGGATTCTCATAGTAGGGCAACGCACAAAGGGGGGGGGGCAGAAAATTAGGCAGGCTGATGAGATTAAAAAGTTCGCAGGTATAATGTGGATGCAGAAAACACAAGTCTGGTTTGATTGGTGGACCATGAAAGAAGTCTTTGTTCTGCAGTGGGCGTAGTCAGGTCGATGATGATGATGTCATTAGGTACAATAAGCGTAGGGTGGTCATTGTATATTCACTATTCTAGCGGAAAAGGTGTACCTGTAAGGTAAGTGTGCAAGATAAAAATCGAATGGATGATGCGTTGTTGACTTTAGAGCTTCTGTGGCTTCCTAATATCATTGTTCATTGGAAAAATACAGCTATTGTGGAGTTGACAACGTCGTAAAACTATTGACAAGCCCAAGTATAGTGCTTTTAATGAAGGCTAAATCAGAAGCAGTCTCTACATTGCCATAACAGAAATAATGTGACCACAATAAAAACGGTATCTTGTTTGCAGCACAATCCTATACACTTACCAAAGGCGTGCGTGCATGTTATATTCGGAGTTTGATGTCCCAAAACTTGGACATGATTATGAAAGATGCCGTAGTGGAGGGCTCCAGAAACATGAACCATCTGGAGTTCTTTAACGTGCACCTAAATCTACGGGAGACGTGCCTTAAACAATTTCGCCATATCAAAAAATACAGCCACCATCACTGGGATACGATTTCGCGACGTTCGAGTTAGTAGTCGTTTGCCATAACCACTAGATCGTGGTGGGGCTGGTGCGTAGATATCGAGTTTATGCTTTCGATAGAAGTGGCCTTAGGCACGTAAGCACGCGGCTCAATCTACTTATCTTGCTTCTTCAAGCAATGTCAAAAAGCTGACCTTCTCATTTTTTATATATGAAAACTGGTGAAACAGCAGTGAACACTTAATTCGTAACACCACGAGAAGCTGCATTTGACAAACGACATTGGCAGCGGGACTTTGCATTACGAAGTCTGGATAGCAACGCTGGATGGTCGCTTACAGCATCCCAAATATTTTTTTCTTCAGGCCGAAATATAAAAAAAAATAAAAATGTCATGCTTTCTCCATTCATGCCGGCACATGGCATAGAAGACGCTGTACATTTCACACCGGGAGGCCTGCTCATCGATTGCCACCTCAGGGTTCCCTCTGAGAGCCACATGAGGTGACAACTTCAACACCATAGTCTTTTTGCCCGTCTCTCCAGGCTAATCTATCACATACGCAAGGCACGTAGACGGAGTCGATCACTGCGTGCAGCGCGTATAATATTAGCCGAGTCACGTGCCTCTGGTGGCACGCACACGACGAGGTGCAGCAGCGCGCGGCGATCATCTCCGCATGCATTAGCGGCACGTTCGCGCTGCACGCTAGGTCGTCGGGTGGAAACAATATAGGGGCCACGTATCTGTGCCCCCTGGGTAGCCCGCAGCGCGGACTGTGGGTCGCAGCCGGATTGCGCGTACGCGTGGCGAGGCCTAATAAGCTCACGCGGCACCGCCAGAACCATCGACCGGGGTTCGTGGCTTCGCAAACGGAAAGCCGCCAACCCCTCCCGTATTTAGAGTATACGCGCATGCACGCGCGGCTGCAGAACATGCAAGTGCGCATCTGCATTGCAAATATACAACGCTCGTGCTGCCAGCATGCCGTACTTGTTTTTTTTTTTTTTTAAGGCAGCCTCGCGACGACGAGGAGCGAAGGCATTCTCGGGTGCGTCTTGCACCCTCCTCGCCACTTCCAACGCGCGTTCGGTTTTGTTGCTTTGGAGAAATTCCGATCAGAACTCAGTCTATGTATACATGGGCAGCTATATTTACGCATAGATATTGTCATTCATTAGTATTCGGGTAATAAATAAAGTTGTCTTTTCAATAAGGCGATTATTTCTTTCGCGCTGCTTTCGTCCCGTCTTATAGCTTATCAGGGCATCGAAATGAGCGAAGGTAACATCCTTTACTCTCTGCGAATTGTGACTATGCTGTCCCTTTTAATATGCCCAAAGGAACCATGTCACTTCTGTCATGCTTTTTCTTTCGTAAGAAAGCGAGAACAACACTCACATGGGCCGAACCATACACCATAAACCATAAAGACGAAGGCTGGCACTTAGGCTTTTAACGTGACAACGTTAAAGAGCTTGTTTCGCAGAAATTTCGTCATTGGCGTCACTATTTGTGAGTGAAAAATTATCATCTTGTCCGTGAGCGAGAACTCGACAAAGATGCAAATAAAATAAGCGATGCAAATCTACGTGTTCATGTGAGGATTGAACCAAGGCGGTCTGCGTGGCAAGTAAGGGTTTCACCACAGAGCCCCGAGATTTGTTGAGGCTGCTTTGAAAAGAAAACACAATAGGAATATTATGTTGTGAAATGGTACCCCCAATGCATATAATACTGCGTGGCAGAAGAGCAGAATCATGCCAGGCATCAAAACATCTGAATACAGCAACGAGTGGGTGTTCTAAGGGCTCACCCGTTTGGAAGCACTTATGCATATTTAGTGAGCAGAACCATACAGAAAGTGCGCAGATGTGTAGGTTCCCGTGTTGCCCTACGAGCGCGTAGGGCGACAGGGAGTACGCAGAGCTCTTCGTTGATTCGCAAAAAATAATAATTGTAGCGTAGTGGGCACTTAGCAGCTGTGCTTGCAATAGTCCTTCAACGCTACTTTGAAACGGCCAATAATAAGCACACAGTCACTCGTTTCCTTACGGCAAGCCTGAGGCGGGCCCTTAGAACTGAAGCTGGCTGGCAGTTCGGGAGGCGATGCGCTGGAGGCTCGATTACGTTATCGCCATCTAGAGCGCTGTGCAGGATCGCCCCGGCTAAGCGAAACTCGGAATATCTCCGCGCTCTGGCAAAACCTCTTTTTGAATGAGCCAAGAATGCAAGAAAACGTGGCAGGACTCCTTATAGGAATCACTATTATACGAAGGTGAAGCGTGCCCTCACAAAGGTAAGTGGGCGTTTACTGAGCATTGTTTCAGCAACAGCAGCGAATTTCAAGGTACAGTAAAGAACGCCAAGCACCTAGAAATTTCCAGTGCACACCTCAAGCAGAAAGCACGCTTGAAATATGCATATACAGGGTGAGCACCGACTCGCAACTGTCGCAGCTCGGTTGAACTGTCCTGGACGGTCGACAAAGTTGGGCGGTGTTTTCAAACCACGGGCATCTTCTTTAATTTGTTTGTCGTTCCACTGAGTGCACAAGTGCATGTCCATGCAATAAAGGTGTCTGAAGCTTTTCCTGGTGATGTTTTAACGTGACAACATTAAGAGCTTGTTTCGCAGAAATTCCAGTATTGGCATCGGCGTCGTTGGTTGTGAGCGAAAAAGCGTCATCTTTTGCATGACCAAAAAGTCAAGAACGGTGCAAATTAAATAAATAATAAAAACTTCCGCACCTTAGTGAGGATTAAACCCGGGTTGTTTCTGTGGCAAGCGGATGTTTTACCGCAGAGCCAAGCGTCTATACAATGAAAATAACTTCCTCCGCGAGGAAATTCAGTGAAAGCAACTTTCGTGCCCTACAAACACATGCGTCCTGTATACGTGATTTACAAGGCAACATGAACTATTCCACTAATAATGTGGGATACAAGCGATCATGGCGAGGAGTAGCCAGCGCCACGCATTGGCACGAACCTCTCCTCATATACATTGCATTAAAAAAATCAATCATTGCCATCGAGCAAAATAACGTGTGAATATCACGACGACTTCATTGTTTAAAGCCAGGCACTCACTACAATAAACGCACGCACATTTCTGCGCCTATATTTTCTTAAGGCCACGTGGGTGCATAGCAAGTTCGAAAACATCTTATTCACTAAGTGTTTCAAGTGCGTACTAGGGACAGGATATCGCTATCAAAGTCGATGCTTAAGGGTGCCCTTATTTTTTAAAGGGAGAAGTCGTATAAATTCAGTTTGAAGCTTTTAATGCCTGCACTAGATATGCTTTAGAATAATCAGCATGGTGGCTTCTGCGATTCGTTCCAGCCCAGTGCCTCGCAACATTGCGACCGCAGCTAAACGTCAGGCCACATGTTAATCATCATTGTTAGCCCGCACATTCTAGCGTGCTTCTCGGCTGGTGCGCGCCAGCGGTGTTAACGTTCTATAGATGCGAAGCAGCCCTTTGACTGACCTGTCGTACGCTGTCCTATGAGTCCACACAAACTCCCTCACCGCAGGTGTTGGAGTGGTGCCAAGAAGGTGAAGTCGCGGCTGAGCGTCTACCTCACTCTCTCCCTCACTCGCAGCAGCTACCACCTCTTCCACCCACTCGCAACCCACATCTCTCTCACTTCGCCCTCTTTACCACCCGCAACGCTCGACCACACGTCGAGTGCAAACACTATAGACATATTTAGTCGCGCGACCGCAGCAGCCGTGCGCACGTGGCATGCCATTGCAAATGGCTAGCAGGCTGCGTCCGTACGGCTGCTGCAGAGGCGTGGCTAAATCTGTCCACTCTATCCGCTCGTTTATCCCAACCCACCTCCCACGTCTTTGCATTTCCACCGGGTCCAGATGGATGCTCGTGCCATCCTCATCCCTGTGCGACTTAAGACGGTGCGCATTTGTACCCCTGTGCGCGCGATGATGGCCGCGTTGTTTGAATGCGGGCAGGATGTCGCGGCATAATTTCCTTGCTCATACGCATCGTCCCGATGCGTCAGGCTATGTATAGATTTCTGGTAGGCGTCACTGATTTTCCGATGATCTTTCATAGTAAGGCATCATGCGGACTACATGTACAACCTCTGTAGGGTTGCGGCATTTTGGGCTCCCGTGTATAGCGGATTTGACTTGGTAAGTCACATCACTTACACGATGGAGAACTTCGTAAGGCCCGAAATATCGGCTAAGTTGCTCAGAAAGTCCAGGGCGACGCACTGGTAATATATATATATATATATATATATATATATTGTTACGAGTAACTTTTTTAATAGTCTATTTAGATTTAGAACGCGCAGAACTCGACGAGCAAGATGGCGCCAGTCCAGCATAAAAAAAAAAAACTCCGTCCTTCTCTTTCATGCAGCCGTGTTTAGCGCCTGTTATGTATCATATTCATACTTTGTATCGGGCTGATAATGCGCTTTGCTACGACGCTGATTGTACCGGTAGGAGTCGATACGCTGCTGGCGGCGTATTCCGTATCTCGCCATCTGTCAAGCTTTCTCGGCTCTTTGCAAGAAGTCGTCTAGGTCGGGTGGATTGCTGCTTTCATTATTCAGTGGTAACATGACACCCAGTGGAGTGGTGACTGTTCGGCCGAATACAAGTTCGAATGGTACCACTCGCGTTGTTTCTTGAACGGCTGTATTGTATGCAAGCGTGAGGTAGGGCAATATTTCATCCCGCAGTTTATGTTCAACCGTCGACATACATTGAAAGTATATGAGTTAGAGTCCTGTTCAGGCGCTCCGTTAAGCCATTTGTTTGAAGATGGTATGTCGTAGTTCTTCTCTGGTCTGCTTGGGTCATTCGCATCAGACATCTCATTAGGTCTGCAGTAAAAGCTGGCCACAATCTGTATATACTATACGATGGGTGCACCATGCCTGAGGACTCTGTTGTTGATGAAGAACTTGGCAACTTCAAGAGCTGTTGCACTGTACAGCGAGTCAGTCTCAGCGTAACAGGTGAGATAACGCGTTGTTTGAATGCGGGCAAGATGTCACGGCAATGTGTTTTCCACTAGATGGACATAGTTGTCTATGTATAGATCTGTTTGAAAGTTTCTGTGTGTTTTTAGCAGCTATGGCTGCACTATCCCGGCCTTTTTTTATGTAGTTTGAGGTGTCCCAAATGCACCTACAAATCGCCGAATGGGCTCGTTTTCGTCATGACACCTGTCGAACAAAATGCGTTAAAGGGGCCCTGAAACACTTTTTCAAGTAACCACGGAGTAAATTCACTAGAACAGCTTATTGTCTCACAAATTAAGCACCACAAAAATTTTAAGAATCCGTCCAGTAGGTGTGGAGCTTCAAAGATTTGTTGCATGCTGCAATTCATTCTCCGTTCTCTCGCCCCGACGAAAGCGCTGGAAGCTGAGCAGAAAGGGGTGGCAGAAGTAAAGAAACCACGTCACCCGCGCTTCTTGACCGTGAGCACTTATTTCTTTTTTTTTCTCTCTTCGAATGCGTCGCTTTTTGAGTGTGATCACGCGTGCACGCGTGGAAAAGTAGCGGCCTCCCGCTGCCATTTCTGTAACGATCTTTCTCGCCCACGGACGATTTTTCGCTCACAACCAATGGGGCCGACACCGACGGCGGAATTTGCGCGACACAATCTCTCTAACGCTATCGCGTTAAAACGCCAGGTCTGCGCGGAAGGCGCAGCCCAGTTACACCGAAAGCTAGAAGAGTGGCCTTTCACAGTCTTTTCTAAACACTCATTGGGTATTTGCTGCAAGCACACTTGCTGCGTACCCACTGCGGCATTAATAACCATATTTTCTGGGTAGTAGGCTGGCATTCGCTATGCTATCCTTTGTCATTCTTCTGAAAAGCATGGTATCCGCTAAACAATTGCAAGGAATTTCATGCCAATTGTTCAAGCAGTGGCTGACGATGATGAGGAGTTATGTCTCAAATCAGTATGCGCCGCAGTTAAAAGGGAACAAGAACAAGCTTATGTAATAGAATGGAGCATTGGACGGCCCACTCGTTACGCTATTCGCATTGTGCGATGACTGGCTGTTCTTTTCCTGTGTTAAATTGCTTCATAAGTCAAAATAACGTGATTGCTTTCCCGACATCAAGTCTGCCTAGGGCAAGTTTGCTAACAAGTTACAAGCACCAGCGTAGCTCAGTGGTAGAATACTGGGCTGGCACCCAGCAGACCCAGGTTTCGAGCCCCACTGTGTCCTTGGGTTTTTTTTTTATGTACTGATTCTTTCTCTCGATACTGCTTACGGACACCAGCGGCGGCGGACAACGTTGGCTCCACGCGTGACCCGTGTTCAGATCACATAACAGCTTCCGCTGTAAAACCCCCGGAGCTTCGCCCACCTCACCATCATTCCCTCCATGGAGATGCTGGATATTCCCCCTTTCTTAACCTTCCCTCTCATTTAAAATTTGCGTCAGTGGTATGACGTCTTATGAAGTGGTACGGGAAGCAGGCTGAGCTCTGTTGCTCTGCCGCATGTGACGGGGACGAGAAGCTTTGCTGCAGCGCTCTTCAGGGTACAGAAACACGTTACACTGCAATAAAACCACTTGCGCTCAAGCTCACTGAGAGTGACATTTGAAGCAAAGCAAAAAAAACGAGGCTGGTTTCTCATTCATAAAAATAAATTAAACATGAAAGTAAGGTGTTTCCTTACAGAAGTAATTGAATTCTTCCTGTACTACCGACATCAAGTGAAGCATGAACAGCGGAGCGCATTGCATAAGCATTAGCAAAGCTGTAGTGCAATCAGTCCAGTCATTACCACTGGCAGGTACGCACATCCGGTTTGGCAACACTGCACGATGTCTCTACAATGCAATAACTTTGTTTTCGTTCTAGTTCTTATATGCTGCGTATATGTACCGACGTGGGCGTGCCACGCTCTTTCGGTCGTTTCACTTTAAAATTTCGTTTTTGTTTGTTGGTTTCGTGGCGTTTGGAAGTTGAAAAGAGGCGAATATATCGGACTCTAATGGAATCGTACTATACTGCACGACCGGATGTGCGGAGCGGAGTTGTTGGGATGATTGGGTGCCGTATACACCGTCTGTAGTGCTTGTGGTACGCGCTCCGCTGTTAATTGCATCAATGCTGCTTGCGATCACTGCAGCAGCCATGAAACGATAGAGCTCGTTCTCTCTCACAGCCTTCGCTACCCCGTGAACAGACAGCCACTAGCTGCTGCGTTAGCCCACCTTGATGAGAGATCCTTGTCGCAACAGTCAGTGTTCAAAAGCCGACTCGATCTGTTATCGCACAGAGAATCAGTCAATGCCTTGTTAAACTTGTTGCGTGGTAGTGGCCGATTGAATTGGCTACGGCACCCCCACTCTCTTTCTTCTACTTTTCTCTTCGCTCTCCTTCACATCTTTGTTTCCCCCTCTCCTTAGTGTGCAAGGCAGCAAACCAGATGCCCCAATGTCTGGTTGACCTTCCTGCCTTTTTCTCATTTTATTTTCGCTCGCTCTCTCTCTCTCTCTACTGTTCATGTTTCATTTGACGCCGATTGTACATTGATACAACTGTACTTACACAATGTATATTAGTGTTTGGCAGCTATATCCCCGTTTAACGTGAATGCACCCACTTTCACACGTGATGACACGTCTCCATTCCGACGACTAACGTGCAAGATTAATTATCAATCAAACTCATGTGGTAGGCGTAGTTAAAGGTGAGGACGTAATCTGAGAGAAAGGCGTGATAGGAAGAAGCACGTCGCATATTGGACTTAGAACTTATGCTAAGGCCGCCATCACGCCGCATGTTACTTAACATCGTAGCCCGGCTAGAGGGAAACGCACAGCGCTTCGTGTCACCCCGGTAGGCCCGCCGCAATTTCCTAGAGGCAAACCTAAGCCGTGAATGCAGTGCTTAGCCAGAAGAGCCAGACGTGTGTCCCGAAGTTATTTCTTGGTTTGGATGGATGCACATTGTAAGAATGAATACATGCTATGAGTGAGGTCGACAGTTGTGCTAAGATCACCACCTCACAGTTTGTTTAGGCGCTGACAAAATTGCATTTCACCGATTGAAAATGCGCCGAAACGGACGGACGCGTAGCAACCTCCATTGGCAGGCGCTAATCACGGAGATCGCTGTAACGATGAATTGGGCCTACTTTATTTTACCACTTCGGAAAGGCGACACCACCCCACAAAGAAATAGCCCAAGTAGAGGAAGGTGTGAAATATAGAATGCGCGATTGTAAAATCTCTGGCGTATGCGACAGTGGCGCAGTGTCCGGCTGCTGTTGCTGCGGACCGAGTGGTCGGGGTTTTGATGCCCAATAGACTGATCTTTTCTTCTTTGTCGTCTGATCGTGCGCATTTTTTCGACGTATTTTCACAACTGAAATAGGTCACCGAAGCCTTGGTAGACGCAGGCAGGAAACAATTCCATGTTAAACTGCATTATTAGTTCATGAGGTCCATATGTAGCTCGGTTGGCATTTTGGCATTGCGCCCAGAAAAATTATGCAGAAGATTTTAAGAGCCGTAATTAGGTTTGCGTCTGTCCCCTGATTAGTCGCCGCATGAAGGTGAGCAGGTATGTTTCGAAGCGTGGCGTTGTCAGGAGCTGCGAAATACGGAACAAGGCGTATCAGGCAGGTAGCGTTACGACACGAACCTCAAATTACTTCCCTTGTCTTCGGCGTGTATCGCGCGCGATATCAAGGTACGAAGCGTGTTGTACACGCGGCAGTTAGCTCATCTGCAAGTCGTGCCAGCGACCAGCTGATTTCCGGAAGTGCAGCCAACAGCGAAGAGTAAGAGAGAAGAGCGAGCCCGGCGATGCGCGCATGCATATACCAGTAAAACACAATCTGCTCAAGAGTGAGGGTGCTGCCAAGAAGTGAATTGATTAGCGGTTCGCTGCTGCTTGCCGAATCAGCCGGGCACTGTGATCGAGCAGAAGGAGCGCTATAGAAGGATATTGCATGCTCTCGTGTCCTCGCTCGGGCCTCAAGCCGGACATTTTCGAGTGTAACACGCAACGCATATCAAATATGGCCTATTGACTGTTCACACTTTTAGCCATCACACAGTCTGAACTAACTCTGTATAACAGGAAAAAGACAACAGCTGCGAAATTAAGACTTATTTGCAGTCAGGTCCAAGTATGCGTTGCCTCGGACACACCGGAAACAGATGGCCAGTTCTTCTGACCACGAGGAGCGCTCAGCGCGAACTTGCCTGGTCTTAAGCGCAAGTTGAAGCCAAGCAAATGACGTTCAGGGCTACTCGAAGCAGCTGTGAGTTCAGCGTGACGCGGGCTATATGTCACCTCGAGCCATGGCCGACAAAAGCAAAGCATGCCTTCTATCTCATTTACGCTAGCGATACATTGCGATGCTGTGTACACGGAAGCGCTGCTGCTGAAATATCAATATGGCACACTCCTAGCAGTAGTTTGAAATCCAGAAAAGGATGAAGTTAAGAAAAAGATGGAAGTTTCAAGATATAATATATTCTTGTACCATGCGGTGTTGCCAGAGCCAATGCTTCGGCAAGTGGGCTTCTCAGTTGCAGCCTTGAACAAATAAGACAAGTCCATCTGTCGAAATCTCGGCTCCAGCCACACCCAGTGTTTGCAACATTTTCACCTCTACTAGTAGTTTAGTCAATTATCGATTGAGAATAAGTACATTTAGAAATTCTGGACGTATGAGCCTGTCACTGGCTTGTCATAAGGTGTCACGCATATATAGTTAGTGCCAAAAAAGGCAGCAGAACTGGCTAGTGTGGGTGCACATATGGAGTTACATACAAAAAAACGTGTTTCCTACGGCTCACTTATTACCCCCGTTTTCCCACATTCTTGCACAGGCTAGCACAACTTCGATAAGCCTGGTTACCAGTTAACCAACTTGCCCTTACTTTATCACTTATCCTTTCTAAATTCACCTATGATCGCCTTAGCCTGCACTAATTCTTTGATTCAGTTAACCAGCTTGCCCTTACTTTATCACTTTTCCTTTCTAAAGTCACCAATGCACGCCTTAGCCAGCACTATTTTTTTTATTTCTATATGAATAGTGGCGTCTACGAAAGGGGACAAATCGACGCAGCTGGCACACGAAACTGACAACTGACTATGATGGTGCCGAAAATAATCTTTCATTTTAGAGGTGCACAATCCGCGTAGTACAATCTCAATGAGTCTGCCACGGCTATGACGTCACTCCTCTAGAAGGCGCAGACTGGCGCAGTCCTTCCAGGCGTGCGGGGTGGCGGCGGCTCTGGCGCGCCACTGTGCGTCATGTGACGTCACTACTCCTCGCGCATTCGCAGCATGGCTCACCAGGAGCCGTGCGAAACTGCTCAACCTTGGCCAGTGTAGCTCACGCTACAAAATCCAAGAACGAGGAGTGGACAATATGGCACTAACCAACGTTGAGACACTGTCTGAGCACGATCATCAATGCTGAGGACCCACCACTGTGATTTAGGGGTTATGCTGCTAGACTACTGACCCTAAGGCCACGGAATCGATTGCAGGCTGAATTTTCGACGCATACGAAAATGCTCGAGATCATTTACTTCAATTTCGCTGCACGTTAAAAAACCCAGGCTGTCGAAATTCACGGCGCCTTCTATACGGCCTCTCTCATATTAGTATATCATGGTGTTGGAACGTTAAACACCATCAATCATATAATTGAACATGAAGGCCTGTTTTATTCGCTGAAGAGGGGACTCTTCAGAAATTTGTGGGGAACTGTATCCTGGAGGAAAATGATGAACAGCTATTTGAAGAAAAGTTGGTCGTGGCTTCCTTCTAACTCCTGTCCGTATATTTGAGGTCGACACCGGCTTTTTTTCTTTAAAGGTGAAGCTCTTTAAGCCGTCGGTTTGTCCTACCTATATCGTCATGGTTCGTGACTACGCCTAAATCGATGACTCAGGTGCGGACGGGGAAGGCAGGCAGGCAGGCAGGCAGGCAGACAGACAGATTTGGGTGCACGTTAAAGAACCTCAGGTGGTCTAAATTTCCGGAGCCCTCCACTGCGGCGTCTCTCATAGTCGTATATGGTTGTTTTGGGACGTTAAACCCCACACATGAAATGATTGATTTGTGGGGTTTAACGTCCCAAAACCACCATATGATTATGAGAGACGCCGTAGTGGAGGGCTCCGGAAATTTCGACCACCTGGGGTTCTTTAACGTGCACCCAAATCTGAGCACACGGGCCTCGACATTTCCGCCTCCATCGGAAATGCAGCCGCCGCAGCCGGGATTTGAACCCGCGACCTGCGGGTCAGCAGCCGAGTACCTTAGCCACTAGACCACCGCGGCGGGGCCCCACACATGAAATATCTATCTATCTATCTATCTATTTATCTATCTATCTATCTATCTATCTATCTATCTATCTATCTATCTATCTATCTATCTATCTATCTATCTATCTATCTATCTATCTATCTATCTATCTATCTATCTATCTATCTATCTATCTATCTATCTATCTATCTATCTATCTATCTATCGCTCCCCCTAGGACATTTGGCTCTCCTGGCCATTTCAATATTGTTATCGATACCTAAATTGGGCATGCATAACATGGCAGTAAGACGAGCATAGCTGTCTAGTCATAACAGAAAATCATGACTATATGTCATAAATGCCATGATATACATATCATGGTGATACAGCTTTTGCTCTGGTTTCGTTCACATGACATATTGCAAAATGGGTATGGTATGGCATTACTGCATGACGAAAATAAGTGACAAACCTTAACGTGAAAATTATGACATGCATTTCATGTAAGTGATGCAAGTCATGTACACGCCACACGCATGGTGCGCTCATTGTCATTTCGCTGGCTTCACATATACCAAGTTTGGTATTATGGGACGTGAATAGACGACCAAGTTATATTACTGGTGCAAGCATGATAACCATGAGATGGGTGTCATGTAAGAACATGACTACATGCCATGCTCATGACGCGCTTGCGGCCGTTTCGCCAGCTTCACATATACCAAAGTTGGTATTACGTGACGTGAACGGACGACGAAGGTAAATGACACGTCCCAACATGATAATCATGACATGCGTGTCATGTAAGAACATGACTACATGGCACGCTCATGACGCACTCGCGGCCGTTTCGCTAGCTTCACTTATACTAGATTCGGTATTACGTGACGCGGACGGACTACGAAGGTAAATGGCACGGCCAAACATGATAACATGATAACATCCATCCATCCGTTCGCCCATCCATTCGTGCATCCGCCCATGCGCCCGTCCTCTCATGCGTCCATTTGTGCGTCCATGCGTCCGTCCATCCGTGGGTACATCCCTGCGTTCATTCATGCGTCCGTGCGTTCGTCCGTCCGTGTGTCCGTCCCTACGTCCATCGGTCCCTATTGCAAAAACCAGCACCGCTGAGTACCAGCATCCAGTGCCATGCCTGCTTATAGGCTCATGGCGCAGGTACCAGGACGCTGGAACGGCAGCGTCCCAGTATTCTGCGCAAAATGGTTTCACAGAGTTAAAACGGGGGTGCCCATTTGCCATAAATAAATAATAAATGAGTGAAAAAGCGTGCGTTGACATTAAAAACAAAACAAAAAAAATATCTCCTGATGGAATTTAACTCGCCACCTTCTGATTTTACATCGAGTACACTACTCACTACGCTACGCCACGACGTGCCTGTTGGGTTGTAAAGTGACTATTTATCCGAAGAACATGCCGTTTGACTTGTCATCTACAGGTCGCACAGTCAAGATTTACGCGATAGTCCTTTTTAAATAACAATTGCGACTTGATTAGACAGTGCCGAACGGCTTCCGGAAACCGAATGGCGTGCGAATATTGGCAAGAGCGCAAAATGTTTTGAAGAATCCACAGCTTAACTCTGAAAAATATCAAATTGACTGGAGGAGCAGCCACAAATTGTCGGCTGTTGCTGTCGATATTTTTGTTTCCTTTGATAGTGGCTTCTTGCACTTGCTACTGGTAAACATGTACAAATGGTTTAAGATGACTTGTTCGGTACATATTCGCGCACACGATTCAATATTGAGTATTTTTTTTTTTCACGCAAGCGACGATATACACTATACATCAGGCGTGGCAGTGTACAGATTTGCAGTTATATTGATACCTGCAACTAAGATACCGCCGAAGAAATTACTAATGCAATCCAGTGAAGAAGTATGCCAGTGTTTTAGTTCTCTAAGGCGTGCCAAATTACCAACTCCAAATTGCGTGTTCTTACATACGAGTCAGAGAAGTACCGGCCACTGCGCTCGGAAGGACGCTTTCGGTGACATCCTGCGTTGCGGAAATCACGACACATCGATCGTCGTCGATCCTTGTGCGGGCACCACACACGCGCGAAAATAGTTGATTCATGCTCAGGGATATTTAAACTGTACTTAACTGCCATTTTTACTCTTTAGAATTGTGCCTACTTAAAGTAAAAAGCACCGGCAGCATGTACACCGACGCGGCCGGCACGATAAGACTCGGACGGGGCACTGGGTAAGGTCGCTCTCGAAGCAGCTGAGTTGCGATTCTTGCAGTTTCTGCATTTGAGCTTCGCAACATTTCTTACTGTTACCTATACTGTACTTGAAGTAATTAGAACGTCAATCATTGCCAGATATGTATTAACATAGTGGCGATAGCGAGCGACAGCCGTTTTTCTGGCCTCCCCTGGCAGTATACAGCGGACGTGCTAGTGTACAGATATATGCAGTTATATCAATACCAACAAAAAAAAAACGCCCGTATAAATAGAAATGCAATCCGCTGAAAACGTATGCCAGGGAGTCAATTCACGAAGGCGTACCAAATTACCAAGTGGAAGTTGCGTGTTGTTATGTATCAGTCAGAGAAGTACCTGCTAAGTGCCGCCGGCAGCTCTCGGTGACAGCCTGAATGCGTAGCTGAAAGCGCGACGCATCAATCGCCAGCGCTCTTTGTGCGAACATAGACACAAGGCAAAAAAGTTGATTTAGGTTCACGGATGCCAAAATTATACTTTACAGTTATTCTCACACTTTAAAATTGTGTGTACACGAAGCAAGAAGCACCGGTAACATATACACCGACGTGGCCGGCACGATAGGCTTAATGCTCGCTGGGCCGGGCACTAGGTAAGATCACTCTCGATGCTATGAGTTGGGATGGTTGAAGTTTCTGCGTTTGAGCTTCGGAAGATTCCTAACCGATACATGAAGTAAGTAGAAGGGTAAGCACAGCCAAACATCTATTTACGCGGTGTGGCGGAAACGAACGACAGCTTTTTCTCGCGCCTTCGCTGAGAAACCTTGCGAAGCGATCGATAGAGCTCATTTACGTTTCGTCAACTTGGCGGCAAAAAAATTTCCTGTTTTTATTAGGAGTGGCGCCAAGCTCCAGGCTTATAAACACTGCAACTTGTAATCGTGAAAGCAATACACGGCTGATGCGAATATGGTCAGTATACGCGGGGGCATGCGAAAAAGGTGCCTTATAATTGCTGCGATTGCGCCGCAAAAGTTAAGTATTCTCGGTATCTGTTAGGGTAGCATCACTCCGTGCCGTCGAATCAAGCGTTTTACATTCAACACACACCGAAACATACCACGGCACCCGCTACATTAATGTGCACGCTGCACTGGTAGAAACAGTGCGTGCTCCAGTATTCACCAGCGCTTCCAGCGCTTCGCAGTGTGCACCAGCATCTCAGTGGTCATGCCAGCGCCCCGGCGACACAGCTATTTCCAAGTGCGCCCAGCGAAGTGCTAGTAAATAACAGCGTGTAACGGTGTCACCAGCGTGTACCTGTGTCCAAAAACGTAGTGGCATCACGCTGGGGGCCGTCCATTTGTGCGTCCATCCGTGCGTCTGTCCATCCGTTCATCTGTGCGTCTGTCCGTCTTTCCGTCCTCCGATGTGTCCATCTGTTCAAGAGTCCATCCGTCCCTGCGTCAAACATACAGATAGACGACGGATTGACGCAGCCAGCGAATTATTCACGGTTTGCCTATAAAAAGTATGATACGCGCAAGGCGGCGGCGACTCGCGCTCGAAGATGAGACCCCAATGTGCGAGTGTGCGAGAAAACAGAAATGACGTCACACGAGTACGTTGGCGATCGCGTGTTCGTCGGTGGCACCATACGCTAGGGGGCGCGGTGTAGTAAAATAAAAGCCGTTCTGTTCCGCGGGCGCGTTCAGATGGTCGGCGGGTAAACGAGGCTGCAGAGCGGCTTGCGGGCAAGGCGGCGGCGGCTCGCGCTCGAAGACGGAACCCCGATGTGCGAGCACGCGAGGCAAAAACGGGCCGTGAAGCTGCGTGGTGGCGCCGTCAAGATATCGGAGTACGAGAACGGGAGGCCGAAGAGGCGTGGCAGCGGCGTGCGGACCCATCTTTGCTTCTCTATCACTCACCCCGCGGATATGCTGTCCTTTTTGGGGACCTTGGACGCAAAAATTTTGATCTGTCTGCCTGCCTGCCTGCCTGCCTGCCTGCCTGTCGTCTGTCTGTCTGTCTGTCTGTCTGTCTGTCTGTCTGTCTGTCTGTCTGTCTGTCTGTCTGTACATTTGTCAGTTTGTCAGCCCTTAACGATACTCTAAACGGCCGACTCTATCCCCAGCGCCCACCAATATTGCCAAGGTTCAGCATTCATACTTGCGCGATTGTCGATTAAAAAGCAATTATCGCGCATATCTGAGACACCATAACAACACGTCCATATTCTGTATGTGTGCCTTTTTACTAGGAAAGGCATACATTAGTAATTCTAAGGCCGTAGCGTTTGTCACGCTGCGCTGATAATGCAACGCTTGCACGAAAAGGCAAGTGTTTTCAACGCTCTGCTAAGACGACACGGTGGTGGCACCTACCCATCGCCTTACGTTCTACACCTTATCGCTTCCGAGACAGGCGCGCATGCCGCGCGCTTTGTTTCCCAAGATAACTGCCAGATAGCGCTCATGTTTCACGTGTGACGTGACTTGATGCGCTCGTTCGCCTTCGCTGCACGCTCAAGGCAATCTAACGCAGCGCCTCCAGAACAACATTAACCGATTTTCTCGCGCAAAACATCAAATAAACGTTTTGTTCACACTCTCCAGATGGAAGATTCGACGACATTTGCAGTGTAACATGCAGATACGGGGCCATTTTTTTTCTTCGTCCTTTTTAATAGGTGTGGTTAAAAGCTAAACAGACAAGACTCGTTCAGAGCAATTTTTTTTCTTGCGGCAACTCCTCCGGTAAACGTGCTTTATTACATATTTTTTTTTAAACGAGAGCGCACTACTTATACGTGGACAGAAAGACAGAGACGAGCGCTTTACCTCATGTATCACCAACTCGCCCAATCAATCAATCATATTGACAAATTACGTTTAACCCATAACCGCAAAACCAAAACATTTTGGAATAGTGGAATGCGCTGCCTTTGGGAATGCAATGTCAAAATTGAAGTAGGTGCTCATCTTCAATTGCTACAGAGGGAAAGGACATGGCAGAACTTTTAATAACGTGGAGAGAAAATTGTCTTGATTGCGCATCTATAAAAGGACGCCAATTAACCACGCAGAGCACAAAACTTGTGCGTATACAAAGGAAGGAAACGTTCGATCGAAACCAAGAGAAAAGTTTTCACCTAATTGTTTTGTGCCTAAGAATCAAGCAGCTGTGATGATCGGTTAATGAGCACGTACGCAGATGAAGGCAAAAACAGAAAACATGGCAGCATTTTGTGTTCTTCACCATTTTTTGTCTTTGCCTTCATGTCTGCTCGCACTCATTAACCTCTCATCAGTGCACGGTGGCGTAGGCAGCGCGTATAACGCGGATAAATTATGCGGCGATTTTTTTTTCCCAGCGCTTCTGCGACGCCTATTCGATTACACAGCCTTGGAGAAAAGAAAAAAAAGAACCTCTGCATGGGCTGACTGAACTGAGAAAAGCGGAAAATTGAGACTTCGCGTTCCTCGTTGAACAACGCTTCGGGTCATGGTCCCCTTATTTAAATATGTCTGATATAATGACCAGTGTAGAAGAATGTTGACCCGCAGGTCGCGGTATGGTATGTTTGGTAAGCCGCGTTTTCACTTGAGGTGAAAATGCTTGAGACCAGTGTACTTTTATTGAGGAGCATGTTAAAGAACCCTAAGTGGTCGAAACATTGGGGAGCCCTCCACTGCGGCGTCTCTCATAATATATTGCTTTGGGGTGCATAACCTCAATAATTATTATCCGATTCTTTCTGCAAAGCTTGACATCGAAAATGTGATGATGTCAGCACGGTTAAGATGAAATTTGCAACCCATCCGGAATAAAGCAGCAAAATTGGCATCATCATTGTAGTCTCGTGAGCAAAGCGTTACTAGTACCGCGATAATACATATTCAGACAAGGCGCTTTCACCTGATACTAACCAAGCCGTATAGACCATGCTTAGAAAGTCTGGCAAACTTTTGCTTTCACAAATAATTAACAGAACACATTACCACCTTTATCGACACCCGGAGGACAGAGAGAGAGAGGGGGGGAAATGGTATATGCCCTTAACTTTGGTTCAAGCAAAAAAAATGCTCTTATTTGTTCTTTTACAAATTTTTTCAACCGTATGTGAGTTGCGTTCTTTCAACTAGATGGCCACATATTCTGTAAATAGTTTTCATTCGATGTTTTGTCTTAAATTTTCTTCAGCATATGTTTTGTTTCATGTATTCATCTGGTGCGTTGTTTCTTTGCGTACTTAAGTGTGGTGCATGAAGCCCCTGTAGCTTGAGCCGAAAGCATTTGAAGACACATGAGTAAGACGCCAGTTATTAACGATCGCAGACTGCATTCCAAGAGAAGGCAAGCGTGTGAAAGGGAGACAGAAAGTTACATGGGCAGATGAGATAAGGAAGTTGGCGGGTATAAAGTGGCAGCCGCAACCACAGGACTGAATTGACTGGCGGAACGTGGGAAAAGCATTTGTCCTGCTGTGGGCGTCGTCAGGTTGATAATGATAAAGTGAATGAACGTTTTCTCTTTATTTCTCACGAAAGGTCCAAAACAACGAGACCACGTCAGTTTGTTTCGTGCAGGCTTTTTCTTGCAAACTGTTTCGTGCAGTTTGTTTCGTGCAGTACGTTTCGCTAGAACATCTCCGATTCGCTCAGTCGCCCGCGCGTCAACCTTTGCTGCACTGAGCAATACAGTGCTTACGAGATGGCGCAGTGAACACGAGTGAGAAACCGACCTAGTTGGGCTCGTCCCAAGAACGAACAAAAAAATGCCCCCATCTTCCCGAAGGGACGGATGGATGAATGGATGCACTTTATTTGGTACTGTGGAACGTGCTTTAGCACGTTGCGGGTCGCTCCCACTTCGGAACAGAAAGACCAATTCTCTCTGCAGCGTCGCCGGCCTGCTGGACTGCTCATAGCTATTGTTTGAGCCCGGAGCCTTCGAGGGGACCCTCCCCCCTCCCCAGCATAACGGGGGTATTGTCAGAGCATATGTTCCAAGTTAGCTATATCGTGGGGAAGTACGAAGGTATTTGTTGCGCCGACAGAGGGCACAGTTGCCGTCAGACATTCGCCTTCCCCGACTTCTGCCATCGCCTTGAGAGGCGCCCAGCCAGTTAACGATCGAGAGTGAGGATCGTGATAGTGGGAGAGTGGGGTGCCAGCGTTCTCCACTCGGCGTCTGCGTTTCGAAGCGGAGTCTCGAGCCGACATTTCTGGATGTTCTTTAGAGGCGCCCAGCCAGCGAACGGTCGAGAGTGAGGTGCGAGCGGACGAGAGAGTGGGGAGTGGGGAGGAGAGCGCGAACGGCAAGAGAAGGGGCGGCGAGGCACTGCCCCTACCCTCTCCTACACTCTATCGCTCCACTGCTCCAGTTGCTAGAGGCGAGGACAAGTGCGTGCACCCACAGCAAAGGAAGCCAAAGCAACGCATGGTGGCGCTGCGACTCCGACCAGGGATCTGATCCTCCTGCGTCAAATATTCTCGACGTCACTCACTTTTTTCAAAGGTTTCATGGATAGGATCAAAGCCATGCTCGTGTAAATGGCGGAAGTAGCTTTGCACGAAACAAAGCAAGGCAGGTGCGGCCATCCATGTCGCGTACTTAAGCGGTGTGTCAAACGAAGCACGCATTCATCCGGTACCCCTGATAGTCGCCTTGAGCATCGCATCGATGGGGATGGATGAGTTCCTCATGCTGGCGTCGCCACGCGTGTGCTTCATACTCTCGACTTGAGGTCTCGCGTGGCAAGTGCTCCCAAGTAGTAGAACCTTGCAAGGTGTTGTACCAGAAAAGGATGGAGAGAGTGGGTCTTAGACGAGGACGGGGTTAGGCCTCGGGAGCACCCTTATTGTGCATAAATATTGGTTAGATTTCAAATTCAGTAAGAAAACATCAGCAGTCATGATTTTTAATGATATTGAAGGTAGTGAGCTTAGAATACAGGAGGTCACGCTAGAGATAACAGATAAATACAAATATCTGGGCGTATGGATAAGCAATGGGGCCGAGTACCTAAGGGAACACGAAATATACGTGTCGACCAAACGTAACAGGAATGCAGCTGTAATGAAAAACAGGGCACTGTGGAATTGCAATAGGTATGATGTTGTGAGAGGAATATGGAAAGCGGTCACGGTTCCTGGTCTGACGTTCGGCAATGCGGTCTTGTGGATGAGATCAGAAGTTCAAGCAAGATTAGAAATTAAGCAATGTGCAATAGGTAGGCTTGCCTTAGGAGCTCACGGGACTACACCAAATCAGGGAGTACAAGGTGATATGAGACGGACATCATTTGAGGGCAGGGAAGCTAGCAGCAAGATAGAATTTGAGAAGCGATTGAGAGAAATGGGGGAGGAGCATTGGGCTAGGAAGGTATTCAGCTACTTGTACATGAAGAGAGTCGATACAAAATGGAGGAAGCGAACCAGAAAATTGACTGGTAAATACTTGAAAACAGCGGGGGGGGGGGCCAAACCAAAAAAAATTATCGGTTAGAAGATGGTGAAGGAAGCTGAGACCGATATGTGGAGAATTGGCATGATTGAGAAGTCCACACTAGAGATCTACTGAACTTTTAAGCAGGAAATTGCTAAGGAAAGGATCTATGATAATACTCGGGGTAGTTCTCTACTGTTTGAGGCCAGGACGGGAGTATTGCGAACCAAGATATATCGGGCCAAATACGAAGGGTTAGACACGGTATGCAGTGCATGTGGAGAGGAAGAAGAAACTGCCGAACACTCTATAATGTTCGGTAAAGGGCTTCACCCTATAGTTCTGGATGATGACGCAGAGTTTTTCAAAGCACTGGTGTTTAAGGACAGGGAGGGCAAAATAGACTTGAAACGGGTAGAATTAACTAGAAGGAGGTTATCTGATTGGTGGCTGAAATCAAGTCACGAGTGAAAATTAAACCCTTCACTACAAAGTACGTATCCTCAACCGCACTATTTAAGGGAAAAAAAAATCTAGTTTTGGTTCATTAATTTTTACGGCTTGGTGGCGCTAGCCACCACCCGATCTAAAGGGTACAGCCACATCAATCCATCCATCCATCCATCGGCAGTGCCATCTTTGGTAGAAAAGTAAAAATCGGGGATGTAGATGGCGCGTTTTTCCTTCACTCCAATGCGCTGCCGCTCACTCACGTGCTCGTGCAGAGAGCGCGCGCTGCGTTTGAGTCACCTCACAATGTACCACCTGCCGTGCGGCTTCACAAAGATCTCTGAGCTGGACAAGCACTTCCGAGAAGCGAATCGAACAAAATGAGTGAAGCTCGTTAGTCAAGTTTATAATGTGGCCCCGCCGCGGTGGTATAGTGGCTAAGGTACTCGGCAGCTGACCCGCAGGTCGCGGGTTCGATTCCCGGCTGCAGCGGCTGCATTTCCGATGGAGGCGGAAATGTTGTAGGCCTGTGTTACTCAGATTTGGGTGCACGTTAAAGAACCCCAGGTGGTCAAAATTTCCGGAGCCCTCCACTACGGCGTCTCTCATAATCAGAAGTGGTTTTGGGACGTTAAACCCCACAAATCAAGTTTATAATGTGGAGCAGACGAAGAAGACGTCGGAGTCACTGCGAAATGCATTTCTCGGGTCCTCCCTGATAATACCATGTACGACGTCTGCCTCGAGGTAAGTCCCATTCTGGTGACATGAGGCCGCGTACTCTATATCGATGTTCTGTGTTGCCGTTTATGAAAACCATTTAATTGTTGTTTTGATGTGGTATCTAGCAGTAGCAGCCATGTACTGCCATGTGTAAACCTTTCTGGCGTGCAAAAAATAAAAACGAAAGTTTATGCGGTAGTGACATTAAAATGCCCGAGAAGATTTAGTCATGTCCATTGTGCCGCGCATGACCCGCTGACGTCGCCGCGAAGCAGCAAGCTAACTTTAACCACCGCGAGTCAAGTCGAAGTACTCGCTTTTTTTTTGGGGGGGGGGGGGGGCTCTCGCGTCATGCTTGCTCTATCTTTGCGAACGTGGCTGTGTTCGGCAGCTGTGACTAGATGGGAAACTGATACAGCTTTACACTTGAAGAGCGTCCCTCGGTGTTTTCTGCATCGTTAAGGCAGCCCACAACACAATACTTCGGACCTCGCCGACGCTTCCGTGGGGCCACTTCTTCCATCTCAGAAAGGCAACTTCACACAGCGAGCGTCTCGTTTCAGCGCGCCAAGCAGACTGCACGGCGCCTGCAGAACGCGTTGCGCGCGTGTCGCGCGCGCTCCCGGAAACCTCTCCCGCGTCTCTCCTCAAGTGTTCCCGAGCTCGCCGCCAGGGCCAGGCGCGACGTTTTCATCGCTCCGCAAAGTTGAGCGATATTCTAGGCATTCTAGGCACTATACTTGAGCTTCGGTTCCAGCTGGGTGACCTGACGGCATGGACTCTACCGATCCCCGCCACGTTGAGCCTACATGATGATGCGCTCGCTTCGGGCGCTGTTCCGCTGTTTGTGTTCGCTTTCTGCTCCTCTCAGGCTGCACATGAATGACGAAAACAGAATCGGTAATGTTCCTGGTAAAACAATAAATGTTTACTTCTGCTTCTGCATTGATTGATATGTGGGGTTCAACGTCCCAAAACCACTATATGATTATAAGAGACGCCGTAGTGGAGGGCTCCGGAAATTTAGACCACCTGGGGTTCTTTACCGTGCACCCAAATCTGAGTACACGGGCCTACAACATTTCCGCCTCCATCGGAAATGCAGCCGCCGCAGCCGGGATTCGAACCCGCGCCCTGCGGGTCAGCAGCCGAGTACCTTAGCCACTAGACCACCGCGGCGGGGCGACTTCTGCTTCTGCATAATCACGCACTCGGCGCAGGCAATATGGGAAATGGGTGAAAAGTCCATGTCACGTTGTTAACCCCGACGATGGATTACATTTCTAGCTACGGCAGCCGAATTTCGGCGGGTTTTAAAAGCAAAAACACAATTCTGCTTGGATACGACAACACATCCACATTGAGACGACACACATGGGATTTGAGACGAAGGACACAGTATTTACATCATTAGGTTGAGGTGTTCATGAGTGATTTCTATAGAAAATATGAGGGTTTACCCTCCTCTAGAGCTATTTGTATTGGAAGAATCCACGTATCTTCGGACACTGTATTCGCTGGTGTACCAACACTGGCGCTTGCTTGTATTATCGGGAATTGCAAAATATATCATATGCGCTCGCACTATAATACCACAGCCGCTGTTGTGCCTGTTTTTCTCACGTATGACCACTCTAAAACACGTTGCTCACATTCGTGTTCTCTGGCAATAAATTTGGAGCTTCATTTCACGGAAATTATGGAGGTTAAGCGTTTGTCGAGGTTTTGTGCGGGAAATTCTCGTTGCTGTCAGATTCTATCTTCGTGCAGAATCGTAGCAAACGGTGCCGTTGCACTTGTAACTACCAGTGAGATATGCAACCTCATAAATTAATTTTCCTTGAAGCTGATCACCTGTTCGTGGAGATGACCTACGAGACCAGCAGTCGCCTCATCGAGGCAAGCCCCGCCGCGGTGGTCTAGTGGCTAATGGTACTCGGCTGCTGACCCGCATCGGTCGCGGGTTCGATTCCCGGCTGCGGCGGCTTGCATTTCAGATAGAGGCGGAAATGTTGTAGGCCCGTGTGATCAGATTTGAGTGCACGTTAAAAACACAGGTGGTCGAAATTTCTCGGAGCCCTCCACTACGGCGTCTCTCATAATCATACGGTGGTTTTGGGACGTTAAACCCCACATATCAATCAATCATCAAGGCAAGGTAGTTTAATTACTACTTGGGACATGTCGCTGGCTGTGCCTCAAAGATGTTCATTTCAACTTCCTGGCATTTGTGTGTAGAATTGTCGCTAGCAGCGGTGCTCCCATGTAAAGCGAACATTGCTAACCTCTGACAGTGTGTAGATCACCCCAGAATTTCACGCAAATCAGGGTATACGACTACAATATCCCTGCGACTGTTGAGAAGAAGCATGTACATATGATCTGAGTAAACAAATATATCCCAAAATTTCCGAAAAAAGTTGGGTGTGGCAGTACATATCGTTTATTTTCCGAATATGTGAAGTTCGTGCTTACAGCAGTTAGATTAACCTAAAGCCTCTCGTTGGGGAAAACTCAATTCCTTCAAATCACTTAGATTATTCGCAGATGCAGGTGCAACTTTCACAGTAAAGCGCAATGTACTTAAGGAATTGAAAGCATACTAATTTTATTTGTGGTATTTCGGCACACATATGTTCCCATCCGGGAGTCTATACCTCGTTGTAATCACATGACCACTACTACGTAGA
>WOVY01001159.1:0-95016 GCA_013436015.1 Rhipicephalus annulatus | reverse complement strand
TGTTTCAGTCGATATATCTTGAGCACCTTAATCGTTTTTACTTCATAGCATGTTGAACAGGCTGCTATGACATATTATTTGTGCCGTTTTATTTGACATGCTTCTACAGTGAAATCGAATTTCACAAATTTATTCAATTTGGGCTCGTGCCAAAATCCTTAATAGTTTATATACATAAAAAAAGTAATTTTTACAGTTACATTATCTCATTAGCTTGCCATAAACAACATTTTATCGAGTGCATCCTATAGACATCCTTGAATGAAAATTGTTTGTTTGATACTCTCTAGCTGAGTCGGCGAAAAGCTAAACTAGCACGAACAGGCAAGAAAATTTTCGTCTACAGAAATTAGCAGCAGAGCAAGTTTTAAACACAAAGAAAAATTTGGTGATTTTTTAGCCATTTTGCAAAAAGCTGTTGAAGAGTGAGAATCATTTTAGTGGAGAGTTGTAGATTTTGTCTGTCTGGCTTTTCCCCTGACATGTTACTCCAATATTGGGTGATACTATGATATATGCAGTGATAACACATAACACATACACTCCACATGTGCACTACACTATTTACGATGTTTCGTTCAGATTTGGGGCCCAAAAGAATGTCAGTAGCACTTTTGTGGCATGTAACGCACTGGAGCTACTTTGCCATGGGCCTAAAATATCTGGTGACTCTCCTTAAAAAGTATAAGTGATTGCTGTCTATATCTAACAAATTCTGGCATTTTGGATTATATTTATCATACCTTTATCTCGTGTTTGTTTGATACTATTGAGATTTGCTGTAATTTTAAACAATCAAAAAATATTCCCCTAGAGTTATTCAAACAAAAGACCAAATTGAATGGTACTACTCGCACATATTACTTGCACTTTTCAAATACTTTCACACCATTAATTCTGACACGTCAACTCTACCATGCTGTGTCCAAACTTTTATTGCATGACTTCATCAGTGTACTGTTATCATTTACTTTAGAGTTTTGCCTCTAAATTTAGTTACAGACTTTAACAAAGTAGTACGACCTTTTCGAGACAGTGTATTGGAAGGCTCCAGACAATTTGAACCCCATTGGGTTCTTTATTGTGCCCTAGTATTCCACCTGACGTGGTTCTCTAGGATTTCACTTCTACAGAAATGCAACCATGGTGCCTGGATTAATCAAAGCTGCATCTATTGGGTGAGTAGGCGAGTACTGTATGAGCCACTGAAGCGGCACCACCTCTGAAAATATAAGTGCATACATGTGCACCAGCCTATACATGCAATGCTTCTCTTGAATAAAAAATTTTTTTGTGGCTAAAGTATTTTTCTTGCTATTTTTTTCTTCAGGCTTAGAAATGGCATAAAAAAGACATTCACAAACTTTATTGATAATGACTAACCAGCCTAAAATTCATAAAGCGGTTTCATTTAAAAGGGAAGGAGACTTTGGTACATTAGAATTGTCATTTACTGATTTTCTTGCAAGAAATGCCTCAAGGCCCTTACTTGTAGGGATATATTACATAAAGAGGAGGGAAAAACAGATAGGCTGTAGCATCAATAAACAGCAGAACAACAATACTCATCAAACAACACCTAAAAAGTGTGACATAACAAACAAAATATACAAAAATGCAATTCTGAAAATAGAAAAGCTCTAGTGAGACAGCCTACAAATGGGTAATATTTTTAATAAGTTTATTAAATTTAAGTGTATTAATTTTAGTTGCAATATAGGAGGCAGCCAGTTCAACTCGATAATGGTTTTAGGATGAATGATTTAGCAAAGATGGAAGTACAGCAAGCTATGTGTTTAATTTTGAAAGGACGATGGTGATGTGGAAATATGATTGGAAAAAAATGAAGTAATGAGTGGCAGTATATTTTTATAAAAAAGAGGTAAACAAACTAGTGTACAATGATGGTAAAGGTTATCAAGACCAGCACAAGCCTTTAGGACTGACACACCAATGAAATGGTAGTAATCAGAAAAAAAAATCTGTTGCATTTTTTTGGAGAGATCGATGTTACCTATGATGTAGGCCTAATCCAGGTGCCACATCTATGAAGTATACTCTATATTTTAGGATGAATTAAAGTAAAGTGGGTGAGATTAAGCACCTGTGCAGGAGCATGTTGTAGATTACAATTTGAGAGGCAGAGAGGTAGTGGCAACTACAAAGCGAAATAGGTATGACGGCTCCATGTCAGGTCAAACATAGAATGAACATTTAAATAGTTGTCAGTGCAAGCTGAATCAACATTTATGTATTTGGAGTATGTGAAGTTCAGAAAGCAGCATGAAACTTTTTGTAAACGTGACAAGTTTAGCCTTACACTTATTTAGAAATGTAGCCATGATGAGCACCAAGTTGTAATTGAACAGAGGTTGCTTTATAATAACTGATAGCCAGAGTTACTTTTCATGGCTCAGTACACTACAAATGAGGTCATCAGCGAAAAAGTCTAGTTTGAGAAAAAATACATTTAGGCAAATCATTAACAAATATTAGAAAAGAAACAGGGGACCAAGAAACTTCCTGCGGAGTACCGAATGTTACTTGAGCTGTCGAAGAGTTAGAGCCATTAACAGAGGTGAATTGACTGCGATATCAGAGGAACCCTCGTATACTAAGATGTGTGTGTGAATGTTCAGTGTGTTAACTACAAAGTCTATGGCCCGTATTCACAAACCAACCTTGGCCTTTCCTCGAGTTCTCCTCAAGCTTTTTGTACCCTCTACTTGTGTTATAAAGGCAACAAAAATGGTAAGGAGGTAAAAAACTACAACAAGACTGGTTCACGAATACTGGCCAACTTTGTATATCAAGCGCAATAAAGGCCTTACAACCGATAACAAAAACTTGAGGTAACACCGAGGATGGTTAGTGAATACAGGCCTATGGTCGGAGACCCAATCAGTGCACTGAAAAAAACTGGAACAAGGTTCAACCTGAAAGCCAGTGTCTAATAATAAGCCATGAGTAAATTATGTCAGCTGATGATCACAAGGAAATTCCTTACAGAAACTGTGCTATTTAAACATGATGTATCTTGAAATAATTATTTATTTGAGTTTGAATGATGCCTTCGAGGAAGCTTGGAAAAGTGTAGTGAAAGGAATGAGTCTGTAGTTTAGAGAATCAGGGCAGGTGCCTGATTAGAACATTGCATAACTTGGCTTCACAACCAGTGATGAGGAATGCAGCAAAAGGATAATGATCAAAAAAAAGTGCAGTAAAGGCTTCAAAAATGCTCCCAAATATATTTTAATATATCGTGGCTAAAAACAAGAACAATCTATACTTGCAGCATTTTTATTGTTGTAATAAAGAAAAAAATACCATCTTTACTGACGACTACAAATTTATTGCATAGAATAGAGAAATATGAAATGAACTAAAGATTCGAAAAGGAGTAACCATTTCAAGTGTGAAACAGATGAGAATGCTTTTACATAAGATTAGGCAGAATAGACGCCATTCAGCTAGTCAATGTTCAGATGGATCAGGATATAAATGCGGCTTATATTACATTCCAAAATCTCCAGGGTTTATTACATAGCACAGTGGACAAGCAGGGGCGTCTGCATAAGCAGGCGTTTAGGTGTAGTGACACCACGGACCCGATCTAAGGGGGGGGGGGGGGTTCTCACCAGAAATGGATTGGCCACCCGGGTGCAGTATCTGGCACTACCTCCTACTTGCATACGTCAAATAACTCACGGCCCTCAGTCCCCAGCAGCATGCGAAGCAACTGACCCCAGCGGCGGTCAGATCTGCAATGCAGCAGAGGGTGCTAAGAATCTCTGGATCCAGACAGGCCACCATTGGAACCTGAACTTGACAACGTTTAACACTAGACCTTATCTAGTGAGGGAAGCCTAGCTTACTACTCGATGAGCTAGAGGGTGTTAAATGGGATATAATAAAACTCAGTGAGGTTAGGAGGACAGATGAGGCCTATACAGTGCTATAGAATGGGCACCTCCTTTGCTAACGAGGTTTGGCTGACAGAAGAGAACCTGGGAGTGGGGTTCCTAATTCACAGAAACATAGCTGGCACATATAGGAATACTATAGCATTAATGAAAGGGTGGTAGGTATCGTAATGAAAACTCAATAAGAGATACAAGATGAAGGATACAACCTTACGCGCCTACATCCAGCCACGATGACGCATCAGTTGAAAGCTTCTATAAGACGGACGTGGAGCATCAGCAATGAGTAAGGTAAAAACACACTATACTATACTGATGGCAGACTTTAATCAAAGATAGCTGGAGACCAGGCAGTAGAGATTATGGCATCGGTACAAGAATTGCTGAAGGAGAGCTACTAGGTAATAATTTGCAGAACGCAATAATTTACGTATTTTGAATACCTTCTTACCAAAACGAGGAAACCGTAAGTGGAACATGGAGGAGCCCTAATGGGGAAAGTAAGAACGGAATAGACTTTATAATGAGTGCACACCCAGGCACGTGCAGGATGTGAAGTGGTTGGCAGGTGTGATGCAGTGACCATAGAAAGGTACGGTCTCGATTTCACCTAGACTTGAAGAAGGAACGACAGAACTGATACGCAAGAAGCCAATCAATTAGCTAGCACTGTGAGGGAAAGTAGAGAAATTGAGAGTCTGCCCTTCAGAACAGGTGCTCGGCTCTTATCGAGGGAACCAGCCTTAGCTTTGACGCAATGAATAATAATCTGAAGAGTATCATTATGGAGTGTACAGTGGAAGTTGGAGGTACAGTTACTTAGACAGGACACTGCCAAGCTGTCCCAGGTAGACGAATAACCTCATTAAAGAGCGTCAAAGCATGAAAGTCTCAAGTACAACAGACAAAAATAGAACTGGCAGAACTTTCGAAGTTGATTAATAGGCGTAGGTATTCGATGTAAGAAGGTATAACATGGAGGGAATTGAAACATGTTCTGAAAAATGGAGGAAGCGTCAAAACAGTGAAGAGGAAACTTGGAATAGGGAAAAATTGGATATATGCACTAAGGGACAAAGAAGGCAAAAATAACTACCAATTATTGATAGGATAGTTAAAATAACGGAGGAGTTTTACAGAGATCTGTACATAGGCCAGGACAACCACGACCTTAATACTATACGAACTTGCAGTAACCCAGATGACAACCCACCAGTATGATAGAAGGAGTCAGAAAGCTTGGAGAGCATGCAAAGAGGCAAAGCTGCTGGTGAGGATTAGGGTAACATCAGATCTGCTGAAGATGGAGAACAAATTGGTTAGAAAAACTAGCCACCCTATTTAGAGGTGTCTCCTGACGGGAAGGATACCAGAGTCTTGGAAGAATGCTAACATCATCTTATACATAAGAAAGGAGATGACAAGGACTAAAAGAATTACAGGCCGACCATGTTGCTGTCCGTAGTATACAAGGTATTTACAAAGGTACTTGCTAACAGAGTTATTAAAACATTAGAATTCGATCAACCAAAGGAACAAGCAGGATTTCGAACAGGATACTCAACAATCGACCACATTCATACTATCAATCAAATAATAGAGAAATGCTCAGAATATAACCAACCACTATTCATACCCTTCATAGATTACGAGAAGGCGTTTTATTCAGTAGAAATATCATCAGTCATGCAGACATTGCGGAATCAGAGCGTCGATGAAGCATATACAAAGATCCTGGAATACATCTACAGGGGATCAACTGCTGTCCTAATGCTTCATAAAGAAAGCAACAGAATACCAATCAAGAAAGGTGTAAGGCAGGGGGATAAAATCTCCCCAATGCTATTTACCACGTGCTTACAGGAGGTTTTCAGAAGCCTAGAATGGGAACAGTTAGGGATAAGAGTTAATGGAGAGTACCTTAGTAACCTTCGCTTTGCCGATGACATTCATTGCTGAGTAACTCAGGGGACTAATTCCAACTCATGATTAAAGAATTAGACAAGGAGAGCAGAAAGGTTGGGTCTTAGAATTGATCTACAGAAACAAAAGTAATGTACAATAACCTCGGAAGAGAGCAGTGCTTCCAGATAGTTAATAGTGCACTTCAAGTTGTTTATTCATTTTTATTTCATAATACCCCTAAAGGCCCCCGAAAGGGTATTACATAGGGGAACGGACACATGAAACAAATTTTTGTACGCTTATACAGTCTAAAAACAAGATTAAACAAAATAATGAAAGCGAGCTAAATACAAAAAGCAACAACAACAACCAAAATCAGATACTATGAAAAAAAATGAAGTAGAGATGAAATATTGAATACTGGAAACATAAATTAAGGGCACTAACAAATACAGTATACAAGGAAAAAAAACTAAATGATGGCATGATCTTAAGATACAAAAGTTCACAATTAACACATAATAATACAAATCAAGGGTGTACAATGGTCATGAAAAACATTAACACATGGTAACAAGAAAAATAAACACTGATGTACATATGAAGAAGCCTAATGAGAGTACGCGCGGTGGATATCTAGTCGGAAATATTGAGTAAAAAGTTCGTTAAATGTTGGGAAATCTGCTTGAGTGGCAATGTGGGATGGCAAGCTATTCCATGCAACTATTGTTCGGGGAATGAAAGAATTAGCGTAATGAGCTGAGCGCAAGTTATACATTTTATCTTGAAGATATGGTCTGTGCGTGGAAAGATGACTGTTGGTGCTTCGAAAATGCGGTGAAGGTATGGGTATGATAGAGCTTGTGGAGAAGCGAAGGCGGGCAGTTCTGCGGCGATTAGTTAAGTCGTCAAGCTGAGCGCGAGTTTTTAGTAAAAGACTATGTCTACTTAGTGCAGGTAATAACCACGGAGCCGGAACCAAGAGATTGAAGTAACTAGAAGAATAGGAATGGGGTGGAGCACATTTGGCAAGCACTCTCAAGTTATGACAGGTAGATTGCCACTATCCCTCAAGAAGAAGATATATAACTGCTGTATCTTGCTGTACTTAGCTATGGAGAGAAAACCTGAAGACTTACAAAGAGGGTTCAGCTTGAATAGAGGATGACGCAGCGAGCAATGGAAAGAAAAATGGTAGGTGTAACTTTAAGAGACAAAAAGAGAGCAGAGTGGATCAGGGAACAAAACGGGGTTAAGCATATCATAGTTGAAATCAAGAAGAGGAAATGGACATGGGCTGGGCATGTAGTGCATAGAGAGGAATATTGCTGGTCGTTAACGGTAACTAACTGGATTCCCAGAGAAGGCATGAGAGTTAGCGGGAGACAGAAGGTTAGGTGGGCAGATGAGATCAAGAAGTTTGTGGGTGTAAAGTGGCAGCAGCAAGCACAGCATTGAGTTAACTGGCGGAACATGGGAGAGGCCTTTGTCCTGCAGTGGACGTAGTCAGGCTGATGATGATAGTGGACAGCACCTCAACTGACGGCTTGAGGCTTTGAGCATTTTTCTGTAATCCATATCACTTGCTGTTAAATTCCCAAGGATTAATAGGGTACAGTGTAGACCTACACAGACATTTTTGTTTCTTCTTTTTATTGGCTCTTTGAGGCAAAAATGCACATTTACTACACCGTACTTTTGTAACAGGTATGTGTCATATCATGAGTTCGGGTAGTTTTGAGCGGCGTCTAATTTTGTTCAAAAAAATGGGGAGAACATACAGCTAAGAGGCTCTCAGAAAAAGAAGTTTCAAGGTTTATCTCATCAAAATCAGAACCTACAATTTGTATAGGTTTCGTAATAAGCTGAGTTAGGCGAAAGTCTTAGCAAGCTTTTATAGTAAGGCATGGGCTACCTTATCACTAGCCGAGATAGATAAAGTGACAAAACTGAAGCCTGGAAGTTTAAAATCGCCGAACGTTTATAACTAACACTAAATTGGCGTAGGTGAGGAGGCGACAAAATTTGTCAGTAGGCCATCATATAAGGTCAGGAGGATTTTGCCCGGTCCTTTAGACCCACATGTTTTTTGTCCTGCCACTGTTGAGCTTCAGTTATGAACTAAGTAGCCAAGAAGGGCATTTCTTAATCTGTCTATGTTATGAGAGATTAAAATGCATGTGTCGTATCAGTTTAGGTCATCGTGCACAATGAATGCATGGATCCGATGCAAGCAAATCAACGCAATACAGGCATCACACATGAAGCAAGCACTTCAGCTCCTTAGTCAGACATATGATCGCAGCACTTCCAACCATGCCCTGGTCACCATCAATAGCGAGACGTGAAGACTTCGTAGATCATGTGAGTTTTTCGACAAAATTGTAGTGCTGTTGTTATCTAGCTGCTATAGGCAACATTAAAAGAGGCTCTCGTGCAGTGCCAGGATTGCCAGCCTAATGCTGACTGTACTAACATTGTCGTCACAGGTGAAATTAATGAATTAGTGTGGTTTTAATGTTGGGTGTTGCATTAATTAAATTGATGGCAACCTGTACAGTATGGCTAGTAATTCAAGTAGTAATGGGTTAGTCATTTTTATCTCATTTGTGAAGAAAAGGTTGGATAAAAACAGCTTGCATACCTTTCTCTTATGTTGATGATAATAACCTTTCTACTTGGAAAAGGTTTCTACATGCATACGAAGCTACAATAGTCAGCCCTGTCCATAGCTGTACAAGGTTTGCAAGTCCTACCTGCGAACCAATCGCTGCACTATAACGCGCTAAAAAAGAAAAGAAAACCGAAGAGCACCTGCAAGTGCTTTATATGGCAGTCTATTTGCGAACATATTCAACTCATACTTAGTGGAAGTGCAGCAGCAAATCGTAGCCGCATGAATTAAGATGTGTGACCCTGGGCATGAGGGAGGTCAAGCTGGTTTGCTTGGTGGTCCAGACACGACTACCCGGTCTAGAGGCACAAGCGACAACATGGCCAACATTCCAGATTTGTTTAAAAGAAATAAGCGGACCATCTCTTCCTCAGAGTGTAAGCATGTAAACATTTTAATATCCAGTGCAAGGGTATAGTTAGCACAGAAGCTTAACATGGCATGCATAGCACGTACATAAATGACTTTTTGTTAACTTTTTCATATAAGGCGATCAATAATGTGCTGCATGAAAACTGAAAATTGCATACGCAAGTTGGATCGCATTCTTGATTTTAGCAGCGCACTGAAAGATCCTCGTCCCTCAGAGCACTGCTGAAATCAATAACAATAATGTACTGTCTGCGACACAAGTTAACAAGTTTCTCCTAAGCACACATTGGACTGATATTCCTGAATGCCGCCTCCTTTGATTTCGAATGTTTGATTATCCTCGCAGAATAGGACATTTATACGCTTGTTCAACAATCGATGCACTTTCTTGCCGAGACGTACAAGGACACACAAAACTCCAGGCCCGTAAGCGAAAACGATGCAACTGACTGCATCGTTTCCTCCGCCACTGGGTAAGCAATGCTGTTCACGCTATTTATTGAGGCTCTGATGACAGAAAAGCGCGCTGCAGTAGACGTGGTACCAGAACAGCATCACTGGACGCATAGATTTCGCGAACGAAAGGCAAGGATGCCCATTAATTTGACACCAGACCACCGATTTCCTCTCTGTCTACCAAAGAAACACTCTGTCGACAGGCAAGGATGCACATTAATTTGACGCCAGACCACCGATTTCCTCTCGGTCTATCAAAGAAACACTCTGTTGACGTTGCGATGCAGATTTATCACACGGTGTTCGGCGAATGCTGTTGACATGGCACATTGCGATGTAGAACGTACACATGTACTGTACAATATTGTGTGCGATACTGTACGTATGTGTACTGTATGTGTACAATACTGTACACATGTACTGTATTAGGGTAAGTCGTAGGATCAAAATACGCTCCAAACCGAAACCAGGGGCAAACCCGCTGCACCCTCGAGCACAAAACAAACAATCAACTTATTTTCCTTTAATAATACTTATAAACCAACAAATAATTTATTAGGTTATTAATTGAGCAATATATACTAATATTACAAAAACAATATACAAAACAAATATTTTTATACAATGCGTTAATAATTAATTTATGCACTATAAAAAAACACGTTACAACACTTGTTTTAATACAATTTTGTAAATTTATTGCATTATAAAGTAATTATTTGCACGTTTAAATAGCTTTACGTTAATTTTTTTAAAGTGACGTCACTTCCGTGCGGCGCAGCAGCCAGTTTGTGTGGGGATGGCTGCTGCGCCGCGCGGCGCACGAGATGCTGCCTTTTTCTTTTCCCGAGGGAGGCGTGATTGTGGCGTTGTTTCGACATTTCGGAGTCAAAATTTGTTATTTGTGCAACATAGATATAAATGAAAAGTTAGGGAAGGGCGGCGGGGCGGTTGTTCTATATTTGACACAACTCCACCCCTTTCTTTTGTTCGTTGAGGAGCTTTTTTTATTCGAAATGGGGCAAATCTAGAACCGTAAAAAAGCTGCCTTGGCATATACATGCTATCAACGTTTTTCTAGAACAGTGATAAGTATAAAGAATGTTTAAATTTTACTGTTTTAGAGGAAAGGTGAACGTATGTATGAGCCAATTGAGTGTCATTGGTGTTACTTTCGGGTCAGGATTCGGCCTATTTCGCACAAAAAAAAATGAAAGCTCCCGATTTGGTTTCTTAAGTATGCAACCACAGGCAAAAATGTACATGCAAATGGGTCAGGCTCCTTTTTTTTTCTCTTTCTATCCCCCTGCATGCATAAATCCTAGCAACACCCCCGCTGTGCTATTAGCTTCTTTTAAATAACACTCTGCCATTCAGCAAGAACCTGGGGACTAGGCTTTTTTTACCGACAAAGTATGAATGACGCTTGCTTTTATTTCAAGTCGTAAATTGTGTGTGCACATAGCAATGTGCGATAATCAGTGCACTGTAACGCCACAGTAACAGCTATCAATTACAATGCTGCAACTAGTTAACTATTCTCCATTCTTGTGGCACGGGTACATTGCGCTAGTGTTGTCTACGATCGTTCACGTGTATATTAAGTGACGCGCAAGCGTTGATATCAAGGATATAAAAAAGAACAGTAAGTGCCCACAGAGTCGTCATACCATTGTACGACTTCACCAGTGCTTAGCGGATGTGCGCTAAGCTTGTCCTGCGGCGCGGCATGCGTGCACAACAGCTGCATTATAGAGTAAGCTTAACCTGTTATTTGTAAACATGCCTAGTTCCACGGTAATGCGAATGCTGCAAACATTCAATTCGAACTCATCCATGTTCATGGATCTAAATATAACTCACTGAATAAATCAGGGACTTGTGTATTCATGCGAAATACTTCAGTGTGAGGAAATATGTGGACCCCCATTAAATATTTGGCCCCGTCGTCGAAAGACGATAGTCTTGCGTGAGGAGAGAGTCAACAGGACATTTATTTGGTGTTCTGCGCAAGAAAATCGGTGAGTGGTATTCTGGAGGCACTGCGTTTGAGTGCCTCGAGCATGCAGCGGAGGCGAACGAGCGCATCAAGTCACGTCACACATGAGACATGAGCGTCATCTGGCAGTTTTCTGAAAAAACAAAAACAAAGCGCATAGCTCTGAGACGGGTGTGTGCGCCTATCTCAGAGGTGATAAGGTGTAGAACGCAAGGCGACGGTAGGTGCATGCCACCACCGTCTCGTCTTAGCAAAGCGTTGGAAACACTCCCCGTTCCGTGCAATAATTGCATGGTCAGCGCAGTGTGATAAGCGCTACGGTCCTTGAAATTAGTTATGTATGTTTTTTCTAGTAAAATATGCACATGCAGAATATATACGTGTTGTTATGGTGCCGCAGACATGCGCAATAATTGCTTTTAATTGACGATTGCACAAGCATGAACGCTCAATCTTGAGCAACATTGGTGGGCACTGCGGATGTGGTCGGCCGTTTCAAGTACCAGATGCCGTATAGAGTGGACAAACAGACAAATGTGCAGGCGGACAGACAGACAGACAGACCAATATTTTTGCGTCGGAAGTCCCCAAGAAACAGTATCGTTTTTAATAAACCAGGAGCTCTGGTACGAAAAACTTAGTGTGATTTCAAATGAGAAAGCGCGCACGATAGCCTGTCGAAAACCACGTGTAATCGTTTCATGTTATGTTTAAGCGCAACCTAATCTCTTTTACCGATGTCTCTGTGAGAAGTAGGGAAGAATCGACGTGAGCGGCAGCAAAATATTTTTAGTAAGAATCCCAAAAACGTAACCCATGAATTAAGTCGTTGAACATGTGAGAAATGTTCTGAATAATGTAAATAGGCAGTGGTATATTAGATATAATACATAGCACGATATATTTTGGCGAATGATACGGGAATTGAAAACAAAGGCCAAAACATAGATATTTTTGCCAGAACTTTGGCATGCGGTTTGATTGCATCCATTGAGATGTGATATGTATTTATGCTCGTAAACTATATGCATATATGATAGGTGCAACATTCAAGGAAACACGCTTGGGTGTAATTTGCGAACATACACCAATAGTACACCTAAAAATGACAAATGGGTGTACAAAAGGTGGAATTGCAGAAATTACACCCGTGCGGATAAGTTTGGCAGAAATAATAGGTGTAAGATGGGTGATTTATTGAAAAATCCACCCTTAAGGGCGTGAAATGATTTGCAGTGTGGGAGCCGTGCCCGAACCTCTGACACTTAAAGCAGGGCCTCGGGTTGGGTATGTATGGTCTAACTGGCAGTTTAAGATATCCTCTTGCTATTTCAGTTGGGAGGGTGCTAGATGCGAAAGTTAGTATGATGTGCTTCGTTGGAATTTCCTTATTTTCTCTTCCTATTTTGATGCGCTGCACCTCAATGAAGTTTTCCTCTTTCCAGCCTGTTAGAAGTTCATCATCAGAGAGGTCCATCAGGTCTCCATCTGATACAACACCCTTCACTGTGTTCAAGGTTCGATGCGGTGTGATTGTGATAGGCTGATCCCCAAATGCTCTGAGTTTATGTAGTTTCTGGTACTGTGCGTTGTCTTTTAATTCGAGTAACAGGTCACCACTGGCAGTTTTTGTGGCCTTGTAGCCTGCGCCCAGCGTTTCTATGAGACATTTGGACACAAGGAAAGGTGAAATACATCTAGCTTTCTTTTCTGTACTTTCACAGTGAATTATGTGGTATTTGGGGAAGTTATCTTTTTTGTTTGGAACAAACTAAAAAATTATCGGTGCGCCACCTCTTGGAGGGGCGATTAGTTGTAAGAGGGCTAGGGGTTCCCATAAATTTGATAGCTTATTCGGCGGCCATGCCAGCCACCCACTACCGAGCCCAACAAGGGGACGCTGTGAGACGCGAAGGAGGCGCAGGCGCCAGCCGTACATGGCCGCTATAACCTAATATATCTATCCAAGGTTGGATATTTACACTAGGTTAACCCTTGCCGCCAGGAAAAATTGGAAGTAAAATGAAGTGAGGAGAAGACAGGAAAGATGTAAAGTGAGAACAAAAGACGCAGATGTAGGGAGAAAGAGATAGGAAAAAGCGACTGCCGATTTCCCCTGAGTGGGTCAGCCCAGGGGTGCCGTCTACGTGAAGCCGGGGCCAAAGGGGTGTGTTGCCTCTGCCGGGGGGCCTTAAAGGTCCAATCACCCAGCGTCGGCTCAACCCCCAGGATCCGCTTTTCCCCGGACACGGCAAAGCCACGCACGGCTAGGCGTGGGAGGGAGTAGAAACTTCCCCGTTAGCTCGGGTCCGTGGTGTCGCTACACACCGAACGCCTACTTGCGCAGGCGCCCCTGCGGGGCAAAAAAACTTCTATACTTGGCTTGGTTTTGTCGCCTTTCACCGTCAACGGCGACAGAGAACGGCAAGTTGTAGCGTTAAAGAGGCTAGTCGTTCCCCTATTTTGTGGCAACCAATTGTTCAACGCTTAAGAAAAAAACTGCTGCCCGACTGCACCGGACCTTTTGAAAATGAAGCCAAACGTTTTTTTTCCTTCTTGTGATTGCCGGCAGTTTGTCCGGCTCGCGACGTAGAGAAGAAACCATTAATATGTTGGTGCAGCGATGGTGTTATGCGAAATTAGGAACAGCTGTGCCTATACATTGCCATGACGCCAGCCGGGTGCACGGCTACTATATTGCGCGGCTACAAGATTTGTCTTATCAAAATGCTATGTTCGAAGACTCGAGTCGGCGACGCGACTGTGTTATAGAAAACTCCATTTTGGGATGCATTTTTTGTCACTCTTAAACTCGATTAAGAGCTCAAATCAAAGCTTAGTCTTCGTACTACTAAGGTCTCTGACCAATTTGCAGAATTAAGTGCGATTTTTATATACAGCGTTTTTTGCCCCTCCCCCCCCAAAAAAAAGACAAGGTGTGATTTTGGTGGCTTCCCCAGGATCCCATCATTTGAACTTCATTCGTCGTGGGAACAAAATTGGAAGCTCGACAACGGTGCTGCATTTGTGAACTGCAGTGCAGCACCCAAAAACTTGTCCCTATAAGAACTTTTGGAATTTTCGCATCTACAATTTTTTATCGTCAAAAAATGACCCTGTCCCAAGGAAAAAGCGCAAGCTTCCAGCCGTGGCCGCTAGGAGCACTGATCAGTAAGTGTCCCTGATTAGAAATTAGATTAGAAATGAAGCAATGTGGAATAGGTAGGCTTGCCTTATAAGCTCACGGGAATACACCAAATCAGGGAGTACAAGGTGCTATGGGTTAGACATCATTTGAGGACAGGGAAGCTAGCAGCAAGATGAAATTTGACAAGCGATTGAGAGAAATGGGGGAGGAGCGTTGGGCTAGGAAGGTTTTCAGCTTCGTGTACATGAAGAATGTCGATACAAAATGGAGGAAGCGAATCAGAAAATTGATGGGTAAATACATGGATAACAGCAAGGGGCCAAACCAAAACAAATTATCGCTTAAGAAGAAGGTGAAGGAAGCTGAGACCGATATGTGGAGAATGGTCATGATTAAGAAGTCCGCACTAGAGATCTATCAAACTTTTATGCAGGAAATTGCCAAGGAAAGGATCTATGATAATACTCAGGGTAGTTCTCTGCTGTTTGAGGTGAGTACGGGAGTATTGCGAACCAAGACACATCGGGCCAAATACGAAGGGTTAGACATGGTATTCAGTGCATGTGAAGATGAGGAGGGAACTGCCGAACACTTGATAATGTTCCGTAAAGGGCTTCACCCTATAATTCAGGATGATGGCGCAGAGTTTTTCAAAGCACTGGGATTTAGGGACAGGGAGGGCAAAATAGACTTTGAGCGGGTAGAATTCACTAGAAGGAGGTTATCTGATTGGCGGCCAAAGTCCAGGCACGATAGAAAATTAAACCATTCACAGCAAAGTACAAGTCCTACACTTCACTATTTAAAGAAAAAAAAGATAAATCTTGTTGTTGGTTCACTAAGTACTACGGCTGTGTGGCGTTAGCCGCCACCCGATCTATAGGGTACAGACACATCAATCCATCCATCCTGACGGGTTCGGTTCAGACTGGCACGGTGGATGAACGAGTTTTAACGCGATAGCGCTGGAGAGCTCTTGTCGCCGAAATCCCGCTGTTGGTGTCGGCGCCGTTAGTTGTGAACGAAAAATCATCTGTGTGTCTGCGACCGAAAAATCAAGTTACCGAGACCACCAAGGGAGGCCGCTACTTGCTCACGCATGCGCGTGCGATCACACTAAAAAAAGACGTGTATTCGAAGAAAAAGTGTCGAAGGTCACAGGCGCTGCAGTGTTTTCGCCCCTGCAACCTCTCCCTGCTTAGCTTCCAGAGCTGTCGGACGAAAGAAGAGACACTGCAATTGCAGCATGCGACAAAGCTTTGTACCTCCACTCGCACTGAACAGATCCTGAAAATTTTTGTGGCGTTAAATTCGTGAGGCAATAAGCTCTACTAGTGAGTTTATTCCATGGTTAATTGAAAAAGTGTTTCAGGGCCCATTTAACGCATTTTGTTCGACAGGTGTCACGACAAAAACAAGCCCATTCGTAGATTTGTAGGCAAATTTAGGAAGCCTCAAAGTACGTCGAAAAAGGCCGGGATAGTGCAGTCATCGCCGCTAAAAACACACAGGAACTTTCAAACAGCTCTAAATATGGGGAACTATGCCCATCTAGCGGAAACATATCATGCCTTTCCAGAGGCGTTGATCAAACAAACAGCGAACGCTAGATAATGTGCGGCTATCTATGAGACATTCTGAGATTCTTTATGGCCTGAGGCATTGCGAGACTCTTCATGGTAAAAAAGTAGAAATCGGAGATGTATCATTTTTCATTCCCGCCAATGCTCTGCCGCTCGCTTACATGCCCGTGCAGAGCACGCGCGGTGAGTTTGATTCACCTCTCAATGTAACGCTCACCGAGGGGCTTCAAAAGATTGCTGAGCTGGACAAGCACTTCAGAAAAACAAATCTAACAAAAGAAGTAGGGCTAGATAGTCTTGTTTGTAAAGTGGAGCAGTCGATAGAAGACGAAGACGCCAGAGTCATTGCAAAATGCAATCACCTAGTCCGGAGCAGACATGGGTACGACGTATGCGTCGAAGTAAGTCTCACTCTGTCGCCATAAAATCGCGTACTCTATCGATGTGCTGCGATGTTTACTAAAAGCATAACTGTTTTCTTGTGGTTTCTAGCAGTAGCAGCCGTGTATTGCATTGTGCAAACGTTTGCGGTGTGATAAAAAAATAAATAAAACGAATTTCATATGGTCATGGCTTCAAAAGGTCCGAGAAGTTTTAGTCACGTCCTGCCTGCCGCTGGAACATGGCGCCCTGACTTCGCCGCGAGGCAGCAAGCTGAGCTTTAACCATCGCGAGTTAAACTGAAGTGCTCGCCCCGTTTTTACCAGCTCCCCTGTCATGCTCGGTTTATCTTTCGCAAAAATGGCTCAGTTTGTCAGCTTTATACGTGGAGAGCGTCAGTTGGTGTTGTCTGCATTGTTGTGGCAGCCGATGACACAACAATACTTTGGACCTCGCCCACGCTTCTGTAAGATCGCTTCTTCCATCGCGGAAAGACAGCTTCACACGCGTTTCGTTTTAGCGTCTCGTTTTAACGCACCAAGCTTACGGCAGGGCGCCCAACTTCCCCGCATCGACTGCTGTGTGCATCGCACGTGCTGCCATTTTGGCGAAACATACTGAATCGCCTGCGCCCTCTGCCGTGCCTATTGTCCGATTCTCCAGAGCTTGTCGCCAAAACCAGGCGCGCCGTTGTCGTCGCTCCGTAAACTTGAGTTTTGGTTACCTAATACGGGGTATTCAGTGAAGGGTTATGCAGTGCGAGCAGCCATTTTTCCATCAAGGAACTCGCTAGTGGGCGCTGCCTGTATAGCGTTTCGAGGCAAGAGAGGGGGGAGCGTAAGAGGGGAGAGTATGGGGGTGCGCATGCGCAATGGAGGAGCAAGAGCCGCCTGGAGCGATGCCTAGAGGAGAGAGAGGGGAGAGTGAGTGTGGACTAACAGATGCTTCTGGCTTCAGCGTTGTGAGGTGAGAGAGGAGGGAGCGTAGGAGAGGAGAGAGCGGTGAGGACCCACACGCGTGGTAACGGTGGTCAAGACGCACACGGGATTAAGGTAGACCCTAAGACACTTCACATCTAAAAGACTACCCAGTGGCCGTGCTACTGTGAAGGCAGTATTGAAAAACTTCGAACGGCCATGTGGGAACATGGCATGTCACTCAAGGGCAGGTTTAAAGTAACCTTTTACAGAGTAAGCCACGAGGGAGCGAAGTACCGATAAAAAAATTAGGTTCTGCTATAGTATTCGCTGAGTTCGATTTAATGCGCAGTAACAAATCAAAACTGTCCACTTTGGTTTTCCTAATATGTTAAACGCCTATTTTGTATTATCTATCCCGATTTAATTAAACGACTTAGAAAAACATGCAGTATTTTGAGAATGAATGAATTATGCGTTTTATAAAAGCACCTTTATAACAATGATCAGAAACGCATACCAGCCATTTATTGTTCATTTGGCTTTCATTAAGTAATGGTGAAAAACCTGAACTAGCTAACCTGCACTGCTGTTTTCTTTGCCCTGGTTATCAATATAGCACAATAACAACAGTGTACTCTACGTTTTGCTCACCAAGTGCAAATCTCGTCATGGAATCTCAGCAATAACCTCTCAATTCTTTATATTATTATGTGTTTTGAAAAAGGTGTGCGACAAAAAAGTCGAGCCAGAGTTTTTAGTGAAACATTTCATCTCATGAATGCTGAAATCCTAATGAACTTCTTTGTTTGATATCCTTTTCAGAAAGACTTTTCTAGCGAAGCAGCAAGAGTTATTCACCCACATGTTTTTTCCCAAGATGGTCTACGACAGCAACACTTTCCAGTTCTTCAGAGCACACTTTGTTCAGGGTATCATAGATGTCTTCATACTTGGGCAAACTTTGGGACTAGCAAAGTCGGAGTTACTGTGTTGCAGTATTGTACAGAACAGAACAGAAGGTTTTATTGTACTAAATGAAGAAGAATACATGTGCATGATATACAGAAAGAGGTCCCATAGTCAGAGACTGCAGGGGGACCTCTTGTACAATGTAGAATTGAGAATGATTGTAATGTACATAGCAGGGAGACAGAGCTACAGTAAAATGCAATCGAAACAAATAAAGTAAGAATATACCCTTGTAATCTCACAGAAACAATTTAAAAGTAAGAATAACGTGCTAACTTCAATGACAAATGATTACAGAACGCAACTCATAATGAACAGGAATCAATTAAGAAACAGCAAAACAGGCTAGTTAGTTGACATGATATGATTTTTTAACTTCGATTTAATTACCTTCAGGGAACGGCATACTTTAATGTCGGAAGGCAAACTATTCCAAAAAGAAATTCCGGAAAAATGAATGGTTTGTTTGCCATAATTGGTGCGAACTTTTGGCAGTAGAAAGTTATTGTTAAGGGCAAACCTTGTGAAATTGTTATTTGAGAGAATGGTAGTGAAATGTGGAAGTTGGTTATTTATAGTTCTATACATGTAAATACCAAGGTTATATTTAACTAGCTCAGATACAGTTAATATATTGTTTTCGTGAAGTAGTGACCTAGTGTTAGAGAGATAAGGGCTTGATGTGAGAATTCTTATCGCTTGGTTTTGAATTGCCTGAACTGAGGTAAGATGAGTGGTGTATGTGTTGCCCCATGAAGTAATACAGTAAGAAATGTGCGAATGAACAAAAGAAAATACAGTGACATAAGTATTGATGGATTGAAATAAACACGAGATTTAATCAGTAGTCGAATGCCATACGTCATTTTTTTCCTAATATATGCAACATGACGGTGGTATTTCAAGTTACTGTCGAGTTCAACGCCTAGGAATCTACAGCAGTCGCTCACAGGGATGTCAATACGCGCAATTATAACAGGAGGGATAGAAGGCAAGGGTTTTTGTGGAGAAGAGAAGACAACAAATTTTGTCTTAGACGTGTTAATTTCTAACATGTTATTACTGCACCACCGAACGAGCTGTGCCAGATCAAAGTTTAGTTTTCCAGTTAAGGATGTAATACTGCTATTGGAGTTAAAAATTGTGGTGTCGTCGGCGTATAATATACAACTGGATGAAGAAAGGCATTTCGGCAAATCGTTAATATAAAGTAAAAACAAAAGGGGCCCCAGAATGGACCCCTGGGGTACACCAATATTAGTTAATGTGGTTGAAGAATATGCATTAGAAATTACCACCTTCTGTGTCCTGTTGCAGAGATAGCTACGCAATAATAGTAATGTTGGGCCAGTTATACCAAATGCTTCAAGTTTATTGAAAAGAATGTGATGATTGATTGAATCAAAAGCTTTAGTTAGGTCGATGAAAACACCGCCCGCATAGTAACCGTTGTCAATAGCCTTTTTTAATTGGTCAGTAAGTGAGATTAGCATTGTATTCGTTAGTAAAAATAACTAAGTACGTTACTCGTTACGCCGCCAACAAAAAATTGCAACGCGTCACCGTTACAGTTACCGAAAAAAAGTAACGGACGTTATCTCTGCTGTTACTCAACAAAAAAAATATCAATCATTCTGTTTTTGCTGCAGGAACCTTCGGTTAGAATATATTAAAGCTCACACTTATTTTTCACACAAAACTTCTAAGCCAAACGACAGTTTTACCGAAAATGTCGATTGAACTTTTTTGTACAAATGCATTGAATCTTAGCAATACCACAGAGCTTAGGCTAGTTGTTTCTATAGTTGCATGTCATGGCTTCGGACTCTAGTACATGGTGAAGCTATTGGTCTCAACATCACGTCTTTCACAATACGAGGTTCAATGATGAACGTCTTAATATGAATTCTTACAAACTAGCCCACTTATCTGTTCTCCTACGAATAAACGCTCTCCGCTAAGACGTATCACTGGACTCTCAAGAAATTTATGGCAATTCTTTCAGCGTGCTTCTCCTGGCTAAATAAACGCGCAAACTTTGTCAAAGTAAAGCATTGTTTTAATTGCCTAGTTTTTTGGAAATGTACTTGAGAACAAACAATTCTTGTTCATTTCAACCAGTTTACTTAGCGAAAAACTTGGAAGTATTTATGCGAAGGGGTTCAAGATCAGCCTCACTCACTCAGAAGCCTTTTAATTAGAAACTTTAACGAGAACGCACTCTGCCATTGCTGCATAGGCTAAATTCAGCACGCGAACAAATTACATGCTCATAATTCAGTCGGCAAAAAATTTAGTCATACCATCGGCAACTTTCGTGGTACAAGACAAATTGGGGCGCAAAAGCGCTTCGTCATCTCTCTACGCCTCCACAGGAGAAAAAATGTCTATAAGACCTTTTTCACGGAGAGAAGAATCGCGTTTTTTTTCTGGGTTTTTGGGCGGAGGTACAAAAGCTGGCTTTCGTCTCTGTGCCGGTACAAAATCATGGTTCTGTCGAGTACAGCGCGGCAGCAATCAGAATGAATAGCCAGAAAGCCGTCCGTCTTGTTCCGAACAATATTGTCGTGCTCTCGGAGACGTTCATTGAGACACCTGCCTGTCTGGCTGATGTGACGGGCTCCACACGACAAAAGCACTCTGTAGGCTACCACCCCTTCCCCTTACACACATTACAGAAACCGATTACGATGTCTTACCTGGCCTCCAAGCTCGCGTCTCGGGACTGGACAGCTCCTCTGTGAGAGCGAGGCTAACTTGTCTTGGGCCGAAAAAACGTCATGGGCACCAACGTGCCGGTCGATCTTTTTCGAACTGTGTGGAGAAAGCTGATGTTTGAAAGAAATTACCACGACTTGTTCGCGTCTGTGGATGCTTTCTTGTACACTAATATCTGCAGCACATCACACGTGTCTCTGAGCTCTGTAGATGCTTTCGGCCACAGTAACCTGCTAGTCTCAGGATAGCCAGCCTTTTCAAGACAAGCCACAGTGCACTATACCGTCTTATGTCCGCGCAGGGAATCAGTGCCTCCTAAAGATACCCCCGCTACCCCCCAAACTCCTCAAATTAAATCCCGTCTCTGATTTTTTTGTCAATGCGTGGCAAGGAACAGCGGTCCGACGCTGCAACAAAGGAATTCGTCGGGGTGAGTTCTAGGAATGTGGCACATTCGGAATGAAAAAGTAACGAGTAACGTGTCACCTTACGTTACCAAAAAATGTTAACGGAAGTATGTTACCCGTTGCAGTTCCGAAATTGTAATGAGTATGTTACTAAGTTACCAAAGAAAGTAACACGTTACCGGTATAATGAAGAAAGGGTGACAACACCAGAGAACAACAAGCATCATCGCAGAGTAAGGCAACACGAGATCCGTGATCGAGCTCCACCATCTTCTTCGTCTTGTCGCCATCTCGAATCTTGCACCTGCCCGTTAGGTTCACCAAATAAACCTCTTTACATTTGGTGGATCGTGCTGGGTAACCACATCGCCTACACCCTGAAACTCTGATCCCGCACCCTGCCGTCTACCATGCAAGTTGACGCTGCCGAACAAACAGTACATCTCACGGCCACTACTTGCCCCAGCCCGGTTCACCAGCGAGACCCCCCGATCTTTGCGGACACCGTAGACTAGGATGTCGAGGACTGGCGGGCGTCATACGAAAAAGTCAGTGAACCCAACAGGTGGGATGACGCTGCTAAGTTGGGCACTGTCAATTTTTATCTCACCAACGTGGCCAAGCTGTGGTATACGAACACCGAAGCCGAGTTCGCGAACTGGTCCGCCTTCAAGGAGGTGATATGTGCCGTTTTTGGTGACTCTACCTTACGGAAGCTATGCGCCGAACAACGTCTGCGCACACGGGCACAGGAGCCAGGCGAAAATTTCACCTCGTATATAGAAAATGTGATTGATCTCTTCCGGCGCGTCGATGCTTCCGTGAGCGAGAGTGCAAAGATACAGCACATCTTCAAGGGCATCGACGATGACATTTTCCAGATGCTTCTCGCGAAATCTCCTAGCACTGTGGCTGAAGTAGTGACTTTGTGTCAGAGCTATGAAGAATTGCGCAGGCGACGACCTCAGACACGACGCTCATTCCAGAAAATTCAACCAGTGACTGCCCTAGACGTCATGACTGACCAGACAAATCTTCTCACACAAATGAAAGGCTTCGTGCGAGAGGAACTGGCTCGGCAGCTTTCTCTACTGCCTTTTGCTCAATGCAAGGAGCTCTCGCGGCGACAGCCACTGCGACACCCACCACCATTGGCTCCCATGCTCCAACATGTGGTCCAGGAGCAAATTTTCGAGGCTATGCCGGTGCCCTTGCAGCAGCCCCCCGCCACCGTGCCTCTTACGCTGAGGCACTAAAGCGGCAGCAGCTACACCAGCCCCCGCCGTTCTAGAGACTGCCACATACCTCAGCCTTGACTCAGCCATTCACCGCCTGTGTTCCTCCCAATGCTACCACAGCCTCAACTCACCCGTCCGCTGCATGGGCTGTTCGCCTCGTCGCCAATAACCGGCCCATCTGTTTTGCGTGCGGCGGTCCTGGCCATATCGCCTGATACTGCCGTTGTCGCATGCCGGGATACGCAGACGTCCTGATACAGAACAGCTTCATGGACCTTCCTCCATCTCGTCTAGAAAATTCGAATCCCCAGTCAAGCTGGTCTTCACGGGAATGCCCACGTACTATGTCTGGTCGCTCAGCTTCACCCCGTCGTTGCTCCCTGTAACCCATGCGTCGTCGGCCGGTTCCTGAACACGAAGAAAACTAACCGCCGCAGTTCAGGAGGCAAGAACTGCACCGTCGAAATGCTGAAGTCCTAGAACATTGCTGTCGAATATTGATGAAGTTTTTGTAGAAGGTACTCGAGCATATGCTCTAGTGAATACCGGTGTGTCCGTTTCCGTGATAGACGCTTAACTTTACCGCAAGCTCTGAAAAGTGTCTAAGCCTTTTGATATAATGTCCCTACAAGCAACGAATGTGGACCCGGTTCGGCCTGTAGCCGCCTGTACTGTCCGACTGATCATCGCGAAGGACCACTACACTGTTTAGTTTATTGTCCTTTCGTCATGCTCACACGACATCATACTGGATGGGACGAGATTTTTTATCGCGTAACCACGCCGTTATTGATTGTGCAAGATCGAAACTTGAACTCCTCCCGTTTTGTGAGCAACCAACCAACCACATTCAGCCCGCCGCACACAAACTCGTCGTAAAAAATGCACTGAAATTCCTCCGACAGCAGCTGTGTTGCTCCCCGTGTTCTGTGATGGCATTAGGGACGAATCTGCATTCTGTAAACCATCAAACCTCTTACTTTGTCGAAGATCACTTCTTATGCCTTATTCAACCCTCTCCACTTCTAAAGAAAACAGTGCTCTTTGCCTCCTCCATCTCCTTCAATATCCCGTCGAACTGTTTCAAGGTGAATCTCTTGGACACGTGCGTGCCATTGATAAGGAACAAATTTTTACCATGCCGTCAGATTGTTCCGGTGACTACGACGGCATCAGTGCCCTCAACCCTTCCAGTGCACCACCTTCCGAGCTTTTCGATTCATCGATCGCCGACGGACTATCGCCATCTGAACGCTCTGAGCTTCTTCAGCTGCTCTATCAGTTCCGTAAATCCTTTGACGTTGCTCAACCTACCCTTGGCCAAACTCCCAGTTTTTTTCACTGCATCGACACAGGTTCCAACGCGCCAGTACGACAGCAACCATCCCGTGTCTTCACCTCGGAACGTTAGGTTATCAGCGAACAGTTTGAGAACATGCTCAAGCGCGACGTTATGCGACCTTCCCAAAGTCCATGGGCATAACCTGTCGTTCTTGTTAAGAAGAAGGATGGTACAATTCGCTTCCGCATTGATTACAGGCGCTTAAATAAGATCACTCACAAAGACGTATACCCTTTGCCCAAAAATGATGACGCCCTTGATTGTTTACAAGGTGCCGAGTTTTTTTCGTCGTTAGATTTGTGTTCGGGGTATTGGCAGGTGCCCTTAGCAGATGCTGATCGTCCAAAAACAGCCTTCGTTACCTCGGATGGGCAATATGAGCTCAATGTCATACCCTTCGGCCTCTGCAATGCACCGGCCACATTCGAGCGCATGATGGACTCGGCTCTGCGGCGTTTGAAATGGAACATGTGCCTCTGCTACCTCGACGATATCGTCGTCTTTGCACCCAATTTCGCAACCCATCTTGTACGCCTGAAACATGTCCTCACGTGTCTGAAGAATACACAGCTTCAACTGAATCTCAAGAAATGCCACTTCGCTGCTCGGAAGCTCACCATTTGCGGTCACGTCGTATCAAATGATGGCGTTCTTCCCGACCCGGCTAAACTACGCGGTGACGCTGAATTCCCCAAACCGATGACTGAGAAACAGTTATGCAGCTTCGTAGGATTGTGCTCCTACTTTCGTCGGTTTGTGCGCTACTTTGCCTCCATATTTGCCCCTTTGACCCACACTCCTAAAACCACTTTGACCCACACTTTCCACCACTTCAAAGAATTTCTCTCGACTCATCCGTCATATCTCTTGGTTTTCGTTGACAACCGCTTTTTGCAGGTTGCCATCACGCACCGGTACCTCCGGTATTGTGCATATCACTACCTGTACGTTAGGAGAAATGGCGCGCATGTCATCGACCCCTTTCACCTGTGTGGTCGATAGTCCTGCCATATCTTCATTTAAGACATCGTTTAAACCACGTGAAATTATCACGAGGTTTCGTCTATCAGCTGTAGTTTTGAGTTTTGCGCTCCCTTGCCTCATGACTGCTTCCAGCTTGCGTCCTGGCAACGTCCCTACGGCAACCATCTTGTCACCTCTTACCCTCTCTTTGATTGCTTCTGCGCATCGATTTAAACTTGAGTCCCCGGCGATTATTACATGCTGTGACTTTTCAGCTGGAGCGTCTTGCACCTGGAGGTTACTTGCCCTTCTGACACCGACTGCTTTGTTCCCTCCCAGCCCCACCACTACGCTGAAGCTGGGCTTTGCGACAATTGAACCAGCTGAACCTGTTTTTTCTAAACTTGCTAGCTCTTTCTTCTCTAACGTTCTGGTTGGCGGTGCCCTACTGTTCTTTCCGTCGGCCGTTCCTTTGTTCACCTTGGCTAGTGCTTCTTCGGCGGACTTCAGCCTTGCGCCCTCGTTTTTTTTTCTTGCGCTGTCGCCGACGCAGTCTCCAGCTCGGTGATTGTCAACAACAGTTCACTCTGGGCAACCATCGTTTTCTTCATTTTTTCCTCGACCTCTCATTGCCTACACTTCACATCAGCCTCTTCTTCATTTGCTTCAGCACTTGGGTTCATTTTCAAACTCAGCCCGCATCCTGAACAATTTACAGCTTCTTTAACGATGTGTTTATGACACCTATTGTCCTTACGACTTGTCTCACTCGATAATTACAAAACACGACATGATCCCCTCACGACGAAAAAGAGAAAGTCAAAGCTCTACTACAAAATTTGCGTGTTCGTTGTACATGCACCTCGCCCACGGGGTGGCAGGAGGAAAAAAAACCACAAAGAAACAAACACACACACACGCACAAACTAGTAACTACCTGGTGACTCACCTCTGGAAAAGCCGTACAATATAATAAGTTGTACAAAAATATTAACTGCTCCCTTAATAATTACAAAAGCAAGCTCAAAACATGCAAAACCACTTATCTGCGCAGTCGACTGGGAGCGCTCAATAAACACGTCCATCCACCGTGCTAGTCCAAACCGAACTCCATATATATACACAAGTACAACGCCCCCTAGGGTTCAGCCAACAGGTTCTAAAACCGGAACCGAAACCCTGATATGACATCATCTCTACATAGAAATAAAGAGCACTTGGGGTCGTACCATTTAACGTGATCTTAAACTAACATAGAATGAAATGTACAGCATGCACACTAAAACAAGAAGTAAAGGACACTGACATACACGTAACACAGTGCTTAACGTAACGCAGTTGAACTGGCACAACGAATTATGAAGAATAAAAAAAAAGTTGGCAGATTCTACGTACAGGGTGAATCGATGATATGCGAAGCACGAATGAGAAATTTTGATATTACCGTGGTTACACGAGCAGTCTAACCATAGTTAAGTACGACAGCCGTTAAGTCTAACGGCTGTTGTAACTAGTCACATGACAACCCTTGCCACAGTTATTGCGCTAACAATTGTTTTCGTGAATGGACGTATACAGGCGAGCTTTGTTTGCGCCATAAACTGACAAAATGGCGGCCCCCATGACGGACGCGAGTAGCTTGGTTCCCAAGGAAATGTTGAGCCAAAGGCGGGTGAACTGGTCTGTGGCGACGACGGAGGCGTTAATAAAATTTTGGGAGGACAATTTAACTGCTCTCAGTTCCAACAAAAGGAACTTGCGAATTTATACATTTATGGTGAAGACTCTGAACGCTGGCCTGCCGAACGGTGAAAGACCGTACAGCGTCAAAAAAGTATGCCAAAAACTTGAAAACTTAAACAGGCAGTACCGGTGAGTGGAATTTTTGGTGTTTTTTTTGTATCTCTGCTGCCAATTTACGGGACGTGTCTAGGCACCGGCATGGAAGACTGGCCTGTGTAACTAGGCCTCCACCTTCACCACGTGGCAGCCACTTGCTGGGTTTGAATCTTTTGGGCAGAGTGCGCTCTCGAATTTGCGCAATAATTTTTTACGAATGGTACAATTGGGGTTGAAACTAGCCCTGGCTCAAGTTAAAAGTGCGCCCTTTACACGCCTGCAAGTTTGTCCGTGCTGCAAAAATATGCTTTTACAAAAAGGAGGCTTTCGTTCCTGCTAGAATTTACTTGTCTCTATGATAGCTACGGTGTCTTCTTTTAACGAGATACAGGACGGTTCCCTCGTTTTTCAAGCTGCATTAAAAATTGCGAACCTTACGCAAACGAAAAGGCCGAGCGCACGTTCAGGTGGCTTTTTGTCTACGTCCCGTTAGCGGAGGCTTAACAAACACATGGATTACTATAACCTGCCGAGGCACATAGTGTGATCAACTTTAGGTAACGCTGTGTATTTTTCTTACATGAATGACTTCCTCGCCCTTTGTTTTTTCAGACGGCAGTAAAGATATCGGAAACGAACTAGTGTGTGAGTGAGAATTCATTAGAAGGTGGAGAGGTCGGCCTGAGCTAGTTCACTCTAGCCTGCTTCTCTACACAGGAAATAAGAAAAGAGGGAAAGAAAGAGAGATGAAGGGTGATGACGGGGACAAGAAGAGGTGGTGCGTATGTACAGTAGCCACTTGGCATAGTACCCGACAGTCTAACATCTAGTCCAGTGCTTTTTATATAATCTAAAACAGTCTTTGGAGCAGTTTTTGACACTGCTTGGCCATCCATTGCTGACAATATGCTGCTTTCACTCAATGGCGTTCGTCCGATGCTTGCCAACGTTGCAGTTAGCATTGTTCTTTGCGCCACGTATAATGCACAGTCACAAAATATGTGAGCTAAAGTTTCGTGCACTTGGCAGCGCCCACAATTCGGGCTGTCCGCACGACCGATCAGGTGGGTGTAGTGGCGAGCGAACGCAACTCACAGGCGAATCAGGTGCAGTATATTAGCTTGTCTTCGGCTGATTTTATCTGAAAGACGAAAAGTCATACCGGGGTTCGTTCCCCGCAGACGCTTGTTCCGGTGATCTGGTAGCGACCAGTATGTGGCAGTGCTTTCGCGCATGAGCGATCTCAGCAATGTGTTGACCTCACTTCGCGAGTACGGTACTTTGACGTACATAGGAGCGTTGTATACTGCCGCTCTTGCTTCGCCATCGGCTGTTTCGTTGCCAACCAGGCCGCAGTGTCCCGGAATCCATGAGTGTAATCAAGTGACCACTCCTGTATGTTAGGTCAAATGCTTGGACGATTCCTAACGCTAACTGTAAAATTGGCCACTTCTTGAGCAAGAATGGATAGCTCGAAGCGCTGATTTTGCATCGGACAGAATCGTCCATTTACGCGGTGCTTTGTCCTTAACAAGTTTTATGGCTTCCTGTATAGCAACCAGTTCTCCAGCTGTCAGAGATGACCTATGATCTAATTTGCACTGTCGAGAAATACCGAGTTTAGGGATACGAAGGCTGCAGCGGAGGTGGACGAAGTTACGGATCCATCGGTGTAAATGTGCACAGAGTCACTGTATCGGTCATCAAAATGTGCCAAGGTGAGTTGCTTGAGGGCAATATGAGAAACACGCGACTTATACGAAATTCCTCATATGTGGAATTTCGTATAACCAGTGGTTTAGTCAATGACCATGGAGGCACTGCAGGGATTACGGCTGGTGCAAAGCCTGGAGAGATTATGTCTTTATGCGTATCGAGGCATCGTAAATAGTTACAGCCTGGTCGGTCTGCTTGTAGCGAAGACAACGGGTGCTGTGCATTTTTGGTCAGCAGACGAAGGTGTACTCGAAGGGGCTCACAGGACGTGTAAACCTGTATAGGGTAGGTGCGGGACTCCTCTATAGTGCTAGAGTATAGTGCCAGAGTGCCATTAGGGCAGAGTATGTAATGTGTTTAACGTATGTGGTATTGCTGTATCACTTTGCTTGTTATCTTTGTGCACCTGGCAGCTTGTTGCTTTGGAATGCTTTTTGTTTGGCCTGCAGAACTACTGTGTATGCACGTCTATGTGCTACAAAATTTCCTGTGTCCACGAAAACATTCTTTGCAAAAGTTGAGGCGTTGTGGCACAAGCACTGGTGCTAAAGGCATAGAATTGCCGTTTTATTGGCAGCTCCTTTCTTTTCTCGGATCACCGCCAATCAACGACGGTGACTTGGTTTAGGAAAGTTTCGAGGTAGTCAGCTGTTTTTTACCATTACGCTACAACTAGTAACAGGTTATTGCTATGAGCCAACTTGGCGTGTGTTCTCAGTATGCTCTACAATATTGCATGTGATGTTGCTAGAGCACCGCAGTGAGAACTGATCAAGCAGGCCATTGAAAATGGAATTGTTTATTAGCTTGATATCAAGCAATAAACACATTACAGCCACCAAAATAGCAATATAGGCTGCCATTCGTTATACTCAAGCTTATGCACATGCATGGCCAGTGTATATTTCATGTAAAATAGTTCATTTATTTTACCAATTGCTGCGTGAAGTCTATGACCAGTCAGACATTTCTTGCTAACGAGCTGTAAACAAGTGCACTTTTGTTAATAAGTATTTCCTTTTCTGTCGTGCACAGGTGCCAGTAGTTAACGAAGAACCAGCAGGCAGTGAGGCTGTGGCTGTATTTGACACAGCGGAGAGTGGAACCACTGCGACAGCCAACCCTGAAACCAACGTGGACGAGAATTTCACAGCGGACACCCAAGGACAAGCAGCAGACCCTAGTACTAGCAGTACAAGCAGGAGCACGAGCAGCCTCACCTTGACCGCGGACAGGTGTTAGTGGCGACCAACCTAGAATGTCATCGTTGAAAAGAATAAATAACCCGATTATTGTGCAACATGTCACGCTGGTGTCCTGGACTATAGCCTTAAAGGAGCACTGACATCAAATTTCCGGATCAACATGTGCCCCTCATTTGATTGATTGATATGCATAGGTCTTCCTGGCCAAATTTTAACGGCATCCGTCACGTGGAAGTTATTTTATTTCGATGTCACCCAGCGCAAAAAAAGCTGAGGAGAAAAAACGAAAAATAGACTGCCCTACGGCATCGACACTAGTCATATGTGTTCGGTGTGATACATTGCACAAATACCGTCTAGAGTGAAGATGCCCTAATAGTGATGAAGTGTACGATCCGAGTGTTCTTATCGTGGCGCCGACTGGCGCCGAAGCGCAGAAACGCACTCGCTCGTCGCGTCTGATCTTCGTCGCTCCGGTTTGAATGATTTCGTGAAATTATCAAGATAAAAACCACCTTTTAAAGAACGGCAAAATAAAAGAGCTAAGAGCATGATTAAACGTGTGCTTGTCGGTCAGCATGTCGGGGAATCGTTGTGAGTTACAGGTGAGTCGAACTCGTCTAGTTCGAAGCACGGAAAAAGCGCTATTAGGGTGTCTTTTACTTGTCACGTGTGTGTTACATATCAACACGACCACAAGCTGTCAAAAGTGGAACAGCGTATGGTCAGATATCATCGCTAACAAGTAACACGCAGGTATTGTTGAATTTTAGTTTGTCTGTAGACTTTGCGTCCACGTAGAAGTTGTAATGCCATGTTAACCGCGGCAGTCTGGATAGGTGGGGCCATCTGGAGGCGCAAAAAAAGATCTGGCAAGCATGGAACCTATTATATTTCTCCGCTGATGCTCATCCGCGATTTCTATGCTGCATTGACCGCTCTGCTTATACATGAACAATTTGCACGCCAAAACACACCAATATAGCCAACTGAGACACACGAGCGAAGATGGCTGAAGCGTGCATCCTCGGGCACCTCTGCAGTGCTGCTTGGAACAGCATACATTTCGGAATCACTGTTCGGCAAAAGGTCGATCGAAGCAACACATTTCGCGACGTCGCGAATTGTGGGGATGGCAAGCTCCAGACTATCGTATTGAACCCGATTCGACACCTTGTACGGCAACGCCAGCAATGCAGGTGACAAGGCATGGCTGAATATGTGTCTGCCTAGCAAACGAAATGTTTGCCAAGCAGCTGAGCCTGACGTTACTCTTTTCTGTGGAGAAGTGGTCAGCTGTTGCGTAATCTGGAGGTTACCGCGAGGTAGCGCCACTGTTGATGTTCCCAGCGCTAAAAATGACGGAATTTCCAGCCGTTTTGAATAGTGCTTGATACCTACGAAATAAATCAATAAAAGCGATAATTATTTATCTCTCAGTTGTGGTTTAGCTCCCAAATCGCTGCTACGGGGTCTATAGCTGCTCGCTGACGCAAAAATCTTGGCATGAGTGAATTTGATGTCAGTGCTCCTTTAAGCTGGCCACTCCCGCGTTAGGACTGAAAGACCTATGTCCTTTCAGATGCTTCACAGGCCCGTTGGACTGCCCATAAATATCCATCTTATGTAAAACAGTGTAGAGATGCGTTGCGCCATTCCTCAGTATTTTACTCGTCGCTGCATAACGCGGAGCAATGCCAGGACGTATGAGCGAGATCCATGGTGCCATGGCGCTTATTGCATGTTGCGGGAAGGAAGGACTCGGGATAAATTTTGTTAATAACAGCTGGTTCGGTTACGTGTTTCTTTGTGATAGGCTTAGCATATTGGGCTGAGATTTGTTTAGTTCACTGTGTGCAGTTGGAAAGGCACTGCGTCCTGGGTAGAAATGTTTGGCTAGCCGAATGTACAAGTGGAAGCGATCCCTGCATTCTGAAACCCCTGAATCTTTTTGCCTTGTGGTGGCATGGACAACAAGTCCTCAGGCAGCATTGTGGGCAGATTCGTTGGGGTACGCAGGAGCACCGTTCATTTCTCCCATGTGAGCAAGAAACCAAATAAAATTGTGTGGTTTGGTTACGGCTCCGTTGAGAATTGCTGGAGCTTATCTAGAGATTACTCCTTTGGCAAATATTCGGATGGCTGTCCTTGAATCAATGGGGATCCATTCGGGTCTAAAAGTACCAATACAATTTATACTTCCTCGGCAAATTCTGACTCTGTGGTGTAGGTGGAAGCTGAGTTCACGGATTCGCTTTTACCGTTCACAAGTACTGTTGTGAAGCTTGTTTAGAGGATATTAAATCCACGTCAACAAGCTCACATTCTTCAGCCTGACTTTCAGCTTTTTCCAGCTGGGCTTTGGCTCTGACTTGTCTTCTGCTCACATTATGAATGGGGTGAACATTCTTTGAAAGAGGCATGACTATGATATTGTCCTTGAGATCACTGGGAATTTCTTCGTGGCTGTCATCTATCACTGTAATTAGTGTACCAATGCATTTGAAGAAGTGCCTTTCTTATCGCGTCGTTGCGAGTCTAATGAACTGGGCCCGTTCTTGTGGCTCGGCTATTTCCTCCAGTGTATTGTGCATCCCTTAACGCATGCGTTTTTCAGTTTCGGTGTAGATAGGTAGGCCAGTTGATTACGTTCACATTTATTATTCTGTTTCCAATTGATTACCTTTACTACCTCCCTCAGCAATTCATTCAGCTTGTCTCTTTCGAAGCTCTGCCATTCGAGCGTGGCTGCTACGTAGACGATGTGACATTGGTGAAAATTTTAAAGACGATGAATTTGCACAAGTGGCTTCTGTCTAATAGCGGTGTCGCGTACCGAAAAAAAAAACTGAGGAAGGGTGACTTCATGCATGTGCTCTATTCCTCCATCTCAATCTCTTACTCTCTCACTTTCTTTACTCTTTCAAATTTCAATATTCACCACCCCATTCTGCGTTTGAGTGTAGCATACGGGTTATTGACAGCTGGTTAACATTCCCGCTGCTTTTCCTGTCTCTCTGTTTTTCTTTCTTTTTAGTCGTGCTGTGAACTGGTAATGTATTAGCTGCTGAATATGGCTTTTTGGGCTAGTTGATTAAATAAAAAGTTCTAATAAGGATACTATCCTGTCAGTGCCTGTCCCGTTGTGTTTTCCTCATAGCTGCCTGCTAGTGATAGGATGCCCTTTAGTGTATTCACCTCTGTTTATGATCAATTGATAACTCTAACTATTGCTTCTTGGTCGATGCGCATTATTTTTACTGGGTTGGAATCATTTTGTATTATTAACAGTTTTGTTAACCACGTGTTTTAAGTACACTGGTTGTGCTCTTATAGGCTACAAGTTCATTCAAATTAAATATCCTAATGCAATCTTAATCTTAGTTAAACTGTATGAAGTGTTTTACATTGAAAAGAAGTTGCTAGTGACCTAGTTTGGAAGTTGCGTTCTATCTAGAACGAGTAGGAGATCGACCGGAAGAACGAGAGGGAGCAGAGAGCCAGTAGGTGAGCTGATGGAATTCTCAAATGGTTCAATGGCATCATGAATGCTTTTCAACGCACACACACACACACATATATATATATATATATATATATATATATATATATATATATATATATATATATATATAGACCATCATTCAATCAATAACTTTGTCAAAAGGTCCTGAGGAGTTTGGGCCACCGGGGCATCCACGAGCATCATCCTCGTGTTTTTTTTTATGTACAAAGTGTCAGAAAAAAAGGAACTGTAACAATGAAACAGAGTAGGTTTGCCTCACAAATTATGCAATCGATATACTATAAATATTCCAATGAATCCTAGAAAGTTTAGTCCTGTTCACAGAAATTATGGTAAGTGATTTGATGCGGGAGTTCGCTTTTCTTCTGCATAACGTGTCAGGAGTGTTAAAAGAGAACAAAAAATAGGAACAATAATAGAAACAGGAGTGTAAGAAGTGTGATCAGCTTACATGTGTTGATCAGAAGAAGAGAAAAAAATATAAAAGAAACCTCACCTTTCAACCGAGCAAGACATGTAATATGTGACCACGTTGTCAACCCCCGGCTGGTAACCTATTGCAGTCTTGGATAGTTTTGAGAACAAATTATTTTTTTAAAATTTCTGTTCTGCACGGGGCTTTACGTACTATACCATTGTTTTGATCCTTCTGTAATCAATTGTGAGGCGGCTATATATACGTGTCCATTTAAGAATAAAATAAGCTTTCGCTGTAATTTTTTTTGCGATAACAGTTCTTTGTCAGTACTCACTAAAAAACGTCGCTTTTAGAGACCGAAGTAAGAAATAGAAATATAGCTATATCCCAAACTCAACCGCATCAGATAAATTGAAGGTTCGTCTGCCAGCCTATGCTGCAGCGGCAGAAATCTTCCCCTTCACGGCCACCTGGGCGTTTGAAATATTCATGCTTGACCTACATTGCGGCCGCACTAAATTCGTGTGGAACCGTCCCGACCACGCTCGCTTTATGGCATTGTACTGGTGAAATATATCCGTCTGAAAACACCGCCCGGTTCGGCACAGCGTCGTTTTGAATTATGCAAGGGCAGCGAATGGGTTGGTGCTTCCTCGGCGCTTTCGCAGCTCAAGCGCCGAACCTGTTGCAGGTACGGGTTACAATTTCCCGCCCTTTCACCGGACGCAGGCATGCACATTGTCCTTGCGACAGCCGCGCACCGGAATGGAGAACGCCATTAGCGCTCCGCGAAAGAATGGCTTGCTGCAGCTCCAAGGGACGATGACTTTTCCTTCTCCCAGCCTCCTCCTTGCCCTGGGCTTGTCCCGCATGACTGATGCCTCGTTTATAAACAATGCAGCTTCGACCCATGTCCGTGCCTACCAGCGTGTGCAGAAACAGGCACCGTACAGTCTTCGCAATGTCTCTCCTCGTTAAACTAGGAAGGCGATGCGGCGCGAATAGTCTTTAGCCCCCACGTGCAGAGTTATTCTTGCGCAAAAGAAGTTGACGGCAACCATTATTCGGATGTCAGACTAATCGGCACCCACGCCCGTTGGTCGTTATGACAATCGATTCTCGCTTGCCAGGGAAGGGTTGTAAGTAGCGCCTCGTTTCGGAAATGGCAAAAGCAGCGAGCAAGAGCAACGCGTTAAATGGTAGCTGTACGTCGTAACACGTACTCAAGCAAAAAAAAAAAAGCTGTCAATTGACTCCCTTTTCGCACATGTGAGAGGCACAGCTGTTACCTCTTTAGAGAGTCGTGATGACTCTTTTAAGAGGGTCGAGTTCTGAGTTGTTTGAAAAGTCGTGCGTTCCAAGTCTCTCATAAAGGTAGCCAACGTGCATTTCTAAAGAGACGTGCTGCTCTCACTTATAAAAGCAGAGTCAATGTTATTTGAGTGTACGCAACAGGAAAGGGCTCCGTATCTGACATCGTGAGAGGACTTACAGGGAAACACAGAAAACGGCCAGTAGACTACATGTACACTAAATGTACGCTCCAGTGTATGTTTACTGACTGTGTTCTCGCGTTGTAATTCAATCCACATTGTCAAGTTTCCCGCCCGCGGTTCTGCATCACAATGTATACAAGTTATGTTTTTTGTTTATGTAATATTTTACATATACATAAAATGACTACTGGTTTTCAGCGTCTTTACCTGCCAAGTGTTCCTCCGGTGTTATTACAGCATAGCTGTGAATGGCTTTGCTCTAGTATTTGGCGTCAATGGACAATACAACGGATACAAGAATGTTCAGCTGCCTTCACCGATGCCTAAAAAAACTATCGGTACTCGGCGGTTGTGCTCCCCACCAATCGTTTTGCTACTTTGTCTCGTGGCGTGGAAGTTCGCCAGCGATGATACAAGCATTAGCCTTTTGGGCTCCCTATTGAGTGGACGCATGTCGATGTATGTACTGGAGGAAGAACAGAAGTTGACGGAGCACCAACACTCACAGAAAAGTGAAACCACCTACCATGAGAGCCACTGTTATCAGAAGTACGCAGATGTAAGATGACTGTGGTCTATTTGCTGTGCGACACGTTACGAAATTATGCTTAAAGTATGTACAACTGCTTTACGCACAGAACCATGTGGAACAGACGTATACGTTTATTACAACCGGCTGTTGACTGTTGCGTTACAATGACAGTAGTAACATGCGTATTACCAACACCATAGGAGGTGAGCTGATATGTAGCGCTTGAGCTTGCGAGGATGGTAGCCCTGGCTATTGTGCTACATCGACTAACTTCATTGAATGGCGTTTAAATATACGATTGACGTTAATGCGACGTAACGCCGGTAATACTTGAGCATATATTATTGTTTAATGAGCATATATTACTGTTTATCAGTCTCTATCTTCATCGGGTCGACGAAAGTTTTTCTTAACGATCTCTCGTGTAAATTACCGATGTCAGCTCTCGACCTTCCTTGGTAGTCAAAAACAATCAATCACACCTGGCACATACCCGCTACCATGGTCCGTGGTATACGGGTATTGTCTACATGAGTCTGGGGAAAAGGGTTTAACCACGGGCGTAACAGGACTTTCTCAACATTTATTTCATTACCAGACAGGCATACTATTATATATTCATTCGTTTATTTAAAAAGCCCTTACAGGCATCGAAAAAGGTATTAAGTAAGGGAAGCATCAAAAAACTATCACACATAGTGAACACATTATCATAAAGGATGACACGAATAAACGTACGCACACAGATTCACAACGCAATAAAATAGTGGCTAATAATGAAAAAAATAACCGAAGTAGATCAACGCACGTACAATTAAAACAAAATAGAGAATACATGAACCGATACATTTTGTTAAACGCGCAGGTAATTCAAAGAAACAATATAAGAGTACAAGGAATGAGCGAAAACAAATAACAAACTTATTATATGAACTGATCAAATATACATGACCACTGAGAAACATGGAAAAATGTTCACTTTGACAAGTTTAATTAAATATTGCGAAATCATGGATAGACAAAACTTATTAGGATCTTTTTCAAATACAATAGAATCAGGAAGTGCATTCCACTATGGAATAGCCCGAGGAAGCGCCGATGAATTGAAAGTGTGAGTGCTTCTGTACTTGTTAGGTTCTTCGACCTCCAGTATACTATTTTCGGTCCACCGCGAAATCAGGAGGTGATCACGGGATCCCTCAGACGTAGGCAGATAGATGATAGATAGATAGACAGATAGATAGATAGATAGATAGATAGATAGATAGACGGATAGATAGATAGATAGATAGATAGATAGATAGATAGACGGATAGGTAGATAGATAGATAGATAGATGCGCTCGAAATGCGATTTGCTAAGAAATGCTTCGTATCTAAAAGCAATTATTACTTTCCAGCATTTATTGCGAAGTTTTTATTAAGCGAGAAACTCCTAAACGTGAGGGTGGCAAAAAAAGACATTCCCTTGCACAATTCATAAAAAAAAAGAGGCGCTACGTGGCTGCTCGTCGGAGCAGTAAAGCGCCGTAACACTAATACCGAAAACAAGAGACTATATATAGGCCGGTTGCCCAGGGAGCCTGTCCAGTTTTAGCCGAACCAACGGTGACATCCACTAAATTCACCATTGCATTCCGCCCAAAAAGCAGCCGTGAAATTTTGCGATCATGGGTTTAGAGCTTCAGTGCGATAAGGACACAGTCGACAAAGAAACAACGTTCACAAGCACTGACTTCAAAATGTAACTTATTCTTTGCCTTTCTTTTGTACCGCGATGCACATTTACTCGCATATCGTTTATTAAAGCAACACACAAATGTATACCTGACACATGATTACAACTGTATCTGTCTAAGCACAAGGGCGGCAAAACAAAGTCTTTAAAAAATAGTTTTACTGCGGTAACATGTGCAGAAAAAAAAAATTGCCCGCAGCTTCCCTCGCGGGAACACTGAGGAGGATGCGGAGCATATAATTGATTAACGGGGTGTTAAAGTGCGACTTACTTGGGTCGATGGCTAAATTGGTTAACGTGGTTGTGAAATGGGGTGTTAAATTGCGACTTACTTGGGTCGACGGCTAAATTGGTTAACGTGGTTGTAGGAGGGGGTGTTAAATGAGTGAACACGTACACACGTATGCGAAAGGGCGGCGCCGGTCGAAGGGACGTCGATCATTGTGTTTGTGGATTCGTTTAAATTCATTTCACCGCGACCTTGGACGTCGACGCGCCGTACAAACCAACGGACGAGCGGCAACTGAGCGAGCGAGCGCCGACCTTGAGTATATATACAGCGCGACGGCGCATGCGCTGTCAGCTGTCGAATGTTCTCGAAGGAGAAGCGCGCGCGCGGCACAGATGGCGACGGCGCATGCGCTGTCAGCTGTCGAATGTTCTCGAAGGAGAAGCGCGCGCGGCACAGATGGTGGGCGACGGCGCATGCGCTCGCGTCAGCTGTCGAATGTTCGAGAAGCGGTGCGGACGGCGCACTACAAGGCGCGAGTATAAGATGCTTCCGCATCTAAATGTAACCGCCAGGCCTGAGCCGAAGGTGCAGCACTGTCACAGTGAAAGCTGAAAGAGTGGTCTTTATAGAGAATTTTTTATACATTCTATTGGTAACTGCCACAAGCACATTTGCGGGGTACCCACTGCTACACAAAATATCATTTTGTGTAGTAGGGAGCCATCCACTACGCCATTCTTCGTCATCTTTCGGAGAAAAGTTGTAAGCGCTGCCAAAAGCAAGGAATTCTGTGCAAAAATTTGAGGCTGTGGCTGGCGTCAATGAAATATTATGCTGAATGCTATTGTAATGGGTTAGGGCCATCTACGACACACTCGTTACGCAATTCTCATTGTGCGACGCCGGGCTAATTCTTTGTTGTTTCAAAACGCTTCATTAGGCTCAATATTGCGGTTCTTTTCACGATATGAAACATGCCTAAAGCCAACATGCTACATAGTTTCGAGTGCACTGCTCTTGATCGAATGTGCAGAATATTCATCGCATTTCTGCCGTCTTTATTAGGGGTTTCGCGTGGGAGAGAACAAGCCGATTGACCCTGTCTCGACTTGTGCGTGACGGTGGTTTTGAGTTTATTTGAGTTTGTCGCACCTGTTTCTGCGACATATTGAAAGGCTGTTTTATGGACCTTCTCGATGTTCAGGGCCCCTTTTTTTTCACAATGTCTGTCAGTTAACTGAGTGCTTTGCCCGAGTTTGTTATGTGTGACATTCGATTGGAATGCAGAATAAAAAAATAATCGAATGATTTCACTCCATGAGGGCACGTTTTACAGCGAAAGCTGTTGTGAGATCACTTTTCGGGTCACGCGCAGTTCTTGTTGTCCGCCGCCGCCGGTGTCCGTAACCACATCGCATGAAAAAAAAAACTTACACCAACACTCTAAAAACTAAGAGAGTACTAGCACTCTCTTTGGGAGAGTAATTTTCGGCCCTTATTTCCCTCTATTTTCGAAAGTAAATCACCTGTTGTTGAGGCAGAGTTCAGTGATTCCCCCATAACTGGTCGAAGCACTCTCCCTCAACTGAGTAACATAACGCTGCCCGAAGCAGAGTAGCATGACCGCACCGAAGAAAGTAACAGTACACCTCACGAAAAAATAGCAGAACTTGGGCCAAAATTGGAATTTTTAATTGCTTTTGACGAATTTCCTCATGCGCAGATCGTAAGGATGAATAAATACAAGAACTATGACAAAAATGAAATAACGGAAAAAAATTAACATAATAGAGTGGGACTACAACTTCTGGCCTCTTACATGCTACACATTGCGAGTTGAACACGCTAACCACTAAACCACACTAAAGGACGTGCAAAGCGCTTTTTTTATGTCATAAGTATAATGTTGAAAATATGTCCCTTTTTTGTTTAGACGCGTATCTTTGACTGTCTCCATGCTTCCCAAAACCAGCCGTACTGTAGCTAGCACCTTTATTGTGTTTGTTTTGTTCTTCGCGACATCAAAACGTCTATCGAGCACTTTTTTTGCAGTATAAAACGAAGAGAACCTCAACCGGTTACATGAACGTCATTTGCACTGCATCGCCAAATCATTAGCCATTTATGCCTACGAAACATCGCGCATCTGAAGTGTACATTAAATAGTTTAGTTTTAAATACGAAGCATTTCTTAGCGAGTTTCGGCGACTTTGAGCCTATCTACCTATCTAGCCGCTTGCGTTTTGGTGTTCTCCAGGTCACCCTTTTAACTTGGCGTAAACCAAAATTAGCAAGCGAGGGTAACATGATTTGACGAATATAACGCGCGGGTCAAGACATGAATAATGTCACATTCCCGACGCGTATGTCGTCAAACACTTCCCGCCAGAGAGTGGCACATACTCAAGGGCAGGCACGTGCCGCTGCTATGTGCCGCAGGTGATTGAAACTTAGTGTCTACTCAGGATCGACGAGAACACGCATGGACAATTTTAACGCGCTTCGAGTTTCGACCCGACTAATGCGAAGAAAAAATGTCAGGGTCGCAGCTGGAATCGAACCCAAGCATTCTGCGTGGCAATGAAGCATTTTACCCTAAAGCTACGCCATGTCTTGGAACTATTTTTCAAGTAAACGCTAATATTCCTGAAATATCGTTAGTGGTTGCTGTGCTGCCTACCCAATTTCATAAACATTACATAATCACTCCATTGACACAGCCGCCAAGTCGGGTAACGTCAATTGTGATTGTGTGCCATGCGTTGAAGTTGATTTATGTAGCAGTGCCCAGGGTCAGCACACTCGCGAGCATGAGGGCTTCACATCAGCTGCTGGTGTTGGCAATGAACGTGTTCTAGTTGGTATCGTTGCTCAAGTGCAAACAACGGGTCATGTAAACATCTGCAACTCTTCAACATATGTCTGTGCATGCAACATCTGTACATATATTTAGCGTCATTTCATGACCTGCCGGTCAATAAAAAAGATTGCAACATGGTCACCTTCCCTCCGCATGCTTCGCGTAAAGTCGATTCCCGGGTACGTGGGATCTGTCGATTTTTTTTATTTTACCACCTTGGAAATATTTTCGATCAATCCTGTACACATTCTATGAGTAATGCCACCATGCTTCACTGTAGCCGTACCGTATACGTTAGGCTTGTGGCACCATCGCCCGTGAGCGGAGGTCGTAGCGAAAAACATGAATATTAATATAGGAATAATGTCATAGCGGTTGGCGTTGAGTTTCGATCGTGACCGATGGAATGAGATCATCATCATCATAAGCCTGACTATGTCCACTGTAGGACAAAGGCCTCTCCCATGTTCCGCCAGTTAACCCGGTCCTGTGCTTGCTGCTGCCAATTTATACCCGCAAACTTCTTAATCTCATCTTCCCGCCTAACCTTCTGTCTCCCTTTAACTCGCTTGCCTTCTCTGGCAATCCAGTTAGTTCCCTAATGACCAGCGGTTATCCTGTCTACGCGCTACATGGCCAGCCCATGTCCTTTTTCTCTTCTTGATTTCAACTATGATATCCTTAACCCCTGTTTGTTTCCTAATCAACTCTGCTCTCTTCTTGTCTCTTAAGGTTACACCAAGCATTTTTCTTTCCATTGCTCGCTGCCTCGTCCGCCATTTAAGCTGAACCTTCTTTGCAAGTCTCAAGGTTTCTGCTCCGTAGCTAAGTACCGGCAAGATACAGCTGTTATATACCTTCGTCTTGAGGGATAGTGGTAATATACTTGTCATAGTTTGAGAGTGCTTGCCAAACGTGTTCCACCCAATTCTTATTCTTCTAGTTACTCCGAACTCGTGGTTAGGCTCCACGGTTATTACCGTGGAGCCTAACCTGACTATGTCCACTGTAGGACAAAGGCCTCTCCCATGTTCCGCCAGTTAACCCGGTCCTGTGCTTGCTGCTGCCAATTTATACCCGCAAACTTCTTAATCTCATCTTCCCGCCTAACCTTCTGTCTCCCTTTAACTCGCTTGCCTTCTCTGGCAATCCAGTTAGTTCCCTAATGACCAGAGGTTATCCTGTCTACGCGCTACATGGCCAGCCCATGTCCTTTTTCTCTTCTTGATTTCAACTATGATATCCTTAACCCCTGTTTGTTTCCTAATCAACTCTGCTCTCTTCTTGTCTCTTAAGGTTACACCAAGCATTTTTCTTTCCATTGCTCGCTGCCTCGTCCGCCATTTAAGCTGAACCTTCTTTGCAAGTCTCCAGGTTTCTGCTCCGTAGCTAAGTACCGGCAAGATACAGCTGTTATATACCTTCGTCTTGAGGGATAGTGGTAATATACTTGTCATAGTTTGAGAGTGCTTGCCAAACGTGCTCCACCCAATTCTTATTCTTCTAGTTACTCCGAACTCGTGGTTAGGCTCCACGGTTATTACCTGTTCTAAGTAGACATAGTATTTTACAACTTGAAGTGCACTATTACCAATATCGAAGCGCTGCTCTCTTCCGAGGTTGCTGTACATTACTTTCGTTTCTGCAGAATAATTCTAAGAGCCACCTTTTTGCTCTCCTTGTCTAACTCCGTAATCATGAGTTGCAATTCATCCCCTGAGTTACTCAGCAACGCAATGTCATCGGTGAAGCGCAAGTTGGAAAGTTCTCTCCATTGACTCTTATCCCTAACTGTTTCCATTCTACGCTTCTGAAAACCTCCAGTAAGCACGTGGTAAATAGCATTGGGGAGATTGTGTCCCCCTGCCTTCCATCCTTATTGATTGGTATTCTGTTGCTTTCTTTATAAGGCAGTATGGTAGCAGTTATTCTCCTGTAGATTTCTTCCAAAATGTTTATATATACTTCATCGATGCCCTTATTTCGCAGTGTCTGCATGACGGCTGATATTTCTAGTGAATCAAACGCCTTCTCGTAATCATGGAAGGCTATGTATAGTGGTTGGTTATATTCTGAGCATTTCTCTATTACCTGATTAATAGTGTGAATGTGGTCCATTGTTGAGTAGCTTGTTCAAAATCCTGCTTGTTCCTTTGGTTGATTGAGTTCTAATGCTTTCTTTACTCTTTTAGCAATTACCTTTGTAAATTGCTTGTATACTACGGAGTGCAAGCTAATTGCCTGAAATTCTTTAAGTCCTTGTCATCTCCTTTCTTATGTATTAGGATGATGTTAGCATTCTTCCAAGACTCTGGTACTCTTTCCGTCAGGAGACACCTCGTAAACAGGGTGGCTAGTTTTATAACACAATCTGTCCTCCATCTTTCAGCAGATCTTATGTTCCCTGATCCTCACCAGCAGCTTTGCCTCTTTGCATGCTCTGCAAAGCTTTTCTGACTTCTATGATTAATGGTGGGGTGTCACCTGGGTTACTGCTAGTTCTTATAGAATTAAGGTCGTGGTTGTCCCGGCTACTGTACAGATCACCGTAAAACTCCTCCGCTATTTTAACTATCCTATCCATATTGGTAGTTATTTTGCCTTCTTTGTCCCTTAGTGCATACATCCGACTTTTCCCTATCCCAAGTTTTCTCTTCACTGCTTTGACGGTTTTTCCGTTTTTCAGAGCGGGTTCATTTCTCTTCATGATCTTCTTACATCGCATACCTTACGCCTATTAATCAACTTCGAAAGCTCTGCCAGTTCAATTCAGTCTGTGGTACTTGAGACTTTTCATCATTTGACGCTTCTTGATGAGATTCTTCGTTTCCTGGGAAAGCTTGGCAGTGTCCTGTCTAACTACCCTGCCTTCAACTTTCACTGCACACTCCGTAATGCTACTTGTCAGATTATCATTCATTGTATTTACGCTAAGGTTGGTTTCCTCACTAAGCGCCGAGTACCTGTTCTTAAGCAAGACTCTGAATTCGGGTACTTTCCCTCTCAATGCTAGCTCATTGATTGGCTTCTTGCGTATCAGTTTCTTTCGTTCTTTCTTCAAGTCTAGGCGAATTCGAGACCGTACAATTCTATGGTCACTGCATCGTAACTTGCCAACCATTTCCACGTCCTGCACGATGCCTGGGTGTGCACTCATTATGAAGTCTATTTCGTTCTTATTTTCGCCATTAGGGCTCCTCCATGTCCACTTGCGCTTTCCTCGTTTTTGATAGAAGGTATTCAAAATCCGTAAATTATTGCGTTCTGCGAATTATACTAGTAGCTCTCCTCTGGCGTATCTAGTACCGATGCCATAATCTCCTATTGCCTGCTTTTTCCCTACCTTTGCAATAAAGTCTCCCATTAGTATAGTATACTGTGTTTTTACCTTACTCATTGCCGATTCTACGTCTTCATAGAAGCTTTCAACTGAAGCGTCATCATGGCTGGATGTAGGCGCGTAAGCCTGTACCACCTTCATCTTGTATCTGTTATTCAGTTTAATTACGATACCTACGGCCCTTTCATCAATGCTATAGTATTCCTCTGTGTTGCGGCGATGGCGTAGTGGTTAGAGCAAATGCCTCGCATGCGAAAGGTTCATGGCTCAAATCCCGGTGCCACGCAGTTCTCAACGAGATGAAAAAAAATACGCGTGGTGATGGAACTGCATAAGAGGCCTGGGGTGTGGCCTCACCAGTAACTACCGCCGGTAACGCACTCCCTCACCAGAGAAGGATTGGCCACCCTGGTGCAGTATCTGGCCACTACCTCCCACATGCATACGTCAATTAAATCACGGCCCTCAGTCCCCAGCAGCTGCGAAGCAACTGAACACGGCGGCGGTCAGATCTGCAACGCAGCAGAGGGTGCTAAGAATCTCTGTATCGAGACAGGCCACCATTGTAACCTGAACTTGGCAACGTTTAACGCTAGAACCTTATCTAGTGAGGGAAATCTAGCTGTAATATTCGAGGAGCTAGAGCGTGTTAAATGGGATATAATAGGGCTCAGTGAGGTTAGGAGGACAGATGAGGCATATACGATGCTACAGATGGGCACGTCCTTTGCTATCGGAGCTTGGCAGACAGAAGAGAACTGGGAGCGGGGTTACTTATTCACAGAAACATGGCTGGCGACACAGATAGAATGAAATAGTATTCGCTTATTTCACTACACTGATCCAAGACTAAAACTGTGGATATTAAGAGCTTTATATTCCTTCCTGTTCGCTGAAATTCACTAGCGTGCACTGAAAACGCTGTTCCTTTTGTTAATCGTCTATATCGTCTCAACAAATAAATGCAGCACGTTTTACTGTATATATGTGTGGTTATTAGGTAGGGCTAATCAATAGCGGTGTGCCTACGCATCTAAAAGTAATCAAGAGCAAGAGTGTGACCGCGTTTTACTCTCTCATGCCTGAAGAGTATATATGGGCATTTCACTCCCTCAAAAAGAGGAAAAGTAGTAAGCTGTTTCACTCGCTCGTTTCTTGGAGAGTGATGTTTCGGGAGAGTAGAACAACACTCTGAAGAGTGACTCGACATTTTCACTCCTGCGGTACCCTCCGCAGTTTTTAGAGTGAATGACACAGTGGGGCTTGAACGCGAGTCCACTGGGTGCCAGCCTAATATGTAACTCGTTGTCAAACACGCATTAGGCATGCATGACCTAACGCCAACATCACAGTGGGGCTCAAACCCGGGTCCGCAGGGTGCCAGCCCAGTATTCTACCACTGAGCTACACCAGTGCTTTTTTAATGAATGAAATTATCACCAGTAAAGTACACACAACATACTTCACCAGAAGTCAGGCAAACACACACAAGCGTCAAGAACGGGAAGCCACTCTGGAATGAGGTCAAAAGTCTCAACAGCACTGAGTACTTGAGCAGCTGCTTCTCGGAAGACAGATCTCGTCGACCGCGGTGGCTCGGCTTGTCTATCCATCATGCGACTTTTCCAAAGTGAATAAAGTCCCAACAACATAGATAGGTCATAAGGAGTATTATCAGTCAGAATCTCTTTGAATGGGAGAAACCTAATACCATGAGCTGTGATTGGAAGTTCTTTTCTTAATGTCCTTTTAAGGATGTCCCAAAATAAAAAGCATCACGACAATGAATAAAAAAAATGCTCTACAGTCTCAGGTTGGTTGCAAGGTCTACATTTCACTGTCCAGGGTACGTATATTGATTTTTCATTCAGCAACGTTTTCACTGGCAGCGTGGAAGTTCGCAGTTTAAAGAAAAGTGTTTTCGCTGAAGGAGATAACCACACCATATACGTACACGAAATAATACATCGTGACCAGGCAAAAGCGAATTTGGCTTTCGATAAACAGGTTCAGGGAAAAGGTTATTCACAAGTGCAGCGGTTAATTTTGTTCTGTCAATAGTTTACAAATACTCTAAGGTAAACCTCCATGGCTTTCAAAAAATTGACAGTATCAACGATTTCTCTTAGGAATTCGCGCAACGGCAATTCCTTAGCAACGCTTGTTGTGACAAGAATAAAAGGAAGGTGATAACATAGACGGTTACGAAGAACTGCGGCAAGAAAGGGGTGGCACACATCTTTGAGGTAAAACAATCGCAGCACCAAATGTCGCACGAACAAATGCAAAAAGCCAAGGCCACCCTTTTCAAGCGGAAGAAAAATATTGTCTCTTCTCATGGGTTCCCAAAAAAAGCTCCAAATAAAGCAGGCAAATATCCTATGAAAGGCTTGAATGTGCCCATGAGAGCAGTGCAACACCTGCAGAATATAATTAAGCTTTGATACAAGGAATATATTGCACGCTGTCGCTCTGGCACAAATGGAAAGCTCCCGTCCATGCCATGTTGTCACCTTTCGGTGAATCGTAGTTATCACAGTGGTCCAGTGTGTGCCGCTGTTAGGATAGTTATCGAGAGGCACGCCAAGGTATTTCATAGGAGTCGCATTCCAATGAATATTTGCGAAGACTGAAGGAGTTTGGGCCCACATGCCTAGCCAGATTCCACTACTTTTATCAAAACTTATGCTGGCGCCAGCGACTTCACAGAAACGTAAAGTAGTGTTGACTGCTTCTTGAACGCTAGGTTTATCAGCGCAAAAGAAGGCAATGTCATCTGCATAAGCTAGAACGTTAACTTCCTCAGCATCATATCGGTAGCCTCTTATGCTGGACTTTATAAGCACACCTAAACATAATGGTTCCAGAAGATAAATTGCAAAAAGCAAAGGCGAGAGCGCACATCCCTGACGTACAGATGAAATTAACTCGAAAGTGTGCGATTTACAATTAGCTTAGTTGTGCACTGCTTATAACAGAGTGAAATACCATTGTACAGTACACCACCCAACTACAGATGTGTTAGGTGCCGGAACAAAAAAGCATGCTGTACCTTATCAAATGCTTTTGCAAGGTCTATTTGAAGGAGGGCTACTTGGTCCATGCTACCATCTATACACTCAAAAACTGAACGTTCAATATGAATGTTGATCTGTATAGAGCGACCACGAATTCCGCAGGTTTGGTGGTCACCTACAAATTTAGTAACCACTGTCTGTACCCGATTTGACAACAATTTAGCAAATATCTGGAAGTCAACATTACCTAACGATATAGGCCTATATTCGTTTACTCTCTTTAATGCGTGAACATCAGAATCTTTTGAGATTAATACTGTATGGCCCTGATAGAAAGAAGGGGAAAGTTCACCACGGTCAAAAGCCTCTATAAAAAGGTGCTCAAAGAAAGGTATCAGAAGTTTCTGAAAAGCTATGTAAAATTCGCCGCTAAGGCCATCAGGGCGAGAAGTTTCGTTTTTCTGAAACGTTGTTATTGCAAATCTAAGTTCCTGTCTGATTATTGGCCAATCTACAGTGAGTCTATCATCATCTTGTAACAGAGGCACAAGGGCGATGAAGTGGTCAGCTTCTTCCTCAAAATTCTCCTGAAGCTCAGCCGCAGTGAACAAACTTTTGTAATAATCTTCAAATGCGGCTCTTATTTCACATGTCTCTGTGCAAAGGGAACCCCGCGACTCAACTTGCAGTATCTGTTTAGAAAAAGCGTATTTCTTTTTATCCCCGAGGGATTTTTTAGTGGGTTCCTCTTCAGTGAAATGGGTAACACGGTAACGAATGTTTGTTCCTCTGTATAAATCTGTCTCGTATTTTTGTACCTGTGCTCGAATCACATTTATATCGTCCACGTACAATCCCGACTGTTGACTCTCAAAAGTATGGACATTATGAATTACATCATAAAGATAGCGTTTTCAGCTTTTTTTCTTTGCGCTATTTCACATGAAATACTAATTGCCTGATACTTGACTCTTTCTTTGAAGCTCAGTTCCCACTGAGCGAAAATTGGCAGCTGTCGACACTGTGTTACTTCTTGTACAGATTCTTTTACTATTTGAACAAGACAATCTTCGCGCAACAACTGTACGTTAAGCTTCGTTAAGCTTCGTTAAGCTTCCCAGTTTAGAGGGGTTTTACGAAAATTTTTAGGACTCCAAGAAACAGTGACCAAGAGAGAGAGAGAGAAAATTTATTGCGGAAAGGCAGGGAGGTTAACCAGAAAACATATCCGGTTTGCTACCCTGCACTGGGGAAGGGGTAAGGGGAGACAGAAAAGTAAGAAAAAGAAATGGGAAAGGGAGGAATAGAAGCACAAACACACACACACACACGCGCACACAGTAGTGTCACAATCGTTCAACGAGGCGGGTCGCTCGCAGAAACTTCATCAGCGCCTTCGTTGCTTTCTGGCGTGAAGCTCGATCTTTCCGACATTCCAAAATTGACTGCTCAGAAAGTGGCTGGTCGTCGAGGCGAGCAAACACTGCTGAGAGGGACTGTCGCTGAGAGCTGTACTGGGGGCACTGACATAAAATATGTTCAATTGTTTCGTCATTGTCGCAATGGTCGCATGCAGCGCTGTCTCTCATTCCGATGCGGCAGGCAAAGGCGTTCGTGAAAGACACCCCAAGCCACATGCGGCAGAGAAGGGTCGTCTCGGATCGGGGTAGGCCAGATGGAATAGTAAGTCGTAGGCATGGGTCCAGGCGGTGAAGACGGGTGTGGAGAAAACCGGGCGTATTCCGCATAGACCTTGCGACATCCTGCGCAAGCGTATTAATCTTTGCTGCTGCGTCGCTTCTTGATAGTGGAATAGGTTCCATCACTCCATTTTCGTGAGCATTCTTAGCTGCATCGTCGGCATGCTCGTTACCGATGATGCCGCAATGGCCTGGTAACCACTGAAAAGATATGTCATGTCCTTCGTCTATTAGGTGATGGTACAGTTGTCGTATTTCGAGCGCCAATTGGTCTTGAGGCCCACGACGTAGAGCATTGTGTAGACATTGGAGAGCTGGTTTCGAATCAGTAAAAATGCTCCATTTTTGTGGTGTCTCTCGATCAATCCTGCGGAGTGCGCTGCGGAGTGCCGCGAGCTCCACGGCTGTCGATGTCGTCTTGTGTGACGTTCTGAACTGGATGGTTTCGGCTCTTGCTGGGAAGATCACAGCTCCTGCAGATCCTCCAACAGTTGTCGAGCCATCCGTGTAAAGTTTGACATGATCTTTGTATTCTTCGTGTAGCATGAGTAGAATCATCTGCTTTAAAGCTGGCGCCGAGAGCTCCGCCTTCTTGCGAATCCCCGGCACTGTCAAGCGCAGTTTTGGTCGGTCTAAGCACCAAGGAGGTGTTAGTATCCGTTCCGGAGGCGTGTAGACTGTTGGAAGGCACTCACGGAAAGTCAATACTCTCTTACAGAAGGAGGCACTCGGTCGATCTTCTGGAAGCGAAGCTAGGTGGTGGGCAGGGGCGCGAGCAAGGTGTCTAATATGAGCTCTAAGCACCTCCAAAGTAATGTGCACTGTGGCCGGATGATCTTTGGCGATTGCGATGGTTTCCGCTGTTGATGTACAGCGTGGTAATCCAAGACAAACTCTGAGTGCCTGGCCCTGGGCGTTTTCTATTGTGCGTATACTGCTTTTGCAAGCGTTCGTCAGAACCGGCAAGCTATACCGCAGGTACCCCAGAAAACAGCGTTTTGTACAAATGCAACATCGCGTGCACTGATGTGCCCCACGTTTTTCCTCCGAGGAACTTGAAAAGTTGTGCGATGGCCGTTAGGCGCTTCTTTAGAGTGGCCACATGGGGACTCCAGCAGAGATTTCGATCGATCGTGACCCCCAAAAACCTGTGGGTCCTGGCGTAGCAGACACTGTGTCCATCGATGGCGATGGGATATGACGTCATTGCCTTCCGCGTGAACGCGACCAGCGCCGATTTCTCAGGAGAAATCTCGAGGCCTTGTTCTCTAAGGTACGCCGATATTGAATTCGCTGCTTTCTGGAGTCTCGCACGTACCTGAGGACGTGTTACACCTGACGTCCAGGCACAAATATCATCTGCATAGAGAGATATCTGCACGGAATCTGGTATGCGTTCCACGAGACCGATCAGAACCAGGCTGAACAGTGTGGGGCTCAATACACCACCTTGAGGAACACCACGGTGTGTATAATGTTCAGAAGTCGGCCCATCATCAGTTTGCATAAACAATGATCTCATATGTAGGTAGCATTGGATCCAGCGGTACACTCGCCCACCCAAACCAACTGACTCGAGGGCGTCAAGTATGGCTTCGTGAGAAACATTGTCATATGCTCCTTTGACATCTAAAAATAGTGCGACAGATAACCGTCTGCTCATTTTCTGGTGTTGTACGTAGGTCACCAGGTCAATGACATTGTCAATGGAGCTCCGAAGACGACGAAAACCGGCCATGGCGTCTGGATATATTCTATGGCGTTCTAGGAACCACTCGAGTCTGGCAAGGATCATTCGCTCCATCAGCTTCCCTACGCAACTAGCCAGCGCTATTGGGCGGTATGATTTCAGCTCTAGAGGCGATTTTCCAGGTTTGAGAAGTGCAACCAACCGGCTTGTTTTCCACTCTCTGGGGACCGTTCCATCTCTCCAAGACTCAAGAAATGGGCTGTAAAAAATAGGGGCTTTACAGCATAATTATGAATGTGAGACCATATAGGCTAAGAGATACATATACACGGTCAAGCCGAGCATGAGAGATGCCTTGAAAGTGCGTGAACCTCACCGACGAAGGTGCATACGCTCCCACATCTATTAAAATGTGCTCATTAAATAATTTCCGCAGTAAGGTCGCACTTGCATCATAACGATTTGTTATATATGAATGATCTCTCACGTCACAAACACAATTAACGCCTCCATATACTATCCAAGTTTTGTCAGTGTTTAGCAGCGAAGTTAAAGAGAAGGAAAAAAAAAACATTCCTTTCATACAGCGGTGATTGCGACTAATTCTCAAACTTGCCTTAGGCAGGCTTGACGTCGGGACATCAATCGCGTTAATACGACTTATAAAGCATTTTACAACAGCGATAGAACGACCAGTCGTTGCACAATGCGAAACACATAACGAGTGGGCCGTCCAGTGCTCCAAACTTGTTCTTGTTGATTGATTGATATGTGTAGTTTAACGTCCCAAAACGACCATATGTATATGAGAGACGCCCTAGTAGTGGGCTCCGGAAATTTCGACCACCTGGGGTTCTTTAACGTGCCCCCAAATCTGAGCCCACGGGCCTACAACATTTCCGCCTCCATCAGAAATGCAGCCGCCGCAGCCGGTATTTGATCCCGCGACCTGCGGGTCAGCAGCCGAGTACCTTAGCCACTAGACCACCGCGGCGGGGCATCTTGTTGTAGTTGCCGTTAACTTGTGGCTCATACCCACTGAGGGGGATCGGCTAATATTTGAGGGGTCTTAAAGGTATTATTCTATTCTAGAGTAAAGGAACTTGCAAATGGAAAACGTTACAAATTTTAGAATGAAATTTGGATGATCACTGATCTGTGCTTACTATAAAAATTTTGTATTAGTAATACACTCTAAGGCAAAAGGGTGTTGAAAGGGTGTGTGGTTCGTCCTTTTGGGGACTAATGGGGCTGCCACAACCATTATTCCCTTTAAGGACTAACGGCACCAGGTCTAACAGTTAGTTCCCTCAAGGGACGAACATTTAGCCTTCACAAATACACCTTAGAGAGTAACCGTTAGTCCAACAGTTCGCCCCCAAAAGACTAACATTTAGTCCTCACAATTGCACCTTATAGAGCAACTGTTAATCCCCACATTTACACCTTACCGGGCGACCGTTAGTCCTCACAATTGCACCTTGCCGGACGAACGATTGATCCACTAAAGTACTCCAATCGGATGCACTTTTGTCCCCAGTTCAAACATTGTTTTTTGTTTATTTTCCGCCAGGCCTAATGCTTTTTTCGCCTGTTTTTCTGCGCAGTGAGCAACAAATTCCACAGAAAAGAACACGCAAAAAAGTAGTTGACCACCTATGTGTAGCTGCTTTCACAGTCACAGCAACAACGAAAGACAAAAGTGAGACATCGAAATCTTTTATTTTTCTACATACACATGAAGTTTCGCCATTTTTTTAAGTGAATTCATGGTGAAGTGTACAAGTCCAGTCTCGTTGTCAAATCTTGTTCACTCCTTGGGGAGCTCCTCCGACGGAAGCGATAGATGACAGGCATTGCCGACGCCAGCGCAGGCAGCCTTCTGCCTGTTTTGTTGCCAGGCTGCACGTACAATAATATAGTAAAAATAGCTAGGCACACGTCACAGAAGATGAAGATGCACGCATATAACAAGTACGTGCACGGTAAATAAAAACAAGCGTTAAAATATGACATACAAATAACTTTACCTTCACATCTCGCACAGTCCTTCTGAAGCTGCTCTGACGAAAGAGATGGATGAGGGACATCGCAGACGCCAGCGCACAGTCTTCAGCACGGTGTGTGCCCATGGCTGCACAATAAGTATGTAAAATAGTGAGTCACACGTGACAGAGGATGAATATAGATGCATATGAGAAATACGTGCAAGGTGAAATGAAAACATATGTGAGATATGACATGCTAATAATTTCACCGTGATGTCACACAACGTCAAAGACTAATTTCGATCCCCGTAGCACAACAGCTTGGGAGTGGTGGCCGCAGTCAACTCCGCGAACCACCGTGCCGCTAACAAGTCGGCGAGTCCTAAGCGAGCGACGTCGTTCAGCTCGAGCAAGCGAACGCGAGACCACACATGGCGCTGCACGCGGAGCGTCTGCCGCCAGCGAACTTCGAACGGGAGAGCGAGCATACGCTTGACCGCCGCCGCGAACAGCGCCGAAGAAATCGACGGTAATGCGGCCTTTTTCCACAAACTCGAGCTAGTGCAGCGCGCAAACTCGAGTCCGCTGCGCAAACTCGAGTCGGCCAGCGGACGGTGCCGGGCTTCTTGCAACCCACTGGCGGGAAAGCCAACTGTAATGGCGACCAATTTTCAATGAGTTCCGACGCTAGCGAAAGCCCCGCCAGTCCGTGCTGGTGCACTGACAGCGCGCGACATACTACAACCAAGCTCTTTACGAGAACCCGTAACGTGTTTTCGACGACTCCCAACACAGCGACCAGGTCTCAGCCCAATATCGTCAGCCCGAAGCTCATCGCGGCGGCGAAGAAAGGTGAGCACTCGATGAGCGAGTGTACGCGAGGCCAACGGCACAAAGCGCAGGCGAACTGCAGACGCCGAAGCTGACCTTCGCGATGCATTTTGTGCGTGCGATATACAACACGACCGAGCCCATTGCCGGCAAGCGCGATTCGTATCGCACACGCGACAAGTAGAGTAGATTAAAGAAAGACAACCTACTTGCCTTAAAATCCAGCGCTGTTTTCTGCCATGAGTCGAACTCCGACATATCCGATAGGCCTGTTCTTCTCGGCCGCCATATTGGCCTCCCCAACTGTTGCTGTCGTGTGTTGGTCGTGACTACCTTGAAGCCAGAGATATACAGCGCGGCGTGGTGACGTGTCGAGACTTGCTCCAGACTTCATGGGTGCAGCGAAACGCAAAAGCAGCAGCCCACGCTCATCCAAGCGTACACACAAGCACCACGTCGTAATTCCTAGGTCGTCGAATCCAGGCGGCCGTGGTCGAGCACTCCGAGCGCGACACAACGCGGACCGTCGCCGGCAAAATACGGGGAAAGACTGAGCCAGCAGAGGAGGAGAGGGAGGCCTAGTCACCTTGGCAACGCTTTTCGCGCTGCCTGCAATGCCTGGGCGGTTCATCCCTTGGTTTCGCGCTCCACGCTTCCCTCTGTGGTTGCTCCTCAAGGGTCTATCCGTTAATCGTGCGCGCCTATTGGGCTCGCGCGATTTTGAGCTCGCGCTATTTGCCTTAGAGTGTACATAAAAACCTAGATCAAAACCTAACATAAAAAATTTATGCGTATGTCGACACTAAAGAATACTATTAGTCTGTAAGTCTTTTCATTTCATTAAGATAATTCCGCACTGCCTTGAAACTTTCGCAATGGCAAACCCAGGAATAGAGGCTCCAAAGGGCAGAATCACGGGCATGGATAAATTAATTCCAATAGCACATGAGGCATTTTCTTACTTAAATTTACTAGCTGTAGTAAATCGTCTACACATCAAAAAGTAATGATCAATAGTTTCTGGCTCCCTACAGAAAGCGCACATTAAGAAAGAGCCTGACCAGACCTGTGTTGGGAGAAATTCAGTTTGAGCACCCTACAGAGCAGCGTCGTAATTGCGACTTCTAGTTCACTTGTGTCACAAAATTATCGATGCCAGGGATATATTAAGCGCCGATATTCAGTCGAATTTGTGAGTAATGAATCTGTGGAGCTTTTTATAATGGTACGTCTGCGAAATCGCGTAGCCGTTACATAAGCGGACTGTGGAAAGCCCGGTCAAATTGGCCCACTTATTGCTGATTTCGCTAAGGAATCGGCCATTTCGTTTAAAAGCAAACTTCTATGGCCCGACACCCGAACTAGGCTAACTTTTGTCAAAGGGGGGGGGGGCGTATTATTGCACGAAACACCTTTATTATGTGCGATTCAGCACCAACTGAAAGTGCAGCGCAAAGAGAGACAGAGTAAGTATAATCTGTAAGTATAACAGCCGATGAAATTTCCGCGTTTAACTTTCGTAAGGTGAATACCACTGCCAGAAACTCAGCCACAAATACGGGTACGAAATCAGGTAGTCAGAGCGAACAGGACCAATCCAAGTTCGGGCTGAACAGACCAACAGCTGACTTTTCGTCACTCAGTGATGCATCTGTAGCGATAATTACACTTGTTTTGATGCTCTGCAAGTGATCTTGCGATAAACCATCTAGAGTGGGATGGAGGAGCAACTTTGTTTTATTAGGAAAAATGTCGTAAAATTGAATTTCCACATGGGGTGAATGATCGCCAGACGGCCTTATCTCGCCGACATGTACATTCAGTAGGTCCAGTAAACGTTGTGCAAATATAATTTGTGGGGTGTGAAACGATGACCATTTAACACCAAAAAATGATTCCGGAGAGCATATGAATACTGTCTGCGACAGCTGAAGTGGTGACTCATAATTTCTTAAAAACGTCTGAACGGTCAAGATACAAAATCTGCACGAAAGAGAAGGAACTCTCAATTCTAGGTATAAAATGCAGTTAGAAACTGTTTTAGGAAGACCGAGGCATAAGCGCAAGGATTTTCTTTCTAAAAGAATGAGAGGCCGGATTTTGTAGGCTGGAGCACCAGAGAAAAGCACGCATCCAAATTCCAGAATAGGACGAACATACATTTCATATACCATTACTAGTTTACCTCTTCTCATGCCTCCTCGGTAGTTGCTTATCCTACACAACATGCCGACGGCTCGTATTCAGCTATGTATCCAATGTATCTAGTAGTTATGTATTCAATGTGTTGGCGCCAGTTTAGAGGTACATTATAAATTACCCCATGATATTCAATAGATTCCGCCTGTGGTATGTCCTCAGAATGGTAACATAATTAGATGTGAATGGAATATTTCAAGGAGGAGACAAAAAGAGCACATTTACACGGATTTAGTAAAAAAGTGATTGTCATCAAGCCAGTTCTCCAGGGTGTAAGATAAGACTGCAGGCGGTCGCATAACGTCTGAATGGTGTCTGCCATGGCAAAGAAGGCAATATAGTCTGCATAAACATAAGGTGTGATGTCCTGGTTACGTGAAATAGTGCTCATTAGCTCAATAAGTAACACCGGGAACAGCACTGAGGCTTGCGGTACTCATCTCGTTTGTGTGTGCATAGTCGATGAAAAACCGCCTTTGAAGCAATAGAACGTCCTGTCCAAAAGGAATTTGTAAATCCACGTTACTATGTATGCAGCAGAATTGAGGGATTCCAGTCGATCTCTCCGAATACCATGCTCTACAGTATAGTATGCTTTAGCGATATCCAAAGTAACTAAAGCTACATATTTGTTGTCCCGTCGGGCTAACTGTACACGACTTTCTAAATCAACACGAGCATTCCATGTGAAACAACTAGCTCTGAACCCGATTTCACAGAGCTTAGAATAGACCTATTGTCAATAAATATATTGATTCGAGTATAAATAATTCTCGCAATCAATTTCACCAGATTTGATGTCAAGGCATTAGGCCTTATGTTGTCTAACGTGGACCTGGCCAGTTGTTTCTTCAGCAACAGTATAATTTTAGCCAGTTTCTATTCTTGCGGTATCCATGAGTTCTTCAACCAATAGTTCACAATATCTGAAAGAACTTTAGGCGATTCTTGAAGTAAAACTTTTAACATAGAATTTGTAATTCCATCCGGTCCAGGGGCAGTAATTGGAAAACACAGTACAGTTTCAGTCAATTCAGATACGGAAATTTAAGTAAATTCATGCATAGATACCTGCATGTTGTGAATTATCGAGAGATCTGTCCTAAAGGGACTTTCTAAACCTTTAGCTATTTCTTCGTGAGAGGTGGTCATCTTTCGCGGCGTCAAGATGTATGCATGATTGTAAAGTTAAAGGTGTTGGCAATACCTTCCTTGATTGCAAATACGCAAACAGAACAGGCCTATTGTTTGATTTGGAAAAATAATAGAAATTTCCACTTTCATATTCTTCTTTCGCACGTTTAACAGTGCGCCTAAATACGCCGACAAAGAACTGGTAGTCTTTCCATTGTGTTGGGCATTGATTACGCATAGGTTCTTCCAAGCGGCTTTCCGTCTTATGTAATCGCGCGTACATTCATCAGTCCACTAACGAAAGGATGGCCATTTACTCAATGGAATAACAAACTGACTTTTTGCGACATCCCTCTAGTATGGAGCTGATCTTAGATGCGATTTCCTGACCATTGTCATTCTGAAGTTTTGCAATGACCGAACGCAGACAGGCTTGAAATTTCCTATGGTTGACATAAACTCAAGGCTGTTGCTCTAATGTTGTCATTGGACATACAATGTCAAAAACTACCGGGAGATGGTCGCTGTTAGTTGCAGAATCAACCACTGACCATGACAAAACATTATTCACACTGGCACAAAAAGTCAAATCTAACACTGATTGAGTCCGACCTCTACGAGTGTTACGTGTTCTTTATTTATACACGAGAAATTTTGGTCAATGGTCCACTCCCACAGCCGTCTACCACACAGGTCTCCCTTTCAGCCCCCAGGACAAGAGATGAAAATTAAAGCCACCTGTGAGCACTATTTTCTTTTGACAGGCTGCCAAAGTGCTGCTAAGGTGACTTGTACTTTGTACAACAGTGGGGAAATAACAGTTTATAATTGGAAAAGGGTGGTATCCTGGAAGGTACAAATCTAATGCTAATATTTCACAATCAGAGTCCGACATCCTGAAAGCAATTTTCGCTTTATGACATATTCTACTTGATAGTAGTATAATTAAACCACCACCACGCGTTTGGCGATCTAATTCAAAAGAACGAAATCCCGTAAAATAATAATTTTTATTAGCTATAAACCAAGTTACTTGTAGAATTTTAATATCGCGATTAAGTTGGCTAGAGAGGTAATATAAGTTGGTTGAGGCTGAGAATATAGTACGGCTGTTCCACTGAAGCACCTTTAGTTGACCTATGGTGCTGAGCGCACCGTAGAGGCGCATGCCTTGTCCTTTTTGGTATCTTTTCTCGTGATCAACCACTAATTCTTTTTAGTTTTTGACTTCGAGTACGCACAATTGGGCGATAGTATACGTTTGTTAGCTCGGATCTAAATTTCCAAATCTGTAACATTATTGTGCTTCGCTGAGGCGTACAACGGTCTGGCTGCACCTGTGGAACTGGTTGCTCAGCATTATGAACACATTGAGACAATTTATCCAGCACCATGCTATGTTGTTCAGCGGCGTCAATGGTGTCTGATTGTTGAGGAGGTGTTGGAGCCTGAGCTTGCACTCCTTGGATCATCTTAGGTGAAAGTATTTGCGTTAAACAGTCACTGAGGTGAGATATCAACTTATCTATTGCCTTAGCCATCACCTTTTGACCGCAGATTCAATGGCTTGTGAAAGATTGGAGTCTAGACTAGACGAGTGTCGTACTGCTGCACTAGACTAGCCAACGGCCCTGTCTTTAACTTTCCTGCGCGAACAGCGGCGGCGGTCTACAATCTCAGGATTTGTATTTCCTGAAGGCGAGCAGAGCATTCGGAATGGTCTGCGGAATGACTCCCTCCACAGAGGCCGCACTTTTCTGATGTTGCTGAGCATTCGCTTAAGGAGTGGTTTTCATCGCAGGACGCAGCAACGAAGATTCGACTTGCATCCTCCCACACTATGGCCGAATCTGCAGCAGTTTTTACATTGTACTGGACGGGAAGCGAGGGGCTCCACGCGAAGGATAAGAGGCCATAGCTTTATTTATGACGGGCAAGGTGTGCCCACAAATGTAGCAATGACGAATTCGGTTGGTATCCTCTCTCTATTAATCAGGCGACTGCAACGGTAAATGGAAATCACGCCTGCTCCCGAAAGCCTGTTTAGGGTCTCTTCTGGAAACAGTTTGGAATCGATGCTGCTATGAGGTCTTTAGTACACGCACGGTGAGGCGGAATGAAAGCACTCACCGGTGTTGACGCGAACGAAGTGCATTTAGGCAGGTCCTGCACGCAGGTCTTGCCCGGTGACCGACACGCTATGCCACCTCGTCCGAATCGGCACACGTCGGTGATGGTCTGAACGTGGTTCAATGTGACTTTCAGTTCTTTTGGACAGCCTGAGGGTTCGTGAGCCTGATGAAACCTCCAATTGTAGGCACCAGTGCGACAGGAATGTTGCTGACCCCACTGCGAAAGAATAACTCTAACGGCAGTTCATTAGGGGATAGTGACGTTGAACAGACGGATCGTGCTTGGCCAGGACAATTGGTCGACATCAGCATAACAGAATTGGGTAGGTTGAACAGCAAAAAAATCAACTAGACACTGTAAAAAACAACAAAAAACTCAGAAGACCACTCAATACTTTGCCAACAACCCCACTGTAGGAACCCGGCGCCAGCAGGAGCAAGAGGCGATGGACAGCTAGAGTAAAAGTGATCGGGCAAGAGACGTTTGTGCGTTTCCACTTCTCAATAGCAATTGCTGCACAGACGGATGGACGGACAGACAGACAGACGGACGCACAGACAGACAGGCAGGCAGGCAGGCAGACAGAAAGACAGAAAAACAGACAGAGAGGCAGGGGCGCGGTTTTTCGTAAAAAATATTTAAGAATTAATGCGACGTTGTTCACTGTACCGCTTTCAATACTGAGATGGAACATAGGGCATAGTGTTAAAACCATCACAAGAGCTTCTTCTTGTTGGCCTATTACCTGTGGCGCATACCCACTTCAGCCATAATTCCTCATCGTCGACTGCAACTGCATGTACAATTGACACAAAATTCCTTGCAAGCGTTAAGCGGATACCACGCTTCTCAGAAGAATGACAAAGATGCCGTAGCGAATGCGGGCCTACTACCGAAAAGCTTCTTATTGATGCCCTAGTGGGTACCAAGTAAGTGTGCTTGCAGTAGTTACCCAATGAGTGTTTTGAAGAGGCTCTGAAAGGCCGCTCACCTAGCTTTCGCTGTGACTGTGCCACGCCTACCGCGCCGGCCTGGCGTTTTTTTAATATTTAGGCACAGTTTATCGTAAAAAATGCTTAAGGATTTATGCGACGTTATTAACTGTATCACTTTCAATACTGAGATGAAACATGGGGTAAATTGTTAAAACGCGGTAAATGCACGCCGGAGAGTCTGGTGGTCAAATCATTCTTCAAGCATGACGCTGGTGTCTTGGCAGTTAAGACGTGGATATCTGATAAAGGTTGATTCGTTCCGTAGAGTTATCGCTGCTTTTTAGTCGGAAGCCGGAAGCAATCGAGCGTGTTTTAGGAACAAAGCTCCTTAAGCCATAGGTCGTGCGTCCTCGAAGTGTGTAGTAGTAGTAGTAGTAGTAGTAGTAGTAGTGGTAGTAGTAGTAGGTAGGGATCTCACGTTTAGTCCTTGTCCGCTGAATGGCGGTACATTTACAAGACGAATATATGATGAAAAGATGCGAGATGGCAGTACTTGGAGTGTTCACTAGATGAACGGACTGAAGGACGGATGGACAGACATACAAACAGACGTACAGACAAACAGACATACAGACAGACATACAGACAGACAGACAGACAGACAGACAGACATACAGACAAACGAATGGACGGATGATTCACGGTTTAGCGATAAAACCCTCCGAAGCTTCGCCGGCTTCGCCCCACACATCCTCATTCACTTCGTTGGTATGCTCTGATTTTTTTCTTGATTGTTTGAACGGGGTGTTCTTCTGGAATGTCCAGCTAAAGAAATGAATAAAGATGTCTCACTTAACACACAGAGAATGAGGTACGGTGATGAAATAAACATTTATTTTTCGAAACAGTGCTCCCAAGTTTGTGAGCTCGGAGTCAGTCCCTTATTGCAGAAATCATCTGGTCGCAATCACCTTCCGGACCCTGGCGACAAGCCCTTCTTGATTGTCTAGGTCGCGTGCGGCAATCATGGCCTCCCACGTCTCAGCTAGGGGGTCAATACGCGCAGTCGTTGTGGACTTGGTATTGGCATCTTCGTGGCGCCACGGGCACTCGAGTAGTAGGTACGCCAGTGAGTCTGGCTCGTCGCATATCGGGCAGTTGTAGGCGTATAGCGTTGTGTAGTGTCTATGCAGTCGGGTGCCGTGTGTATATAGGTGTTAGCTTGAAGTCGTTGAAATGATATGGCCTCTTCTTTAGTCAGCTTGGGGTGAGGCAGTGGGTACACTTGCGAGCTAGACGATAGTGTTGTAGAATGGCGTTGTATGTTGGCGGTACGGTCTCCACTTCTGAAGCGGTCGCTAACCGCGGGTGAAGCGAGGCGCTGAGGAAAGCCCCGTTGACGTGACCGCGGGCCGCAGCGTGAGCCGCTTCATTTCTCTCGAGCCCCTCGCGCCCCCGGCACCCATACCACGCAGGTGTAAAGAAGCGGAGTTTGGCTGTTTCTCAGAATTTTCAGAGCTTTGGCGGAGATTCGGCCTCGCGTGTAATTGCGGACAGCGAATTGGGAATCTGTAAAAACTACGACCGCGTCCTTACCAGTAGTAGTGGCAAGGGCGATCGCTGCTTCCTTGGCAGACTTGGAGCTCCGCACCCGGAGGGTGGCGGATGCCAGCTCTTGTCCTTCCACGTCGACCACCCTTAAAGCGTTGGTATTTTTGCCAGGGCATTTTGCCGCGTCGACGTAGCGAGCGTCTGGATCATGCTGGTGTCTTCTGCGAATGGTGTCGACTCGAGCGATTCGTCTTTCCCGATGGTACTCAGGATGCATGTTACGCGGTACTTGGGCGATTCTAAATGATTCTCGCATGTACGGCGGCATCTTCTCTTTGCGGACTGCCTCGCAGATGTAGCTCTCACTGTCGCCCAGCGGATCATGGTCCGATCAAGGACCGATCTGCCCGTCGACGTAAGCCTAAGTCTCTCGAGTTGGCTGGTCCGTTGGGCTTCTGCCTGCTCTTGCCAGGTAGTGTGTATACCGATTCTTAAGAGTTGGTGGTCGACGCCATTAGAGGTAGCCCTATGGCGAGCTTGGTAGCTTTGCGGATGAGCACATTCAGCTTGTCGACTTCAGATGTTTTGAGGGCGAGGTACGGGGTTCCATAGGTGATTCGGCTGGTTAGAAGAGCCTGCACAACTCTCAAGGTATCGTTTTCCTTCAGGCCACTGCGTCGGTTTGCGACTCTCCTTACGAGGTGCGTGAGCTGAAGACTGCGTTGAAGTCCAGGAAGCGTGGCGGCTCCTGATCCGTCGTAGTGCAGCTGCAAGCCGAGCACGTGAAGCGAGGTGATCTTTGGTATTTTGACCACGTGAAGGATGATGCATGAGTCTGGCGCTTCGGAGGTTCGAGATCTTCCTCGCGTGCGGGCCTTCAGTACTAGTAATTGCGATTTTTCAAGTGCACAATGGAGGTCGCAGCTTTCGAGGTAGTTCTCAATGACATTGACCACCTCCTGAATGCAGCTTTCTTGCTCTCCAGGGCTCTTTCCTCGAGTCTAAAGCGTAATATCGTCCGCGTAGATGGCTTGACATAGGCCCTGTATTTTTTCGAGAAGCCGGGGGAGCTTAAAGAGTGCCATGTTGAAAAGGAGTGGTGACACAACAGAGTCTTGAGGTGTACCACTGTTCGGCAGCTCAAAACTTTCGCTCTGTATGTTGTATATTTCCCCCGTGGCCATATGACCAGTGAGGAAGCTTTGAACACAGCCATAAATCTTGGAACAGCAGCCAGTATCTTCGAGATTTTGTAGTATTGCTTTATGGCTAACATTGTCGAAGGCGCTTTTCACAATAATGGCAAGAAGGGACGACTTGCTATTCTTGCTCAAGTGATCAACTCGATCTTCCTTGAGAAGTAAGAGGATGTCCTGCGTAGAAAGTAGCTGGTTAAAGCCGAACATGGTGTCTGGGAAGTACCCGTTGGCGTCAAGCTGCGACGTGAGCCGGTCATGGATCATATGGTCAAACAGCTTGCCAACTCACGAAGTCCGAGAAATGGGTCTAAGGTTGTCAACAAGATAGGACTTGTTGTGCTTAGGTATCATGATAACCTCCGAATGCTTCCACCCTGCTGGAAGCTCTCCTTTGTCCTAGCAGTCAATGCAGTACTGTACGAGAGCAGTCATAGCCTGATTAGGTAGCTGTCGCAGGTGCTTGTTGACTTTCCTGCCTTTGCCTGGACTCGTGTTTCTTTTGAGCTTGGAAATAGCTGCTTGAAGCTCTGCTGGTGTGAAGGGCCTGTCAAGGTCAGAGTTGTGCATGCATTCGTATTCTTTGTGTGGTGTTGGCATTGCCGCTCATTGGACAGGACCACGCAGCTTGTTGCATAGATCGTGGAGCAGGTCTTCCTCCGTGCCGTCGTAATTGTGTGTTAGCGGACGTACTCGTTGCCGCTGCTGCGTCTTTGTGTGGCGGTCACTGAGGAGAGTCCGCAGCAGGTGCCACGTCTTCTTGGCGCTGAGCGTATCCTGGAGCTTATCGCAGAAGTCGCGCCAGTTGTGTCTCGCTAGGTGCTTGGCATACTGTTGCACCTCTTCTGTCAATAAGGAAATTCTTTTCCTTAGTTTCTTGTTCAATTTTTGCCTCTTCTCTCTCCTCAGTAAGGCTCGTCTGGCCTCCTAGAGGTGGAGTAAGTGGGAATCTACTGCCGGATTGTCTTCGTTAAGCTGCATTACTTTGGTGCACCGTTTGGTGGTATCCAGAATCTTGGTGAGCCAGGCGTTTATGTCTGCTATTGCGTTGTAACCATGGAGCTCGTTTCTGAAAGAGTTCTAATCTGTCAGTCTTGCTGTGCCTATTTTTGTAGGTCGTTGGTGATATTCGATTTGGAGTTGAATTATGTGATCACTGCCAAGCGTCTCGGGGAGACAGGTCCATCCCACTTTCTTGACATCTCGTGTAGAGGTGAGGTCGGGCGTGGTATCTCTTGAGACGTTGTTTACGTTGTTTCCCACTCTCGTGAGCTGGAGCAGATCATTCAACATTGTGAGGCCGTGCTGCTGAGTGGAGTCGTGGGCTCTCGCGCCTTTCTGTGTGGTGATGGCATAGCCCCAAACTGTGTGGGGAGCATTGAAGTGCCCTACGACCACAAACCGGTGACCTTTTGTGCATTTTTCGAGTTCGCGGACGAAGTAATCGTAGTCCCTGAGCTGATCTCACGGTGGGCTGTACACGTTAGGGACGTAAAGGCTTTGTTGCGATTTTTGTTCTGGTATGACTTCCAGAATGGAGTGTTCAAATGTAGTGTCTTCTATCTTGTGTACTTGGGTCGCGACTTTTTTCTTAAGTAGAGTGGTGGTTATTGGGGTCAGAGCTAGGGTGTTGTATCCTGAGAGCCGCACATTTTTAGTTTTCTTCTCTTGTAGAGCTATGAGGTCGGGTTGATTTACATTTATAAATTCTTGTAGATTCGACAGCCGCGGTCTATACGATTGACAGTTCCACTGCCAAATGCGAAAAGTTGGTTGCAGAGTAGAAACACTCTTCTTAGAGCCTGCCATCTTCGTGAATATCTGGTGCGTTTACCTGCTCGCCATCGGGAGAGGGTAAGAAACTTTTTCTCTCTTTGGGCATGGTTTTTTCTGCCGTGGCAGTCTTCAAGTTCCGCGTGACTAATGCAGTTGTTCTTGACATGAGCCACGAAGTAGGTTAGCTGCGTCTAGAGATCGTTGATTTGGGCTGTATAAGTGTCCATGCTACGGCTGAGCGTCGTGAACGTGTCCCCGATTTCGGCGGAGATGGGCTACAACTTTGCCAGGATGAGTGCTTCGAGCGTCGACTCGACTGCTGATGTGCGTTGTGGCTTTACTGCCACCGTGAGCTGCGAGTCGACAAGGGCTTCGACTTTGGTTTCTATAATGGAGAGTACTTTGGCCTCCAGAACAGCTTCAATATCTGGTGTGCTGAGTTTTGTGGCTAGTTGTTTAGCTTGGTGCTGTTCTTCGAATAGTCGAGTGAGCCTCTCAATGCTTGCATTCTGCATCTATATGATCTTTTCTTGCTCTTGGCATAGTTTTACGAGCTTATCGACAACTGCACCTTATTTTTGGAGGTGGTCACGCTGGCTTTGCATAGCTGATTTGCTGATTCAAAACCATTTTTTCCAAATTTTTGAATACAGTGGATTCAGTAGATGAGCAATCTGAAGTGTTCTTGTTTTTCTGTGAAGTCGAATCGACGCGAGTTGCATCAGCATAGTTGAGGCGTTGGGCGGAGAGTGAGCGGGATCTTGTGCGAGACCTGGAGCGCGATCGCAGAATAGACCTTGACTTGCTTCGGCCGCGCTTGTCGTGCAATGTGCCAGTGTGTTTAGGAGATGATTTGTCAAGCTCGGTGAAGTTTTCATTGTGCGAACTACAACCATTCTCTCGGGCTTTCGCCTTCTCGAGTGTTTGTTGTCTAACTTGGTAAGGTGTTGGCTTTGGTCGTAGCTTCTTCTTGCATTCCTTGCAGGCGGTTTTATGGGGCTGTTCACATATTTTGCAGTTGGGAATACATTCGTGTGCTGTGGTGACTGCGTCTTGTCCGCACTTTAACAGAAGTCTTCTCTGGCTCTGGGAGAGATGTCTTGTCGGTGCCCAATGGCACCGCATTTGCGACAGAACTGCACAGACTTTTGATAGGGTTTGCAGCGGTAGTATCCACATTGGTAGGTGATGTAGTGCGAGACGTGCGGGCCATCGAAAGTTATGACAGTGGTGGAAGACTGACCAAGCATGCGAGCGCCAAGGACCGTGTATCGCGAGTCGACTCTGAGGCCAGCTATAATTTCGGCACTGCTGGTTCCTGGGAGAAGCCCGTAGATGACACCTCTGCATATATCGTCGGGATTTCTCACGTGGGAGTTTACACTGAAGAAAGTGCCGCCTAACTGGATGGTAGCAATGCTTCTGAGGTTGGTTGCGCGTTCTGTGTCGGTGGTACTAGCAATTATAATGTTTTCAACGCTCTGCACTTGAACTTGAACGTTGTCGTAGAAATCTTGTTGTGTGAGACCGCTTGATCGCCCTATAGCGTGCGTAATTGATGTTAGACTCCATTTCGATAAGTCGAGTTCGGCTTGTGGCCTGTAGATGATTTTAAAGTCATCTGTAGGAAAAGGGGGCATCTTCAAGTTGCGCTGCTTGGAAGCTTTTTGCGTGGGAACGGGCTCTTTCTCGGGCTTCTCGTTGGATGCTTGAATTCGGTTCGGCGCTCGTTTTTTTTTTTTTGCGCACGACTTGATGCCATTCTACATGCTCCTTTCCTGTTGTTTTGCCACTTTTGACATCCTACATCCATGCCGATTTCTCGGTGGGCGTCTCGGCGTTCACTTCGGTTTGCATTGATGTTGGTTCTTCTTGTGGTCCTGTAGTAGCCATCAACACGCTTTGAAAGCCTACGTGGCTGGTAGCAAGAGGCGTCTCCCTCTAATCAGGTTTTCTGGTCGAAAAAGCAACGCGAATCTCCTTCCCAGGCCCGCGCGTTTGGAGGGTGTACATGCAACGCGAGCCACGAGTGCGAGACGCGCTCGCGCGTCGGTCACGGCGTAAGGCTTAGCGGGGAGGACCTTGGCGTCGAGATGTTAAGAGTTCGGTGTAGATAATAACGCACCACTTAGTGGGAGGTGTCAGTCCTTTTCTTGCAACTTTGCGAATTGGCCAGCGCAAAAACCCAAAAGTAGCAGAGCATTGAACCACGAAAACTATCATGAAAAGCAGGAGCCACTGTGAAGTGCAGCCGCACTCGGTGGCCCCCTAGGGAAACTCCCTAGAGTAAAGTATCTAGCCACTGATAATCACCATGAAATATTGTATGACATTGTCATGTTATTGGCTTTGCATAGTAATTGAAGGTTGCGCATGACTATACATCAAGCTGATTTTGATGCTCGACGAGCTATAAAATACTTCCAAAAGCCCTTAACTTAGTTTTTGGAATGGCAAAAGGGCATGCCCGATTGGGTACCTCACATGAAGTCACTATTGTATATGAAACAATTGTGGAAAACGTCTACTGTGAAAAATTAAGCATCGCAATAAATAAAGAAAAAAGCCGGTGTACCTCTGGAATAGAATACTGGGCTGGCGCACAGGGATCTCGGGTTGAAATGCTAGTGTTTTCTTGGTGCCTTTTTATTTACTTGGCTTTTGCTTATTTCGTGCGATAGTGGTTACGGGCACCAGTGCTGACGGTGGCGTACAACTACGACGCAATGATCCTTGTGATCGCATAACAGCTTTTGCCGCCACATTGCTTCGTATGCTTTCCTTCACCTAATTATGAATTGATTCGAGGACGTGTGCATGTGTGTATGGGGAGGGGGGAGGCGTGTGTGTGTTTATGCTAATTATAGAAAAACATTATTGTTTTTAAGCATAACGATGACACTAACCTCGTTGTGTTATTTATCTAAGTGTGCGTATCGGCAAGTAAGTCTTTGAAAGAAATTATAAATACATCAATCAGTGCATGTACGAAACCTCTATGAAAATATGGGTCTGAGTTTAGAAATATTTTATTTCATAGTGCTGCTTGCCATTGGTCAGCCACACCCAATGATAACCGTCTTCTACAAACACGGCTTTTGTTTACAAAGGTGCTCTTTTTACGAATCAAACATGTAGGACATCAGTAAAACTGCATTATTATCCTCATAGTCCCGGCGAGCCATTGTTACGCAGTAATAATCTGTGGCTGACTGCTGCCGCGAAGCATAATTTTTAGTGTTCGTCTATTCCCTGGCGTTTCGACACTTAAGCCATGTTTCGCACCCTGTAGTTCCCGGAAAAAAGGAAGTGGAGCGGCACCCGCAGGACGCGCTGTTATGAAAAAGCCCGCTCCCCATTGACCGCCTGCATAGAGGTTTGGTATGCTAGCCTGAAACCCCCCTTTTTTGGCCTTGTCACATTTTTCCTTTACATTCTTTTATGGTCGTAAACGTGAACTTCCTCTTGACGTCCTAGTGATGGATGACCCCTTTCGCAGCACCTTCAATCAACTGCATGAAAACGATTTAAATATGCTGTGGGGTTAGATTCTTAGCGCACCGGTGCGGCCCACCCAATCTGCATTCTCTGGACAGGCTTGTTTTGCAAAGTTACGAAGTTAATAATACAAACAGTTATATATTTTGATATATATATAAAGAGTGAACCTCTGAAATTCTCATATAGCTTGATTTAGAGAAGGGTTTCATAACTACAGAAACACATGCATGTATTATTTGAACGGACAGCTACGCTTGAGAGAGGACTGTTTCGTCGGCCACTTATCCATCATTGTTTCCTTACTCTGGCAACCAACACAAAACAAGTAAAATGTGGAATTGAGCACCTAGACAAGATCACATTTTATTGATTCTGTTTATGTGTGTATTTCTGTGCAAGCGGTGGAGCAAAGCAATTTATGCAGGATGGCCCAAGCAAAGATACGTAGGAAGAAGAATCGCACTAGTTAAATTGGCTAGGAAGGTTACACTAAACAAGGTCCTTGCACGACGCTGCGCAGCGCGAGATAAAGATTGTACTGCCACGTGAGTTTATGAACGTTATTCATTTTTGTATAATTTAATCGTTCTAATAATCCTCTTTTAAAGGCTGTGATGTGGTCGGGGGCTGCCCTGAGGACCAGAGCCAGCCAGTGTCTCGGGGAGATGCCGAGGAGAGGAGCCGGGAGCTGCTAAGGGTGACTTTTATTTACATTATTTATAGGTAGTGTGTTGCTACATGATGGGGTTAGCATCATGGAAGCCCTCGAGCTTCTGTGAGCTTCTCGGAGCTTGTGCACGAGAACTTGTCGGGAGCGCCTCGGCGCTAGCATTTTATGTCGTGGCCTTCCCAGGATTTCCCACAGAAAAAAAAAACAATAGAGGCCAGGACTGTACAATAAATTTTGCCATCTTCCCCTCCGCCCCCGAAAGGGGAAGCAGAAACTCCACCTTCTTTTCAACCCACGAAAGAGGGAAGAGGGACGCCCAGTTCAGCCCATAGTGAAGGAGAAAACACTGCACACCCTGCACGAGACAGCGCAGCACGAAGGCATTGCGTCCCACGTGGAAATTAACTTTGTAGACCATTGCAGTGATGACTATGCGGCGCCATGCAGACCACGACTAGTGAAGACAGCGGTATTAGGCATCATGAAGAACGTGCGAAATGCATCTTTTTTTCTCCACGTTCTCCATGGTGCCTAGTACAGATGTTTCCAAAAGTTAAGGTCTGCCTGGTGCAGACGGGTCTCAGTCGCTTGAATTATTGTCCGCGGCACTCCGACGAACAGAGACACACAGATTTAAACATCCTATTTAAGCTGTTTTGACTATAAACAGTTTTAATAGGTCGCCAGTCAGTCGGCTAGGTTCAAAGGGTTCTACGAGTAGAGACGGCTGCGCCTGAAATTCCAAGTACGGCTTGGGTGTTGTTATCGCTAGTGGTTCACCTCTGCGAGCGCTGTCCCGCAACCATCTCATGTCCAAGCGGTGCTATGCCAGGAAGGCCGTTTGTCAAGCTCTTGATTGATTGATTGATTGATTGATCTATGAGGTTTATCGTCCCAAAACCGCCTTTTCATTATGATAGACGCCGTAGTGGAGGACTCCTGAGATTTCGACCACCTAGGGTTCTTTAACACTTAACATGCACCCACATCTGAGCACAAGGGCCTACAACATTTCCATCTCCATGTGTTTGCCAAATTCTTGTATATATATATATATATGTATATATATGTATATATATATATATATATATATATATATATATGCGAAACGCACTGTACACGCAGATTCTCACTACACCTTTCGGTGCAGTGAATTTCTCGACTTTGTGTAATCGATTCTGTTTGTTCCCCATGAAATTCTTAGTAACTCATCTTGTTCCATTCTAACGTTTTCTGCTATACTTTTTTGTCTCTTTTGTGCGTGTGATTTGCTGTATGGGTTTGATATCTTTAGTTTTTGTTTGTAGTTATTACTGTACTTTTCAAACTGCTATTGATGTGATCTGCTTGATGTAAACACCGTTCATACATTCTCATAATCTTTCTTTGACATTGCTTTGACATTCTCTGCTCACCGTTCTTCACTCGCCACGTCACAGTAGATAGTGTATGATAGTTATGGTTCACGTGTCAGGGGCCCTTGATACACCATGCGTACTTAAAAAAAGGCGCATTTTTGTATCGTGTTTTTCCTGATGAAAGCCGGTCCCCGGCTGAAACGTAGGACAAATGAAAAGTTTTCGTTTTGCCCGCCCTCCACTTTTTGGTGTATATATATATATATATATATATATATATATATATATATATATATATATATATATTCTGAGGAACCGGTTTATTCAGCTACGCTCGAGCTAAATCACACAAGTGATGACATTTAAAGATGATGAAGATGTACAGGTGATGATGATATCTAAAGGGAATAAGGAGTCATTCGCTTGTCGCGCTCACACTAATTCCCGCTCGCAGTGAAAGCGACCGCCTGGTCATTTGACAGTATTATGAAATGCGTCGCGCATAAGGCTTTAAACGAGATACATGCACTATCTCTGTCCCTCGGCAACGATGATCAGGATTAGTGCTACGAGGACAAACGCGGTAATCGACAGGAGATGTCTGTTCGACCACCGTGTACGGCCCAATGAAGCGATTGATGAATTCGTCGCATAAGCCGGGGACGCGCAGTGGAGTCCATAGAACTTTGTGACCAGGAGAAAAACTCACAACACGGCGAGACGAGTCATAGCGAGATTTTCGAGTGCCTTGAGAGAGGCTGGTGTTAACGCGGGCCAGCTGACGGCAGTTTGCGAGACGAGATAAAAATTCTTCAGCCGTCGAGGGCGCAAGGGCCGAAAGGAAAGACACCTCCAGAGCGAAACTCGGCGAGCGACCATGGACGAGAAAAATGGCGAAAAGCCGGTAGGGCGTTGAGCAGCTGTATTATAGGCGACTGTCACGAAGGGTAGAAGTGCATCCCAGTTCGTGTGGTTGGGGTGAATGTACATGGCGATCATGTCCCATAGGGTCCGATGAAACCGTACAGTCAATCCGTTGGTCTGTGGGCGGTAGCTCGAAGTGGTCTTGTGGACAGTGTTCGAGGCACGCAAAACTTGCTCGACAATGCGAAAGATAAAGACTGCCGCGATCGCTCAGGAGAATGCATTGAGCTTCTAGACGCAAAAAGATGTGGCGAAAAAAGAAATCGGCAACCTCAGTGGCAGTCCCAGATGGCACAGAAGCTATTTCTGCGTAGCGGGTAAGGTGGTCGGTGGCCGTGACAATCCAGCGATTCCCATTGGATGATATCGGAAGATGGCCATACAAGTCGATTCCAACGACTTCAAAAGGCGAGGCAGTACAATGAAGAGGTTGCATTAAGCCAGCCGGAGCAGTTGTCGGGCGTTTTCGCCGTTGGCAATGGACACAGGAGGCAACGTACTTAGCAACGGCTGAATAGAGGCCAGGCCAAAAACAACGACTTCGTATTTTGTCGTAAGTCTTGTGATAGCCTAAATGAGCGGCGGTTGGATCATCATGAAAGGTTTCCAGAACTTCACGTTGCAGAGAACGTGAGATGACGGGTACCCAGCACCTCCACCACTTGTGAGGAACCAGTTTATTCAGCAAGACTCGAGCTAAATCACACTGGTGATGATATTTACAGATGATGATATCTAAAGAGAATGAAGAGTTATTCGCCTGTCGCGCTTATATATATATATATATATATATATATATATATATATATATATATATATCATTAGCCTGACTACGTTCACTGCAGGACAAAGGCCTCTCCCATGTACCGCCAGACAACTCGATCCTGTGCTTGCTGCTGCCAATTTATATCTGTCCACCTAACCTTCTGTCTCCCCCTGACCCGCTTGTCGTCTCTAGGAATCCAGTTATTTACCCTTAATGACCAACAGTAATCCTGTCTACGTGCTACATACCCTGTCCATGTCAATTTCTCCTTCCTGCTTTCAACTATGATATCCTTAACCCCGGTTCGTTCCCTAATCCACTCTGCTCTCTTCTCGTATCTTAAGGGGACACCTACCATTTTCCTCTACATTGCTCGCTGCCTCACCACCAGTTTAATCTGAACCCTTTTTATAAGTCTCCAGGTTTCTGCTCCGTATCTAGGTACCGGCAAGATGAAACTGCTATATATATATATATATATATATATATATATATATATATATATATATATTGAATGAATGAACTTGCAGATAGCACATTTGACAAGGAAATTGTATTTACTAACGTTCGGCCATGGCACGGCCTTCGTCAGAGTTGACTTTGACGAAGGCCGTGCCACGGCCGAAACGTTAGTAAATACAATGTCCTTTTCAAATGTGCTATGTGCAAGTTCATTCAATATAGAAAATACCCGGACCTGTCGTGCCTTCCCTTCATTATATATATATATATATATATATATATATATAGTATAACCCATCCCCTGATGAAGGGAGGACCCCTCCCGAAACTGTTGGGAAATAAATATATTTATCCTTGTTGACAACGCTCCCGTTGTGCCATATCCCATACCTTCACGACAGCCAACGTTTTGACAGGAGCCCCGTCTTTCTCAAAGCATAATATTATTTACACATTTTTGTCTCTTTTTGTAGCCTCTCAAAACAGGAGGAAAGAGGACAGAAAAAAATACGAACAACAAAAAAAGGACGGAAGAAACGTTAGCAAGAAGCAAGAGAAACATGGCGGGATTAGGAAGGGACAGGAACTCAACATAGTTAGGCGAACGTCAACGAGCAATGTCACCTTTGTCAAAAATACCTCCCACGCAACCACCCTTCCCCCAAGTGGACAATGTGACCACCATTTTCCTATTGCACCTTCCAGTGCGATCCGCTGGCGGCTTGCCCTCCTTTGATATTTACGACAAATCGGAGGGGAGGAAGAGGGAAGGAAGGAAAAACTTGATTTGCAAGGGTATGGGACAGGGGTCATGAGCTTTATGGGTGGGGCCCCAAGTCCAGAGCTCCACTGGCAGCTGCCGCCTGACTGACATGACGCATAGGTGCAATTTGCACCTTTGGGTCAGAGCTGCTAAGCTGTTCCTCCCATTGCTCGAAAGTATTACAAAGCTTGTACTGACCTAAAGAGGTACTAAATTTGGTGGTCGGTTTAGGCATCCCCACAAAATGTGGTAGAGCGATAGCCAGTCACCAAACCACGGACACGCATGCCCATACAGCGTTGGAAAAATTTTGTGTAATCTTTGAAGATTGGGAAAGACTCCCGTTTGAATTTTGCGGAGGTCAATCGCGTCTTTCCCTTCTAATGATTTGCGGAAGGGGGGGGGGGCGCTGTATTTTTGTCGCACGCCTTGCTGGTTTGCAAGAATTTCGCGAGGAGCCATTCTGGATGGGTCACTATCCTCCTCTATAGCTTCCTCTTGGAGTGTTTCAAAGGATTGAATGTGCTGTCGAAGCTCTGCTTGTTCCGTGAGCCCTCGAGAACAAGCGTCGGCACTTTCGTTCCCCTCCACGCCTGCGTCTCCTGGACACCAGATCAGCCTGTGTTTGTTCGTCCATCTGCCGCCTAAGATTTTGCTTATTTTTATCGGAAGGCAGCCTTTTAAAAGAAACGGCACGCTTCCTGCGAGTCTGAAATTATAATTGTCTGCAGTTCATCTCTCTGTTCTTGCGCTTTGATTGCAAGACCAATGGCAAAGCATTCCGCCTTGGTGATCGAGAACGTGTACAGCGATGCACATGTCACCATGCAGTTGTCGTTTCTAAGTACTGATGCAACTGGCCATTTAAAATTCTACCTCGTAGCGCCTACATACTAGACGTTTGATTTCTTTTTTTAATATTTTTCGGAGCCATCGCACTCTCCCTTGTTGTCTGCACTTTCTGTTTGGTTTTACGTCCAAGTTCTTGAGCAGAGGTGAGATCAAGATCTTGCTGTGGACGGGATCCGGGATTTCTACAAGAACTTCGTCCAGGTTCTGGCGGTATGGCGGAAAGCCCACCCTAGCAAGTATCTCTCTCCCCACTTTCGTTTGACTTAGAAGATTTTTCTGCGCAGTCAGTACCGCTGTCTTTAGCTCAGGGTATGTACTATATGTACCGAGGCCGAAAGGCTTTTGGGTTGGTGTGCTTACCAGTAGCCCCATGGCCACTTTTTAGGCGCCCCTAATTATAGATTTGATGGTTTCTTCTTCTGATTTGTTTAACTCGAGGAAAGGTAGACTATACGTGACCTTACACAGTACAAGTGTCTGTACTAATCTAATTGTGTCTCATTCTTTCATTCCCTGTTTGTGATATGTTGTTCTATGGATCAATCGTGCAACTTGTTTCATGGCTGATTATAATGTTAATTGTATGGTTCGCTCGTTCATTACTTTGAACCCAGAATACGTGCGACGGTTACCTCACGTACTTAGCCACCTGCAATGTGTATTACAATGTTACCGTTGATTTTGTATCTTTTCCATGTACTCTGATAATCTCAGATTTTTCTGGGGTACAGCTGAGGCTGCTTGCCTTCGCAAAGTTTTCAACTGCTGTTGCAGCCTCTTGAAGTGTCTGCTCTTTGTTAGCCAGAGATCTACATGTTGCCCATAGGGTGATATCATCCGCATCGAAAGTGTATTCTGACTGCGGCACTTTATCCAGAGCTCTCGTGAGTCCTAATATGGCGATATCAAAGAGCAGGGGAAAGAGAATGTCTCCTTGAGGGGTACCTTTGTTTGGCATCTCAAAAGCGTCTGACGTGACTTGCGCTACGCTTATCCAAGCCCACCGTTCTGTGAGAAATGCCTTGATGCAATTGTAGGTGTTTTCCCCACATCCGAAGTTGTTTACTTCTGTTAGGATGGCCTTATTCGAGATATTGTCGAATGCTCATTTTAAATCAAGGGCTAGTATTAGATATCCTCCTCCCGTAGGTACATAGCTGAAAACTTCCTCTTGTAATAGGAGAAACGCCTCTTGAGTAGAGAGGCCATTGCGGAAACTCAGCATAGTGGCTGGAAAAAGGCCGTTGTCCTCTATAAAGGTTTGGAGCCGATTATGAATAACCTTTCGAAAAGCTTTCTCATGTATGACGTCAAATATATGGGTCTGAGTGCCTCCAGGGATGGCTTCTTCGCGGGTTTTGGTATAATAATAATTTTGGCTAGTTTCCATTCCTCGGGTATCTTCCCTTTGAGCCAATAGTTGTAATTAAAATGGTTTGTCAGTGCCTCTATGACCTCATCACTGATGTTCCTTATTATTGTATTTGTGTTTGATCTTAACCAGGGGCAGAATTTCTTTTTGCTGCTTGGGCAGCCACAAAGACCTCTTCCTTGCTGATGGGGCGCCGAGTCTCTCAACGATGTTTCACTGCTGACTAGTTCGTTCACAGTTGACTGAATAAAACCAGTTCGTTTATTAAAACTGCTCAATCGGTGGATCTTTGCCATCTTAGCCCCGAGTACAACCGTAGCGCCAATAAAGTTTATTCAACTCAACTCAGCTCCAGTACGCACTGCAGCAAGGCAACGGGGTTGACTGGCGAATAACGTGCCTTGGTGGAGCGAAAGTGAGGACAGCAGGACGTAAAACGCCGGCGCACGTTCACGGCTCAAGCTACGAACCTATGCGTTCATTGTTTCGTAAACCCAGTATGCGTGAGCGCTGGCGTAAGTTTCAGGGGCACAAACGTTCTGTGCCTGTCCAGAATTTATAATCCTTGATGACTTGCATTTCGAGTAGCACTCTTTGGTGTGTTCTTTCTTGTTCATGCCATGTTTGTGTGTGATTAACAATATGCTTTGCTTTACGTTGAAAAAATTCCACTCGCATCATCGCAAGAAGAGAGGGGGGGGAGAACTCAAATAAATGCGTCGAAGAGCGGGGGGTCGGGTATCGCGTGAATGTTGCGTGATTGGGTATGGTTTGGGAAGGCCTAATTGTTTTTTCGTCTTCATTGATCTTATTTATTGACTGAAGGAGAAACGTTGCCTTCATCGAGTTCAGGATGCTGATGTGCGATCCAGCGCCTACATATACACGGTGGCCAGTGAATGGTTGTGCAGCTCCAGCCATCGGTTTTTACTCGCAGACACCTCCTGCGTCGGCCTTACAAAGTGAGAGATGGTTTGGGAATGATTATTTGTTATTTCGTTTTCATTCTCATTTAATAAATGAAGGAGAAGCGTTGCCTTCAATGAGTGGTAGGACGCTGATGTGCGTTTCACTGCCTACATATGGGCACCGTTCGCTGACCAGAAGGAGCTGCGTTGCTGGCACTAGCCCATCCCAAGTTCGCTGACGCTGGTCTTTAGGGGCACGCAGAAAACAGATGCGCGCACGCGCCCCCGTGTGTCTCTGCTGCAATACGCCCACTCACACGGGCAGGGAGGCACGGTAATTGTGTTCTATTTTGACTTTGACACGGACACCAGCCGTTTAGTAGCGTGTGTTACTCAGCTCACCACTGCTTCTGCGCAGAGCTGATAGATGAGTGGACGAGACGACGGTGAGTTGGGCAAGGTTTATGTACAGCATAGAAATAGAGGCGTTACAAATTCGGCACTGGGGCCGACAGCTTAGGTACTCGAAGAGCCGAGATGTCTTCTCTGACACATAGGTCTACTGCTGGCGACGCGCCGCAGGGCTTTTTTGATAGGCACCGGGTGGATCCTTTGAGTAACCGAATGTCCAACCAGAAGCGCCGCTGGCCGTGATGTCGGAATCCTCTAATGGGGCACGCCGCTGCACGTGGTTGACAAAGGACGAGGGATGTTGCCCCGCATTGCGTAAGACTCGCCAGACTGGAAGGCGCCGATTGCTTCAACGGGCTCGCGTGCTGAGGGAGCTCACGGTGCGTTCCGTGTTAGACCGGCGCCGCCACTTGATGACGTCGTTGAGGTGATCGCGTCAGACGGGCTAGATTGCTGGGTTTGACACAGAGTGACTTTGCAGAGACATTGATCGGTGTGGACACGCAGGCATAACAACATTCGCCGTTAGGCGCACGTAGAAAACAGACGAGTGCTCGCGTCCCGCATCTAACCCGGCTACATACCGCCGACAGATGCAGGGCGCGAAACGCACGCGTGGCGTTCTATTTTCATTGAGGTCATCTCGAGGTTGCATTTATTCTTTAGGCTATGTATTCTGGCACTGCAGGCAGACTGGCAAACTCGACTTTAGAGTGCCTAGGGCCAGAGAACAGTTGTACAGCTCGAGCTGCAGTCGGGTTTCAATAGCAGACGCAACCTGCGTCGGCCCCGCGAGGCGAGCAAGGGGGGAGGGAGCAAACAGTTGGAACCACACAGTTTCCTAATATACACTAGAGGGAACCTTGGCGCCAGTCTTTATGGGAGCTGCAACCCACGGCGCTTCAGCGAGATTGGGAATGATGGGTAGTACACACATTTGACTAATCTTCGCACTTATGGCCTGCGTCTGGCTCCGCGTGTGTTCGCGTGGCTCGGAGCTGTTTTCTCAGGAAACAAATATCAACAAATGTTCAGCGGTGGCGCTTCACCGTCTTATTTTTTAGGCTTACCATTTCGAATCAGAACACAAATTCGAAAAAATTTTGTTTTTTTTCTTTCAATACAAAACCGAAACCAGCAATAAACGAAGCCGTAAGTGCGATTCGCCGCCTGCAAGTACAAAGACTAGGCGAATCCGTGTACTACCCATCATTCCCCTGGTCACTGAACGATCGCAGGTCCTCTAGTTAATTTTAGGAAACTCTGTGGTCGGAACGAGACGCAAGCATGCGGCACAATACGAGTGGCTCGGGCATACGCAGTGGGGGTGGTGACATCGCCGCCCACGCATTTAAAACGCTCCGCATTTAAAACTTCAGTTACCAGAACGTTTACTTCATGATCATGGCTGGTAGTCATCGCTATGGAAACGGGATGCTAGACGTCGATGTGGCTGTGTCCACGTCAAACGGTGCTGTATCAGTGAAAGGCCAATACAAATTATACAACTCTTATATATAACTACAAAATAACCACTACGTATATGAAGACATGCTTACATTTCGTTTTATACTGACTCCAATAATGGAGACATCAGTCATGTTTTTTATTTAAGTAGTTAACCACTCCTCAATGCCTTGGTCCTCAGTGCCACTGAATCAAGGGAGTGACATGTCCATAGAGTCAATGGGGATGAAAATTGAACGTGATGATTCCCCGTCTGGATTGTGGTGACAGTTGTACAAAGTTTCGAAAATTACTATTTTACTGACAACTAAGAACATTTTTATTATCTTCTGCACTCAGATAGCTTCTCTGAACAAATAAGAACAAAGAATACTCTTTGTATAATTTATAAGTGCGTATAAAACGAAATAGATTTCAAAGCACCAGGGCCTTTCGATATGGCAGCTGGCCGTTTCCATAGCAGATGACACCATTGTCGTCTGCTTCTGCTGTCATGACTGTCCCCATGCTCGTTGGAGCGGCTGCCTCTCTCAAACTCTCTCAATGTCACATAGTAAAATGCAGTAAACTCCTTCCTAGAAGCTCAAAAGTATCCTGCGTACTTACTTCAGTAAGTGAGTGGCGCCGTAACAAGGCCGAGCCAAACGGCAACGCTGATCACACAAACTTGTGGGAAAAAATAGTTTTCTTGCGAGTCTATCGAAGTTAACATGAAATAAAGGCCACGTAAGTGACGCTTTAGCACGTACAGCAGTGAACAATATGCATGCATCAGCGTCCATGTGCAAACAAAATACGTACTACGCATAGTCCCAACACAGATGCCCGGAGCACAGAAGCTGTCCTGCGCTGGCTGATATATCCATCGCACTGCACGAAACATTCGCTGCCGTAAGTAAAGGTATACGGCTAACATTTCTGTACTTCTGTAGCTCTGTGCATTTCAGCATTTCTGTAACGACTCGTTGACAGCATTTGGTGAAAGTTGTGTATATAATATCAACATATCCGCGTAACTTTCTTGAGCAGTGCGGCCAGACTGCTTGTTCTCGGGTTCACACTGCCAGCTAAAGCAGGCCACTTTCCAATCTTCTACGCCTTCGCACTAATCATGCCTATAAATGCCTAATATATAAATGAAAAGCAGTTTTATGCGTACCATTATCAATTCTTACAAATCAAATCATGAAAAAAAAAAAGCCTTCGATGGCGTTTTTTTTTTGCCGCCGGTGGTGCACTGTCGTCGTTTCGATGGTGGCGATGCCTCCACGGCTCGGAAGAGAAGCTCGCTACATGCCACTGGCTTGACTGAATATCGGCGGGTGACGCACTGGCAACAAGCCGGCACACGAAGTGCTTTAGGTATAGAAGAGACTTTAGGGGGGGGGGGGGGGTTGTTCCGGCATTGGTGGAACAGGATGCAAGGTGCGACTGGGCAGTTGCAGCTTCGAAGACTACCCAGCACCTCCACCAAACAATACGGGGGTTTATTGACAAAAACTGACTGCCTTGTTTCAGTGGTGACAGTCACTGCCTTGCCTTCTCTCCGCACTTCGTTGTAGTCATTTTGTACCTGCCCGAACCGCAAGAATCGCATTATTTGTACGAGTCAACAACCGCCGCAGGCTAAAGCCGTTAAATTTATGCACCGAGAAAATAGGTGAGAAGCGCGGACTTCCAAAAGGGGCGCAACCCTACAATTTGTAGCATGTGCGAAGTGGACCTTTGTTTCGCAAGCAATTCTTTTTTGTTGTTGTTGTATGTTTGTTCATATACGTCTGTAGCATCTCACAATGAAGTTATCAGAATGAAGCACACGAAGCAGCTTCGCAAACGATATATATACATCTCTCTCTCTCTTTCTATATATATATATATATATATATCCCCTGATGAAGGGAGGACCCCTCCCGAAACTGTTGAGAAATAAATATATTTATCCTTGTTGACAACGCTCCCGTTGTGCCATATCCCATACCTTCACGAAGACTAACTGGCCCATTGAAATATTACTCCCACTATATATATATATATATATATATATATATATATATATATATATATATATATATTGTTACGAGGTTGGTTGCTTCTGAGCAAGATGTATTTGCAGAGTAAAAACTACAGGCAAGAGACACAATGGCTGATTGGCCCAGTCGCGCGCCTGTCAGTCGCACCTCTTCCTTTTCTTCCTCTCCGTAGCAGGACCCCCGGGCGTTGGAGCGCCGTCTCGGCGAGAGTCCGGAGAAGTGCGACAGAAGTAGGGTTTCATGCGCGAAACATGGACAATGTCAACTAGTGACGAACTTGGTGACGTACTGGAGTGCAATGGCGCTATCTCGTAGGTTACGTCGCTAACTTGACGTAAGACTAGGTAGGGTCCGGCGTATCGGGACAAAAGTTTTTCGGAGAGACCTACACGGCGACACGGTGACCAGAGGAGCACGTGGTCACCTGGGGCAAACGTTATATTTCGATGCCGGTGGTCGTAGCGGGCTTTTTGCATATCCTGTGACCTGGTGAGGCGAGACTGGGCAACTTGACGAGCCATGTGAGCCCGATCAATGGCTTCGCGCGCGTACTCGGAAGCAGATGGCACGAGAGGCAAGGTGGTTTCAAATGGCAATATGGGGTCGCGACCATATAAAAGATAAAAAGGCGAGAATCCCGCAGTGTCATGTCGAGAGGAGTTATATGCGAAGGTCACATAGGCCAACGTGGTATCCCAGTCTCGATGATCATCGGAGACGTACATCGAAAGCATCTCTGTGAGCGTGCGGTTGAGACGTTCAGTTAGGCCATTAGTTTGTGGGTGGTAGGCGGTAGATAGCTTATGCGCTGTAGCACACGAGCGAAGGAGGTCATCGACAACTTTGGACAGGAAAGAGCGGCCGCGGTCCGTAAGCAGCTGTCGGGGTGCACCATGGTGTAAGATGACGTCATGAAGAAGAAAATCCGCGACGTCAGTGGCGCAACTGGTTGGCATGGCCTTTGTTATCGCGTAACGGGTCGCATAATCTGTGGCGACGGCAATCCATTTATTTCCGAGTGTCGTCGTCGGAAAAGGGCCAAGAAGGTCGAGTCCCACGCGATGAAATGGTTCAGAGGGGACTTCAATTGGGTGAAGATATCCAGCTGGCAGCAAAGAAGGTCTTTTCCGGCGCTGGCAGAGGTCGCAAGTGGCGACATATCGACGTACGCTGCGGTACAATCCAGGCCAGAAAAATCGACGTCGCACGCGGTCGTATGTGCGGGAAACGCCGAGGTGTCCCGCTGTTGGTGCGTCGTGAAGTTGTTGAAGTATGGCAGGCCGTAGATGACGAGGGATGACAAGCAGAAGCTCAGGGCCTTCAGTGGTGACGTTGCGGCGGTAGAGGATGCCGTCATGCAGCACGAACATACGGGATTCAGCGTCATGGCTGTCAGACTGGATGGCGTCGATGATAGTGCGCAATGACTCATCCCGTCGTTGTTCGATGCGCATATCGCTGACGTCTGTGAACGCCATTACTCTGCTCTCCAGGTCAGGCGCAACGGGATCAGGAGGATCTACCGGATATCGAGAAAGACAGTCTGCGTCCTTGTGCAAACGGCCAGACTTGTAGCTGACGCTAAACGAAAATTCCTGAAGCCTCAGAGCCCAGCGAGCCAGACGTCCAGTCGGGTCCTTCAGAGAAGTCAGCCAACAGAGGGCGTGGTGGTCCGTAACGACAGTGAAAATGCGACCATATAAATATGGCCGAAACTTGGCGACGGCCCAAACTAAAGCTAGACACTCTCTCTCGGTGATGGAATAATTCATCTCCTGGGGAGAAAGCAGGCGACTGGCGTAAGCTATCACGCACTGTCTACCGTGGTGCCGCTGAGCGAGAACTGCGCCGATACCGTGGCCACTGGCGTCGGTGCGAACCTCTGTGGCAGCAGAAGGATTAAAGTGGGCAAGTATGGGGGGCGTAGTTAGGTAGCCGATGAGAGCGGCGAACGCTTGAGCCTGCTCAGGGCCCCATGAGAATGTGGTATCCTTTTTCAGCAAATCTGTCAGTGGCCGGGCAACGTCGGCGAAGTTTTTCACAAAACGGCGAAAGTAGGAACATAAGCCGACGAAGCTACGGACATCGGATGTAGAACGGGGCACTGGAAAGCTACGGACGACGCGGATCTTTTCAGGATCTGGTTGGACACCATCGGCGTTTACAATATGGCCCAGAATGGCAATCTGACGGTGACCAAATTGACACTTCTTGGAATTGAGTTGTAGCCCAGCTGTTCTGAAGACTGCGAGAATTGCAGCGAGACGGGTCAGGTGGCTATCGAAAGTAGATGAAAAGACTATCACATCGTCTAGGTAACAAAGACAAGTAGACCACTTGTAACCACGCAGGAGAGAGTCCATCATTCGTTCGAATGTGGCAGGGGCGTTACATAGTCCAAAAGGCATGACCTTAAACTGGTATAAACCATCTGGTGTAATGAAGGCCGTCTTCTCGCGGTCCATTTCATCGACAGAAATCTGCCAGTAGCCGGACCGAAGATCTATAGACGAGAAGTATGTAGCCCCGTGTAGGCAGTCCAACGCGTCATCGATGCGTGGTAGCGGGTACACGTCTTTTCGTGTGATCTTGTTTAGGTGGCGATAGTCAACGCAGAAGCGCCAGGTACCATCTTTTTTCTTCACAAGGACGACAGGGGAGGCCCAAGGACTACTTGATGGTTCTATGACACCTTTGTTGAGCATTTTGTCCACTTCTGCTTGGATAACTCTACGCTCAGTGGGGGAGACACGATAGGGGCGTCGGCGAATAGGACTGGCGTCACCAGTATTTATACGGTGCTGAACAGTGGATGTTTGCCCTAGAGGTCTGTCGTCGAAAGAAAAAATGTCGGTATATGACGCGAGAAGGCGATGGATGTCATTGGCTTGCGCAGGATTGAGGTCGGGTGCAATCATCTTCGAGAAACGATCTGGCCGAGAACAGGTGCTGTTCGCTACAGGAGACTGAAGTAAATCAATCTCGGTGGTGAGCGCTGCTATTTCGAATTCGTCAGCATTAGATACGCTGGCCAAGAACATGCCACGAGGAAGCACTTGAGGGCACAAGCTGAAATTGAGAAGTGGAAGCGAGGTACAATTGTCAGTAACAGTCACAAGCGTATGGGGAATGGCAATGTTGCGGCTCAAGAGGACGTCGGCGAGAGGAAGGAGGACATATTGACCATCGGGAACTTGGGGCTGTGCGGTCAAAACGACGAAGGTGGCTGCCTGAGCTGACAGCCGCACATCCTGAAGAGAGCACAGGCGCGGCGGGGCAGTGTGGGGTTCAGCGACTATCTGAGGCAACTCTAGCTGAAGAACGCCTGTAGCACAATCGATCAGAGCAGAATGATTCGACAAGAAGTCCAGGCCTAGGATAATGTCATAAGGGCAGTGGTCAATCACGGCTAAAATGACAGAAGTAGTGTGGTCCTTTATACGTAAGCGGGCAGTGCACAGACCGAGAACCATCGGCGTGCCGCCATCGGCCACACGGAGCATTTGTGCAGCCGCTGGTGTCAGAACTTTCTTTAAACGTGTGCGTAGGCTTGAACTCATGACCGAAATGCTTGCGCCGGTGTCGACAAGTGCTTGTACAGGTTCGCCGTCTACTTTAACGTCTATTACACTTCGTCTGGTGGGAACGGAAAGAGGATTTGCTGCGGAAGTCGTCAATGCAGCACCACCTCCGGGGGCTGCATTTCTCAGTTTTCCGAGACAACGCGGCCGGAAGCCACGGGGGACGAGAAGCGCCGTGGCTGCGGCGAACGGGACGAAGGACGACGTGTTTGCGGCGATCGAGACTGGTGCCCACGTGGTGAAGGCGAGCGGCTGTACCAAGTGTTCCGAGAATGGTCAATGGCATTGGGCTCTTCGGCAGGTGGAAAGGTGCGGGCGGTATCGTCGAAACGGGTCATATTGGTCGTTGCGCGATGTGCCGAGGACCATGTGTTGCGGCAGTAACGGGCAATATGTCCAACGCGGTGGCAGTTGAAACATATAGGGCGGTCATCTGCAGTTCGCCACTCAGCCGGGTTGCGAGTACGTGGAGAAGACCGTCGGTCGGAGAAGGGCATCACGAAAGGGCGTTCGCTGACTCTAGGCGCGGTGACATGGCACACGGAATGCACTCCGATGTTTTCAAGCTCCTGGCGCACGATGGCTTGAACAAGAGGAACAGTAACAGGAGTGGCATCGGTACTGCGCGAATAGAACGCCGAGGGCGCCATAGCTTCCAGTTCACGACGAACAATGCGTGTAAGGTCTCCCGGCGGCGATGCACGTTGTGGTGTTGACTGGTCCTCGCAAGAAGATGTTGCAGCGGTGTTTGGGAGTCGAGCGAATGTTTGTAGAATGCGGCGACTTTTCACTTGCTCGAACTGACGACACTCTTTGATGATCGCGTCTACGGTGGAACAGCCCTTGCACATCAGGAGATTGAACGCGTCGTCGGCAATCCCTTTCAGAACATGTCCCACCTTGTCACCTTCTGTCATGTCGCTTTCGGCCTTTCGGCAGAGGGCCAGCACGTCTTGAATGTAAGCGAGGTATGACTCCGTAGGGGATTGGGCACGGCAGGCCAATTCCTTTTTGGCGGCGATCTTCCGACTGGCGGTTTTGCCAAACACCTCTCGCATCTTTGCTTTGCATTGGTCCCAGCTTGTGAGTTCTTCTTCATTGTTCTCATACCACACCTTGGCCGTGCCTCTCAAATAGAACAGCACATTAGCCAACTGAAGTGTGGGATCCCATCTGTTCGGCACACTCACTCGTTCAAACATGGCCAGCCAATCATCAACGTCGACGCCATCGGTTCCGCAGAATGTACCGGGATCCTTGAGAGGCGTGAAAACGTACGGTTGCGACGCCATGTTCGTCGGAGACGCTGACGTTGACGCGGAGGGCTGAGCATTGGCCATGGCTGGAAGGGCGATGCGACGTCCGCTGCGGAGCTCCGTTGCCTAATGGTTACCCAGCACCTCTCACCAATATGTTACGAGGTTGGTTGCTTCTGAGCAAGATGTATTTGCAGAGTAAAAACTACAGGCAAGAGACACAATGGCTGATTGGCCCAGTCGCGCGCCTGTCAGTCGCACCTCTTCCTTTTCTTCCTCTCCGTAGCAATATATATATATATATATATATATATATATATATATATATATATATATATATATATATATATTGCCACTAGTACAAGTTCTGAAACTATTATTTCCACGGATGCTAGCATGCTTGTATGTGCCGCTGTTCTGAAGAGGACAAAGATGCGCGTGCAGAGAAAAACAATAGTACTGCCGTTATTCGAATCAGTTTGACGTCCTTGTGTGCCATTATCAACAGGTTACAGTTACGTTGTAACGTGACACTGGTGGAGGTGCGGGGTAATAATCTATGCGCTGTTACCACGAGGAAAATCTCGGTCCCAACATTGACGCCTTAGTAGAAACAGCCAACCTTAGACGCAGTCGGCGGCAACTAGGCCTACCACCCCAGTTCAGCCCTCTTCCGGAACGCTCCAGAACCATGGCATATGCGACAACTGCAAGCCAGACTGAACACACCGCGACTCCGCCAGCACCATGGCTACCAGCCTTTCGAACGCCAAAGCCCTTCCATGGGGAGCCCTACGAAGACGTTGAAGACTGGCTGGACCAATACGATCGAGTCGCCGTCGCCAACGAGTGGGACGAGCACCGGAAACTGTGTTATGTCTATTTCTACCTGGAGGATTCGGCGCGTATTTGGTTCGAGAATCACGAGGCCGCCTTGACAACCTGGCCTGTGTTTTGCACTCAGCTGCGGAACACGTATGGTAGCGCTGACCGGAAAGAACAAGCCGAACGTCTCCTCAATTCTCGCAATCAACGACCCAATGAAAGCGTGGCCATGTTCGTTGAGGAGATGTCTCGTCTGTTTCGTTCCGTCGAGCGGATTCGGCAATGACGGAAGACAAAAAGGTGCGCATTCTGATGCGGGGTGTCAAGGAGCAGCTGTTTGCAGAACTTGTACTAGTGGCATTATATATATATATATATATATATATATATATATATATATATATATATATATGTATATATATATGCAGTTGTGGTGGTTGAGTTGCAGTAGCATTGCATATACTCCAGTAGATCCTCCGTGAGCGGTCACAACGTGGTTTATTTCGACGTTTCGGCCTAGAGTCTGGCCTTCATCAGGATTAAAGGTACAGTTTGTTGGTGCTCAGCTTTATACAATCTCAAATCGGAGGGAAAGGAAAGAAGAAAAAGAGAAAAAAAGAAAAAAAGAGAAAACAGAAGGCAAAAGAAGAAAAGAGAAAAAAAGAATATAAGGTGGACTCCCCTCGGGCGCCCCTCTTCCACTCTTCCTTCCACTTCAACTTCATCTCTCTCCCCTTTGTCCCCTTCGCCTTTTTGATGTCAGTGGTCTGTGTATGCTTCCTTTCACTAACGCATTCTTCCCGACCAGACGGCGCCTCCTGGCACTGGCGGTTCGGTGTAGGGCAAAAACGAGCTTTTTTAGGAAGTTCTAAGCCTTTAACTACTCGGAGCCCTGTCAACATTTCGTCGTAGAAAGAGAGGTACCGCGTATTGGGGCAGAGGCTGGTAAGCGGGCATGTTAGGAAGTTTTAAGCCTTTAACTACTCGGGGTTCCGTCAATATTTCGTCGTAGAAAGAGGGGTTCCGCGTATTGCGGCAGAGGCTGGTAAGTGGGCGCAATGCGAATTCCTTGCCCGCTTCTGGATTACGCGTGCAGTGGGGGCCTCCCGGCTGTGCACAGGGTTGCTGTTGGGCATGGCACAATTGATTGGGTAGTAAAATAAAACAGAAAACAGACGACAGCTGCACTTAGGAAGAATAGTTACACTTGGAATCGTTTTGAGTGTTCCAGTGCCCTTCGCAGCTGCAGTGCCGTGAACTCAGTTACTAGTTTCATTATTGCCGTTATTGTGTTCTAATGTTTTAATTACTGCAAGTCTTCCAGGATTCTTATTTATTCCTCTATCGAGGGTGTTAAATCTGTAGATAAGGTATGACTCTCGTTGTTCACGTTCTCGATTTGATTTAAATCCCGTCTCTAAGAGCGTTACTGATAGTTTGTCGAATGCATGGTCGGGAAGATTGAGATGTTTTGATAGAGGTAGACTTGGGGCTAATTTCGCATGGGCTCTGTGATTATTGAAGCGAATCTTAAATGGTGTTTATGTGTTTCCCAGTTACTGCATACCACACACGTTGCATTCGAGTAGGTATACCACATTAGATTGATTGATTTGTGGGGTTTAACGTCCCAAAACCACCATTTGATTATGAGAGACGCCGTAATGGAGGGCTCCGGAAATTTTGACCACCTGGGGTTCTTTAACGTGCACCCAAATCATAGTACACGGACCTACAACATTTCCGCCTCCATCGGAAATGCAGCCGCCGCAGCCGGGAATGGAATACCACATTAGAGGAATCGCATGTTAGGTTTCCTCGTATGTTAATCGAAAACTTGAATTGTGTGCTGGTTGCTTTGTGTGTTTCTCGCATCACCTTACATACAAGACATCGCGGCTTTAAACAAGGTCGGCATGAATTATTTGGGGGTGATGTGTTAATTTGAGAGTGGACAAGTGTGTCTTTGAGGTTACGTGGTCGTCGGTAAACGACGCCTGGCGCAGATGGAAATGCGCGTTTCAGACGTTCACTTTGTTCCAGAATGTTGTAATATCGTTTAGAGAGAGAGAGAGAGAGAATAAAATGAGGGAAAGGCAGGGAGGTTAACCAGAAAATGGAGCATCCGGTTTGCTACCCTGCACTAGGGGAAGGGGGAATGGGGAAGAAAGATTGGGAAGAAAGCGAAGAGGGACGCGCGCAAAAAAAGGGGGGGGGAGCTGGGGTGCTACAGTCTATACAATAGGCCGCTGCCATGCAAAAAGTTCAGTAAGGCCTTCACTGTTTTTCTGTGAGCACACAAATCATGTCGTCTTTCCAGCACTGATTGTTCAGACAAAGGTCTGTCATCAAGGCGAGCTAACGCAGCAGCTGGTTGCCATCTTGGCACGCTGTAACAAGGGCAGTGACAGAGAACGTGCTCTATAGTTTCATCGTGGCCGCAATGACCGCAAGCAGCACTGTCTTCCATGCCGATTCGGAAGGCGAAAGCTTTGGTGAAGGCGACACCAAGCCATAGTCGGCAAAGCACCGTTGTCTCGAGTCGAGAGAGTCCAGACGGAGGCCGGAGTCGACGAGACCTGTCCAGTCTATGCAGTCGCGTGTGCCGTAAGCACTCGGCGTTCCACATGGATTTTAATTCTGCATTAGCGATTTTTCGGATGGTCATTGTAGCATCAGTCCTTGAAAATGGTATAGATTCTCCTTCACCATCTTCGTGTGCTGATCGGGCAGCTGCATCCTCATGTTCTTTGCCCAATATGCCGCAATGACTTGGAAGCCACTGAAACATGATTCTGTGTCCTTCGTCGAAGAGGTGGTGAAGCAGCTCTCTAGTTTCCAGCACTAGTTGTTCATGAGGTCCCAGGCGTAAGGCGAATATCAAACACTGTAGTGCTGCCTTAGAGTCCGTGAACACGCTCCATTTCTTGGCTTCTTGGTGTTTAATGACTTGAATTGCGCTACGTAGAGCAGCAAGTTCCGCAGCTGTCGATGATGTCTGGTGGGATAAACGAAACTTTACCGTTGTCGCTGTTGCAGGAGAGATCACCGACCCTGCAGACCCATCCACTTTAGTTGAAGCGTCAGTATATATATGAGTATGCTCACTGTATTTCTCATATAACAAGAGAAGAGAAAGCTGCTTTAGCGCTGGAGACGAGAGCCGGGCTTTTGACCCTATGCCTGGAACCATGAGTTCAACTTGTGCATAGGTAATACTGCATGGGGGAGTTGAAATCCTCGATGAAGTTGTATATCCCGTAGGAATGCGTGTGCGATATGATAAGACTGTCTGGCAAAATGAGGCACAAGGTGAGGCTTCTGGCAGTGAAGCTAGATGATGGGCAGGGGCACGAGTAAGATGCCTCACGTGTGTTCTGAGCACTTCCATCATGATATGCGTCTTTAGCGGGTAGTAACTAGTGATCTCGATTGTCTCAGTTGTTGATGAACATCGCGGCAGCCCCAGACAAACTCGCAGAGCCATAGCCTGGATGCTTTCGAGAGTCTGAATGTTGGTTTTACAGGTGTTGGTCAACACAGGCAAACTGTAGCGCAAATAGCCAAGAAAAAGCGTCTTGTACGCTTGCATCATTGCATGCACTGAAGTCCCCCAGGTTTTTCCTCCGAGATACTGGAATAAGTTAGCAATTTCTGTCAGCCTCTTCTTCAAGTGGGCCACATGTGGGCCCCAGCAGAGGTCTCTATCAATGAATACGCCTAGAAATCTGTGCGTCCTGACATAAGGTATGACTTGGCCATCGATTGATATAGCGTATGGTCTCATTGGCTTTCGACTAAAAGCAATCAATGCGCATTTCGCTGGCGAGATTTTCAGACCCTGGTCTTTGAGGTACACTGATACCAACGTCACAGCTTTCTGGAGTCTTGCGCGTACCTGAGGTCTTGTCACGCCAGATGCCCAGACGCTGATGTCGTCCGCGTACATGGATAACTTGACCACACTTGATAGTCGTTCTACAAGACCAATGAGAACGAGGTTGAAGAGGGTTGGACTCAAGACGCCACCTTGCGGGACTCCTCGATGCGTTGGGTGTTGGGAGGTTGGACCATCTGCAGTGTTCACAAATAAGGTCCGCCCTTGCAAATAACTGTGTGTCCAACAACACAGTTGCCCGCCTAGGCCCACTGACTCAATGGCTTCGAGGATGACGTCATGTAGAACGTTGTCGTATGGTCCTTTTTCGTCAAGGAACATGGCAGCAGATAGTCGTTTACATGCCTTTTGTTGCTCGACAAATGTGACGAGATCTATAACATTGTCTATCGAACATCGGTGACGGCGAAAACCAGCCATGGCGTTCGGATATATCTCATAGTATTCCAGGTACCATTCAAGCCTGGCCAAGATCATTTTCTCCATTACCTTTCCTACGCAACTTGAGAGTGCGATCGGTCGGTAAGAGGCAATCTCCAAGGGAGATTTGCCAGGCTTAAGAATCGGTACCAAGCGGCTAATCTTCCAATCTTGCGGAACGAAGCCAGCTTGCCAGGAATCGTTGAAGATGTTAAGGAGTGCTTCTCGTGCCCGTTTACCAAGGTTGCACAGCATCCTGTATGAGATGTCATCCGGGCCAGTTGACGACGACTTATTACATAAGATGAGCGCCGCATCGAGCTCCTGTGATGTAAACGGTAGATCCATGCGCGGGTCCCGTGAGTGAGAAATATGATTCACTGTATGTAGGCTTGTGTACGCTGTCTGGCCCATGGTCATAGCGCAGAAATCTTCTGCTACCTCAATTTCGTGCCGGCGATGAAAAAGTGCGAGGGCTTTGAAGGGAAAACGCTGCTCTGAACAGAACGTAGGCCTCGCACTATTCTCCATATCTGAGACAGTGGTTTATGAGGATCTAGCGACGCACAAAATTTCCACCATCGTTGGGTGTCTAATTTGTCGAGTCACCGTTGTATCTTCTTTTGGATGCGCCGGGCTGTTCGTAGATCGTCTGTGGAATTGGTGCGTCGGTAGCGTCTTTCGGCACGACGGCGGATCGCACGAAATCGCTCCAGCTCGAGGTCAAATTCAGAGTACTTGGAAGAGGATATTATTGTGCGCATAGCCGCATGTGCAGTTTCCTTAAAAGCTTGCTGAAGACCATTGGAAAGGCCTTCTTCACAAGCATCCTCAAGTTGAGTTTTGAATACACTCCAATCTATTCTTTGTGTTGTGGTAGAGGAGTACGTGTTCGAAATACCTTTAATGTTCAAGCAAGTGGGGATATGGTCGCTTCCGTGTGTTTCAATGTCCAAATACCACTTTACCCATGTAGCAAATCGGCGTGAAACAAAGGAAAAATCAAGGCAGCTGCTATATGTAGTGCCTCGCAAAAACGTAGAACTGGCGTCATTCAGAAGGACGAGACCATGGCTGGAAACCAATGATGCTAGACGTCGTCCTGTTGAATTAAGCCTTGAGCTTCCCCAGATGGGATGATGCGCATTGAAATCCCCGATGATAACCCACGGACCCTGATGTGCCCTTAATTTGCCGTCTAGTTATTTGGCGTCGAATTGACTTGATGGGGATATATACACACCTAGAAGTGCGAATGTCACCTTTCTTTTTTTAACAGACAAGCACACATACTGATTGCCGTCGTGAGGTTGCACTGGCTGGACGACGTATGTAAGCTCCCGGCGAATAAATACAACAACCTTGCTACTTTCGATGTCACTTGAGGAGAAAAATGACTCGTAGCCGGATAATCAGATTGGGTGCGATAATTTCGGTTCACATATAATCATGATAGGAAATCGGTACAGATGAACGAACTGGCAAAAATCAGATATGCGAGATCTCAGACCTCTTGCGTTCCACTGAAAAATCGACGCTTCTCTGACCTCCTGTCGGAACGACTTCTGATTGTCGGCCATGGCTTTACTGGAGGCTTGCAAGGACCGGACTCAACGCGTCCAGCACCTGTAGGCCGCTCCTAGCAGTTGGCGCATCGATGCTTGTCAGAAGACTTCTGATAACACTCACAATGGATCACAGCATAGGAATAATTTGACGATCTGCTGTTGGAGCCTCGTCATCAGCAGCATTGGCTTTCACTGGGGGCAGAGAGCGGGAAGGCTGCTCGGAAGGCCGTGCGTTCGCAAGCACCGGCCAGTTTTCAGGGGAGAGAGGCTTCGCCGGTGGAGGTATTCTTGTACTCTCTGGCTTTCTACTGGATGTTGATGGTGGTGTAGACCGAAGTGGTGCATGAATATCACCATGACTGGAGCGCTTCCGTCGGTGGCGACGTCGACGCCGGATTTTCTGTGAAGCTTCTCTATGGGTGGAGTTATCCCTGGAGTTATCCTATGGAGTTCGAAACCAAATCGCGACAAAAAAGAAAAAGTGTCGCTAATTTTTGACAAACTATTCATCAATAGCAACGTTTACACTTGGGATACCGAAAAAGATGAACGCCTACTCCTACGAAAAAACGACGAACGAAAGCCAAATCGTCCACATACGAGGCAACAGGCTCCAGCATTAAACAACGCATCATGATCAAAAATACTTCCAAAAGGCCAATCAACCGAAAAACAAGGAACACCCCTAACAGTAATGCAAACCCAACCAAAGAAAAGCAGCTGCGCCTGCGGAACCTGAATGCTCGTAGTCTAATAAATAAAACTGACCAGCTTGAAATTATCTTGCTTCAAAATGACCCGCACATTGTCGTAGTAACAGAAACTTGGCTCTGAAGCGACATATCAGATGACAGCGTCTTTCCCGCATCCTATCAGATCTTACGTAAAGACAGGACTTCCAGAGGCGGGGGCGTGGCTGTTCTTTTGAAGAACAACATACGGGTCGTTTTGCTGCCTGATATCGACGAACTTGAATGCCTGTGCATGAAGGTTTTGTGCTTGGGGTACTCTATCATTCTTTACGCGCTTTACAGGCCTCCTGATTCCCCATCGGAATATCTAACTAGACTTGGAGAGCACATGTCGAAATATGTGAACAGCAAAGTTTTTCTGATTGGGGACTTTAACCTTCCAGGGATTGACTGGAAACGATTGATGGCTGGTTCAGAATTTTAGAAACACACAAACATAGTGTTTGATATCATGCTTACACATAACCTAATACAAGTTGTAAACGAACCAACTCGGGTACAGGGCCCTTGTAGTTCCCTTCTGGATCTTGTATTTATTCCCCGTAATTTTGACCGATACTCTGTTGCAATAGAACCAGGGATATCTGACCACCACTTAGTATGCGTTACTTTACCCCTTCTCAAGTTAAGCTCCCAAGATAGGTCGACGACACGGCGCTTCAAAGATTACTCACGAGCTAATGACAAATGTGTACTTGACCATCTAGAAATATGTCTAGCTAATTTTGATGGTGATGACGTTTGCAACCTATGGGACCGGTTCAAGGACATGTGCCATTACTGCCTTGATAACTTTATACCGAGCAAGCGCAAAAAATTCACAAGTGTACACCCTGGATAACACGCAAAATTATTCACTTGAAACGCAAACTTAAAAGATTGAAGAAGAAGAAGGCACAGTCTGACGCTATCGGTGAGATTAAAAATTCTTTGCAAAACACAGTGTGCTGCTCAAAAGACCACTACTTTCAAACCCTCCTACCAAACTTCATAAAAAATGATCCTGATAAGTTTTGGCATTACATTACTGACGAAAAGCAGCCTGTAAGGGAAATGAAAATCGATGGTGACCTCGTTTCTGACTCTGGAATCATTGCTAAATATTTTAATCATTATTTTTACAGTGTGTTTTCTCCTGCGCAAACGTATCCACTGTTAATATCAGATCCTGGCATTTATGACGCTGACTTTGTATCTTACTCTGGTGTACTATCTATGCTGTTAAATTTGAAAACCAAGTCTTCATGTGGTGCCGACCAGATTCCAAACGCCTTTTTACGCAGATATGCCGAAATACTTGCTAAGTTTCTTGTGGTAATATTTCGTACTTGTTTGTCCACTGGGAAGCTGCCGAGTGACTGGAGGATGGCTCTGATTGTTCCCGTTTTTAAAAAAGGTGACCGGTCCAGCTTTCGAAATTACCGTCCGATATCTTTAACGTCTCAATGCTGCAAGATCATTGAACATACTATTTCTAAACAGATTTTTGAATTTCTAGACGAAAATGCCGTACTATCAAATTTTCAACATGGTTTTAGAAAAGGTTATTCCACGGCAACCCAATTAGTGACAATAATTCATTCGTTAGCACCGTGTCTTGACAATAACGGTCAAATTGATGCTATATTTTTAGATTTCAAAAAAGCTTTCGACAAGGTACCACACGACAAATTAATAGCAAAACTTAAAAACATTCACATTCCGGATATTTTTGTTTCCTGGATTGCAGCCTACCTATCGAACCGCCAACAGTTTGTAAAAATTAACGAAGAAGAATCTCGGTGTCTTCCGGTCACCTCTGGTGTTCCACAAGGTAGTGTTTTGGAACCATTGCTTTTTTTGTTGTATATTGACGACTTAGTAACTGTTGTTGACCCTACTGTTCAAATTCGATTGTTCGCTGACGACTGCGTTTTGTTTCGGGAAGTCACACGTACTAATAATCAGAACGAACTCGAGAAAAACATTGAAAACGTGCGGGAATGGTGTGTAGGATGGGGAATCGAATTAAATTTGAAAAAAAAGTGTATATCTCTGTGTAACGAGAAAGAAAAACCCTAGTGAACACGTGTATAAATTAGGATCGTCTTTTCTCACTCTGGTTGACAGGTATAAGTACCTCGGCGTTACGCTAACAAACAACTTATCATGGAACATGCACATAGATAATACTTGCTCGTCTGCCTTTCGGAAATTATGCTTCCTAAGATATAAACTCAGAAATTCCCCTCCAAACTTAAAGCTTCTTAGTTATTTCACTTTCGTTAGGCCGAAGCTGGAGTATGCGAGTATCGTGTGGGACCCTCATACTAAACAAAACGTAAAAAAACTTGAAAGGATTCAGCGGAAGGCCATTCGGTTTGTTTATTCTAGGTTTTTGCGAACGGACTCCCCCACAGACCTAATGCTAGCTAATAATATTCCTTCCCTTCAGGATCGTAAAAAGAAGTCCTGCCTTGATTTTCTGTCTCTTTTATATATCGCAAACTTTCCCTTGATTCAACCCCTTTTTTGTTTCTCCATTAAACACAAGACCGACAAGACATCGCCAACCAAATGCACTGACTCCGTACTTTGGGAGAACGGACACGTTCAAATTTTCATTTTTTCCACGCACCATTTCAGACTGGAACCAGATAATCGAATGTAGTACTTGCGATACTGAGTAACTGCGCACTGTTTTTTTGTTTTGTTTTGCGTGTATTGAGTTTCTCTTTGCATTACACCATGCCCTCCTGCTTGGACTGAAGTGTAAGGTCCGCAGTATGTATTAAATAAATAAACAAATCCCTGACCATTTCTTTCAGGATACCCATTTTTTGCTTGAGTCTTGGGCATTCCTTAGACGTGGCTTCATGCGTACCTCGACAATTGCCGCACCTATAAGTTGTTGCACAACAGGTGTCTACCGTGTGCGACTCCGCGCACCGGGGCATACGGTAGAGTTCGCACAGACGCCCTTGACATGGCCGATCTTGAAACACTTGTGGCACTGAAGCGGCTTTGGGACAAAATGCCGTACCACATGCCGAAAATGTCCCAACTTGACGTGCGTAGGGATTGAGTCGCCCTTAAAGACTATCTTAACGCAGCGGCTTTTCCCGAGGCGGCTTATATGCCTAATGACCACTCCTTCGTACACCGGTTTTATCAGAATAGGTAGATCCGTGTTTGGGATTGCCA